>OZ038490.1:38299312-38314312 GCA_964036315.1 Acanthosepion esculentum
CTTCACTTCCTACCGCCTTCTTTTTCATTCAAATGACATTTAATAATTTACCTTAGTAATCGCGTTAATTCACTCAGAGTTCCAAATATAAGTTACATTCGCACAACATTGTCTCAAGAACTGTTCGTGTGTTGAACAGACTCCCGCGTGGATGCTCTCCCGAACACTGCAATTTTAACCTCTTCAAGTCATGGGTCAATCGTTATCTATCTTCCTTATCGTCATAATATTCTTCATACGATCTCCTCTTTCGTTTATATCGCATACCGCATTGGTCGTAAATATTTAAACAGTAACTAACTTGAGTGGCTCTTGAGCCTTGTATTTGATGAACAGTAGTATTAAAAAAAATATTGACTTCAATCTCCTCCTTGGGAGAGGACATATGTCCTGCTCTCTTTCGGCGTTTTGTTCTAATTTCAAAGTTATTGATTCAGAAATACGTTCTTTTTTTTTTGCAGGAACTCGACGAGAAAGTCAGTATAAATCAGCCACCTGCCGCTGACAGCTCGCCCCGCCCACGACGGAATAAACATGCGTACTTTCTTATTTAATTACATTATCCTTAATTTTTTTAAAATCTGCTTTAGTTTCATTGGTTCAACTGTTTGATCTTCACGAGTAAACACTTTGAAGAGAAGGTTGAATTTTTCTTTTACGCACAATCGAAAGATTGAGGGAATACACTAAACACCTTTTGTTTCAACAGTAAAGTTAATGACACACCAAAGTTCCTTGATTGGGCTACAAGAAGTGAGTAGAGTTATATATTCCAAACGTCGAAGTAGTAAAATTCAGAATTTAATATAATTAATTTTTCAAAAGTAGCCCGAAATTCGTAAGACGTGAAATTCAGAATTTAGCATACTTGGTTTTTCAGTAGTAGCCCTAAAAGCTGCAAGTCGTAAAATTCAGAATTTAGTATGATTAGTTTGTTAAAATCAACCTCAAACGTCGCAAATAGTAAAATTCAGAATTTAGTAAAATTGGTTTTCGAAAGTACCCCCAAAACCCATAAGTAATAAAATTAAGAATTTAGTATAATTGTTTTTTAAAAAGTAGCCACAAAAGTTGTAGGTAGTAAAATTCAGAATTTAGTATAATTGGTTTTTCAAAAGTCGCCCCAAACATCGTAAGTAGTAAAGTTCAGAATTTAGTAAAATTGTCTTTCCAAAAGTAGTCCCAAAAGTTGTAAGTTTTAAAAATCAGAATTTAGTATAAATATTTGGCCAATTTATCAATAGATTTTCTATTTCAATAACGACATTAATGGGTTGCTTAGTAATAAAATATAATATTGGATGTCATGCTCACGGGGGCATGTCCCCACCCCCAATTTCCTTCGTGTTCCTTTGATAAAGAACAAATCGGAACGAATATGCCGAATGTAGAAGATCGCCATATTCAAGCTAGATGACCCTTTACTGGGTGGTATTTGTAACTCGAGGTTAACCGTTGTGTCGCAGCAAAGTCAGCAGTCGACTTTTTTCATCTCGGAAATATCTTTCCCTACTAATACGGCATTCAAATGAGCCAATTGCTCAGTCATATTTCAGGTATCAGCAGTTCATAATAAATAATTAATTTGGAAGCCTACAAAATACAGAGATGACAATTTTTCCTTAGTAAATTCCATTGAAGTTGAGATGATGTAGACTCTCCTGAATTTAGACAGAACCTGTTAGCCCTAGAAGGTGTAACGAGTCACTCTCCAGGAGGTTAGCATCAGCCATGCTGATGGGAGACAGAAAGGGATCTCTCAAATGTTTTATAGAGAGCTGTTTTGTTTTGGAGGCGTTGACCTTAACAAGTCATTCTTTGTCCCAATTAACAACAGACTGAAGGTCGTTTTTGACATCAGCTACCAATTTAACCTTATCAGAATTACTATCGAGACAGGCCGAAAAGCGATTATGGTTCTCCACAACTTCTTATCCTCTGTAGCCCTAAGCAATTTTGGCAGTCTAATTATACCTCCCAATCGCTCTTCTGCTATCCATTTAGACAATTACATAAGTTATTTGATGTTTCTTTTTGCCCTCTTGCCTTCTGTACGCCCTGTGAGTTTCGAATTCTCCAAGCCCTATTTCTTCATTATGTGTTTCAGAAACTTCAATTGTGTCTTTCAGATAATGAGTATGTGTTGCGTTTTCGTTTTCGTTTTCCTAAAAATTTCCCCGTTGCTTACATGCACCGCCAATGGTATTCTCAACATCCTTCTGTATAATCATATGTCTGTTGCCTTATGTCTCCTCACGAGGAAATCGGCCAGCATTCGGCCACTTCGGATTTCTGTGTCACATCTTCCATCGGCTGTTATGACATTTCCCACAGAGTTAAATTTCTGTGCTTGCTTGCTTCGCTGTCTCCAATTCAGAGCTCGCGCCTTCGGCTCTCTCCTTAATATTTACGACTGTCTTACATCATTAAACCTTTATTTTCAAACTCTTTTGCTACTTTGTTTCTCGTTCGAAGATGACTTTTTCTATGGCGAGAAAAGAAAAAAAAATTTAAATGATGACCGATGTTCCTTCCGTAAGTTCATGTTGATTTCTTTTTTGTCGTTTTATTTCTTTTCTTTTCGATTTGTTCCTAGACTGCATTCAAACGGCGCCCAAAGACTTGACAGATTTGCACAAGCAATAAAGAGCTGAATACTCTCCAATGCAAATTCTAACATTGCGCAAAAGATGAGATTGCAAACTGAAACTTAATTCACACGAATTTTTTAAAAGAAATTCTTTCCTGATTTGGCATCACGACATCCGTTATTTTCGCGTCGTTTTCCTCGGGATTCTTTCTAAGAATTCTCATGGTGCCTTTTTTTTTTGTTTGGATTTTGTAATCAATTCACCACAATCAAGGAGATAAAGTCACTAAGGCACAGGGGGGGCTACTGAAAGTGAAAATGAAAGAAAAGTCTTTAGAAGACATTTAATAGGAGAGCTTGTGTATCCTTTATCCGAAATTCCCCAAATCCGAAAACCTCGAAATTCAGAAATTTTTTTTCAGGTGATGACATGACTCGCCAGAAACGGAAAATTTCAGAAAGCACTGGAAAGGTTCTTAGGTGATGTGCAGCTGTTGAAAGTAATTACATCTGTTTTGGCTGGGGTTTCTCCAGCCCAGTTATGTAGCCTACGTTCACGCCATTTTTTTTTTTTTTTTTTTTTTTAGCGATCGTCACAGCAACACCATCATTCGTGAATTACTTATCAGGGGTTTCATGCTCAGTAAAGATAATAATCAAAATGTCAAAAAGTCCTGAAGATACCATATGGGTAATTAAAAGAAAAAAAAGCATTTATGTTTATCGATATCACATAAAGTTAGACTGTTGGAAAAAACTAGACAGGGATGTAAGTGTGAAGCGTTTGACTAAGGAGGTTGGCCTTGGAACAATCACCATATACGACCTAAAGAAACAGGAGGAGGAACCGTCAAAGTTGTATGCTGAAAGTGATGAACAGAAATTAATGAGAATTATAAAAACATTGCACAGAGAAGACGTGATTCTTTTGGGGGTTGAGAATAAATTTCTAGAACATTCAATGAAGCTTTAAACTAAACAAAGAAAATAAACGTGACCAGTATATGCATAAGATACCTAAACTAAAAAAATCGAAATAATTGAAATTATTTTTAGAAAGTCAAGCTTGACTAGTTATACTTTAAAACGGCACCAACGGCATCGATCGTCTCATAGATGCTATATGCAAATTAAATAGCCTGTATTCCAAAACCTGGAAAAATTTAGAAAACCGAAGCACTTCCGGTTCTCATCCTGGCTAAGACGATAAACTACATCCGGAAGCAATGCATTTGATTGGTAGGTTTTGTAGATCCGGAACCACCTCTTAATTATGTTGTTCCCAGGTTCACTCTGACCCGTGCTGGTAGAACCTGTTATGGGCAAATAGTTAACACCCAAACTTGGGTCAAAACCCATATAGAACGTATAAAAATAGATTTTTATAGTAAAAATACCAGCAATACATTTTTTTAAAAATATTATCAGCAATACATTTTCAAAAAAAATAAAATATATTACCGGCAATACATTTTTGAAAAAATTATTACCAGCATTATATTTTTGTAAAATAAATTGCTAATGCTCTCAAGAAAATTAAATGTCGGCATTAAATAGTCCATAAGCATTTGAAATGCCGCTAAAGAAACCAACAAACAAGCATCCGAATCTATTCATCTTATCGTCATTAAATAACCCATTGAGTCTGATATGCCGTAAAACAAAATAAACCTAAACTTCCGGTCTCGAGAATTTGGGATAAAGGATTCTCAATCTGTATCAATTTCAGAGTTTAGGCGGTGACGTTAGAAATAAAGAGTTGAAGGAGAGATTGGAAGGAAAGGAAAACCCAACCCTAAACAAGAAACAAGGGATAAACCCCTAACCGTGTTCCAAAGACTAGGGTGGAGTGTGAACCGGGTGATCTTTCCTTTGAGGCATCTCAACCGTATGAATCTAAGTGTACTATAGATTGGCAAATAGCTTGCATCGCTTTACTATTGAAATAGTTAAATTCAACCGTAAGTCCTATGTTAATAGTTTCTTTTCTCCCACTTTTCGCCTATGGAAATTTCTTCTGGTTTCTTGCTTTCCTGTCACCTACGATCTCCAAAAATTTAAATGCAACATCAATCGCCATCTTCTCTCTTTCTGAAACCTGTTATTTTATTGTCCTTTCTCCTCACTGACTCTCAGTAACCTTGCGTCTTAGTGACATTATCGCCTTTCTTGGGATGAAATGATAAAAAAAACGTTTGTAGCTATTTTATTATTAGTATTATTTTTATTTTAAATTAGGCGTAATTTTGGTTCTGCCCAACGAAAGATGTTTTCACTCGCATTTCCACATCCGGCATTTGTTAGTTTTCAAAATTAGCAAACGTAACACTTCAATGAAATCAGATACTTTGATATTTAATATCGTTTGTAGAAAATTATTTACATAAATCGAAATTTAACTTTTTTAAAGTATAACTAGTCAAGTTTGACTTTCTAAAAATAATTTCAATTATTTCGATTTTTTTTTAGTTTAGGTATCTTATGCATATACTGGTAACGTTTATTTTCTTTGTTTAGTTTAGAGCTTCATTGAATGTTCTAGAAATTTATTCTCACCCCCGAAATGATCACGTCTATTGGTTTAGTTTAGTTTGTAACTTTATTGAATGTCCTAAATATTCAGTACTTATCCAAAGTGATTTAATCTATAATCTTATTTTAGTTTAGTTTAGAGCTTCATTGAATGTTCTATATATCCAATCTTATACCAAAAGTGGTCTTCTCTATTTTATTACTTTAGTTTAGTTCTTCATTGAATGTTCGAGAAACTCATTCTTATCCCCAAAATTATCTCGTCTATTGGTTTAGTTTAGTTTAGTTTAGAGCTTCATTGAATGTCCTGGATATTTAGTACTTACACAAACAGATTCCATATTTAATCTTATTTTAGATTAGTTCAGAGCTTCTCTGAATGTTCTATAAATCCAATCTTATACCGAAAATGGTCTCGTCTATTTTCTTACTTTATTTTAGTTTAGTTTAGATCTTCATTGAATGTTCTAGATATTGAACATTTACCCAATGTGATTTCACCTATAATTTTAGTTTAGTTTAGAGCTTCTTTGAATGTTCTATAAATCCAGTCTTACACCTAAAGTAGTCGCGACAATTTTCTTAGTTTAGTTTAGAGTTTCATTGAATATTGTAGAAATTAAATCTTACAGCCGAAATGGTTTTGTCTATTTTCTTACTTTTGTTTAGATTAAATCTTCATTTTTAAAGTTTTAGAAATTCAGTTTTATACAAAAATCTAGTCCCCTCTCAAAATACTCCTCTCAATGTTCTTGAAGAAGAAGATGATGATATTTTAAATCTTCTATATAACAAATGCGAATGTCAGTGTGTCATTGTGACACACTTTTTCAACTTTACTCCTAGAGGCCGTTGACCAACATGTCATACCATTTTGGAATCAGGCCGACTCTGTGAGCAAATTAAAAACATTCTCGATCAGATCCGGACCTGCAATCCTGAAATTTTGGATTCTCAAGTTTTCATAACTGCCATTGTTTTCGGCGATTTTTTTTTTTTTTTTTTGCGACGAATTTTTTGTACGATGACAATTTTTATAAGTTGGAAATAAATTTTGGAAAAATCGAAATTAGTTGCGAAATCCAGCGAAAGTCATCCATGAAATAAAAATAATTGTTTGTACGGAAAGCAAGGACCTACGTACTTCAAATTATCTTTAAATTAAGTGACGTCAGAAGAATTGAACTTTAAAAAGATAAGCTTAAATATTAATGCAGCGATCAATTTTGAGTTCTGTATTTTATTGTTGTCTATCTCATCTACTTATATATTCTTAATTGAGTTTATATTTAGACTAATTGATACCTGTAATCACGCAAGTTCAGTTAAGATCAATTTTCTGTCACCTACACACGACATGTATTTTTGCTATCGTGCTGAAATAAACTGTCTATATTATAAGAGGCAAATGATATGCAACAAGTAATTTATATGTAGCAGCAATAATTGGTCTAGATAACTACAACAGAAAAAAATCAGCAAATACAGAGCACATCCACTAGCCTGGAAAGCATATCCTTAACAGTCTGAATGCAAGGACTCATGCGATTACCTCATAGTTGAGCAAGAACACTCGGGCCACTAGTTCAAAATTTACTCATTCGCCATAATTGATAATGTGCTTGTCTGTTTTACTTAGCCGAGTCTCTGTCCAAAGACAGACTCAACTGAATCGCCCTCTGCCCGAAGACAGAGGTCTGGCGGTTACTAAACTGTCTGTTTATAAGTGCTTGACAAGCATAAACGAGATTAACTAAACATGGTCAAATGGCATTTTTAATTACCACCGTCTCTCGTTCGTGAGCATGTGTAGTCGCACCAACAAAGCAAATTTAGTCTGATGAAGCCTTAAAGGACGAAACGCGTCACAAGGAAACTTTTTCCACTTTGTCATACATTTTTAACCCCATATATATATATATATATATAGTCATTAAAATTGGCCATTTTTGACACATTTGTAACAAAAGTTAATTCTCGGATTTAAAAATCTTCCAAAATAAAATATACTTTTCTGAAACTTTATTTGACGAATATTAGCTGATTTAAAGTATAATTAATCTGGTTTAAATTATTTACATTAAGTTAAAAATATCAGAGAAATAGATTTTTTAAACGAAAAGTAGCGGTGATTACGCGCTTGTCACTGTTGCATGTCAATCATGTAACAAGTGCTGATAAATGTGTCAATACCTTTATTGTTGTTCTACAGAAACTTTATCTGTTAAGACATAATTTAAGAAAAGCTTGAGGTGAACGCCTTTTTATATAAAAGCGTTAAGGTGAGCGCCTTTATATATGATTTTTAAGTACTCAGTAATCTTAAAATTGTTAGAAAATATTCTGCGTAATTTAATTTTAGGAATGTTGACTTTAAATTTACCATAGTCATCGCCTCATTTTCTGATAATACCATGTATGGTCGACCATATTTTCAAAAAGGGGGACGTTACGTAATATTTTATATATATAAAAAAATCGCGAAGCGAAAGAATTTGTATTAAGTTTTTTAATTTTTTATTAGTAAATATAGTTTTCACTTATTAACAATATCACCTAATCGGATGAAATTAATACAGAATTTTAAAAGATTTATATATTATAAATTATTATAATTATAATTTTAAAGAATGAAAACAATTGTTGTAAAAATTAATTATTCATCAAAATTTTCTTTTCTTAAGACAATAGTGTCCTTAATAAATCTTCTTTATAAAAGCAATTAAAAGTTTTTTCTAATTAAATAATGTAAGAGTTTTATTGTATTTTTTATTTTACGATTCAGAGCAGACTTGCGGGAAATGAGTAGTAGTTTGAAAAAAAAAGTATGGATTTACATTCTCCAAGGAGTCCTGCTTATAACTAATAGAAAAGATTTTCGGATGAAAATTTAATTTCTCAAAATTTCATGAAATTATGTAAGTTGGGGGTAACATATGTAAAAAAAATATTTTTAGCAAGATTTCTAAAAAGAAATTTCAAAAATAATTTCATTCATTTGTGAATAAGTCCTGAAAATTTCATTAAAATCCAACAACTATTTGACTTTCGCAAGAATTTCCAAATCAATGTGTTTTTTACTGGAAAAAAAAACTTATTGTAAATATTAAGAATTTTAACCAAAATTTCGAACGTACTAGAAAGGATTAAAACAATTTAATAAAATAAAAAAAAAATTTGCTCTTTCCTCTTAATAATGACATAAAGATTTAGACGATAAAACTTTGATTTTATTAAGTTTGGGGCCCTTTTTTCCCCATACTATGGTGTTTTGTCAGTGAAAAATTGGCGGTCTATTGATAAATTCATTCCTTTTCCAAGGGTGTTAGTGCTAAGTGAACAAAACAGATGAAGTCAAAATTTGAACTCGGCATGTTGATTCCACTTTCCGTATATAAAAGAAGAATAAACAAAAAATGATCTTGATCGTCATTTTTTACTTATTTTTAAATTAGTAATCACTTTATTTATTTATTTTTTGACGTAAAGGGAAATGCTACACGGTAACCTTACTCTGTGAAACTCCTACCCTGAAAAGAAATCTTAGCAAGAAAGGAAGGCAATGGGGCACACGGGAGGACGATGAATGAAAAAAGATCTGTTTAATGGGAGTTTTCGTTCAAGTCACAGAGGTTAAGGTTGACTGATTAGCACCGACGTTTCTCAAGGCAGGAAAAAAGACGTTTTTTTGAATGAGAAAAATTTTCTTTATTCTTTAGGTTTTCAGTTTTTTTCTTTTTCTTTCCCTTTTTTTTTTCTTTATTTTTTTTATTTTTTCACTTCCTTTTATTTTTACTTACTGGGTTGTTAGTTTTTCAAGGCAATTTCATTTCGAGTTTTTTTTTGTTGTTATTTTTCAATTTTTTAACGCTCAAAGATTACATTGCCTCATTTTAATTTTCGCTTCCCGCTTAAACGCTAACGCACCACGTGTCTTTACACGCGCGCCGCGAGGTATCTGCCCGTTGAGCTCCTGGTGAAAGCTGAATATTGTGAATCAACTTTTTTAATGTTCTTAAAATACTTGATTCACAAACCAAATTATTAATTTAATTTAAAAACAAAAATTTAAAAGCTTATATGAACATAAGAAATCTATGATATTTGGCCATTAAGATGCCGGGAAAAGGTTGCAGGAACGCGCGCAAAAAACATTATGCTTATTTTTACTTTATATACAAAAAACTATAAAAGAATTTATATTTTAATTCTTTTAGATTATAATAATAATAAAAATGAAACAAATGTCAGGTTAATAAATTTGAAAATAAATCGCACTTTTTCAATAATATCTGCAGCATTATCACGATCAAACTCAACTGGAGATGACAAAAATTAAAAAGAAATGTTCCTCTTCATTGCTGACTGAATCTTCTATTGGCGACATTATATCTTCCGTTGGCAATTGTCGTTTACACTTAGAAGAATTCGTTGACGGTAACTCACTAGCAGCCATGTTGAATCTGATGCATACATCGGTAACGGAAAAAAAGGACAGATAGTAACTTAATAAATTACAAATTTGGCAATTCGTAACTCAGTCTCCATTCATAAATGAATGATGTTCGTCTCGTTTGAAAAGGTTTAAATCCTCAATTAATGCTATCCTCTGATCTCTAATGAAACATCAGCTGATAATGCCTGTATCGTTGGAAAAGGTTTAAATCCTCAATTAATGCTATCCTCTGATCTCTAATGAAACATCAGCTGATAATGCCTGTATCGTTGGAAAAGGTTTAAATCCTCAATTAATGCTATCCTCTGATCTCTAATGAAACATCAGCTGATAATGCCTGTATCGTTGGAAAAGTTTTAAATCCTCAATTAATGCTATCCTCTGATCTCTAATGAAACATCAGCTGATAATGCCTGTATCGTTGGAAAAGTTTTAAATCCTCAGTTAATGCTATCCTCTGATCTCTAATGAAACATCAGCTGATAATGCCTGTATCGTTGGAAAAGTTTTAAATCCTCAATTAATGCTATCCTCTGATCTCTAATGAAACATCAGCTGATAATGCCTGTATCGTTGGAAAAGGTTTAAATCCACAATTAATGCTATCCTCGGTTCTCTAATGAAACGTCAGTAGATAATCCCTGAATCGTTGGAAAAGGTTTAAATCCTCAATTAATACTATCCTTTGATCTCTAATGAAACGTCAGCTGATAATGCTTGAATCGTTGGAAAATGTTTAAATCTTCAATTAATGCTATCCTCTGATCTCTAATGAAACATTAGCTGATAATGCCTGTATCATTGGAGAGGTTTGAAATATCAATTTATGATATGTTGATCTCCACTGAAAATCAGCTGATGATCCGAGCCGTTTATGTTTAAGCTTCCCGAGATAGTGTTTTTTTTTAAATTTCGAGCAAAACTTAGCGTTAGTCTGAATTGTCATGAAGTTATCTCTCTCGTGTTAAATACTTCTATCCAGAAACGCCACATTGATAAACCACTTCGTATATGTGCCGTGTCTCTTCGGCAAATAGGCCATCGTGACCATCCAACACCACTTATCCCTTGTGGGTCTTAACAGTTTTTCCTTCTTTGCTAATGTTCCCACCTCCCGTTCCGCCACAGAAGTTCAACATCCCCATCTTCCCAGTATTGCTGTATCTTACACGCAATATCTGACAGTATAGAAAAGGCACTTTCTCTCCATCCATCGACAAGCATCTTTGTCTTCGTTGACTTCGGTAACTTTAATGCTCATCATGACACGGGGCTGAAACTTTCTAAAGGTACTGATGTTGCCTGTATTCAGATATTAAACTTTTCCATTGTCCAATCCCTTACTCAAATCGAGGACTTCCCTCCTCGATTCCCTAGCCAAACCGAGCAACAGGCTTCTCTACTTGATTAATTTCTTACTTACATTCCCCTCCTCGCTCTTACCGAGCTTCACAGTACTGCCCTTTTGGTACCTCGGACCATTCTGTCGTCGGTATTAATATTTCGTTCCAAACATCCATTAAACAGAAACCCCTATCCGCAAGACCTGTTTCCGTTACCTGCCTGCTGATTGGGACTCATTCAGGGATTTTCTTCCTGTCACTCCTTGGACTCATATCTTCAACCTCCCACTTGAAAATTGTGCCACTGAGGTTTCTTCTTGTGTCAAATCCAGCATGGACGCTTTCATTCCTTCTCGGAAATATCAGGTGAAACCTCAATCCTCTCCATGGTTCACATCAGTATGCTCGGCCGCCAGAGCACACAGGAACAATTATTGTCGGCCATACCAGCGTTATAGCTCGCGTCATAACAGGTGTCTATTCGTTACTGCTGGGTGTTTCATTAAGACGGATTATATATAAGGGTGTTTCATTAAGTCGGATTATATATAAGGGTGTTTCATTAAGACGGATCAAAGTCAGCAGTAAATAAATCAGTGTTAATGGTGAAAATTTATTTATTTCTCTATTGGATCATGTTATTTAAGTCGTGGCAATTATGTGTGGAAAATAATATCGCCCAAATATCCACTAAATCTGAAAGAAAAAGAAAAAAATCATTAGACGCTCAAACTTAATTCGCATTTAAAATCGGTCCAAGTTATTGGAACGCCCTTTAAATGTAAGCGAGTCCTCGAAGGAGCTTAGTTCCTGTTTGATGAGAGAATGTTGTGTATATAACAACTTTGGATCTCGTGATTACTGCCGGCTCTGTAATAGGGTATTAAACAAGTGCAAGATCTTTATTCCTCCTCTTCAATCAATTTGAGGTGTTTTCTCCCGCTACTGATAAAGCTGAATGTTTTGCCCGTAAATTCTCCTCAAATTCATCTGGAGTATCCCTGCCTAACTTCTTGGGTATCCCTGTAATAGTTATTGTGCTCCCGAACTGGCTACTATTCTCTTTAAACTGTATAGTAAATGCCTCGCTGCCTCTTGCATTCCTGTCTGCTGGGAGTCATTGTCTGTTGTTCCAGTTTTAAGAACGCTGGTGTATAGTCTGATCCATTCAACAGCTATTAGCCTTCTATCTCTTTTCGGGGAACTCCTGGAGGACCTAATCAATGTTGAATTGGTTCATCATCTCTCATCGCAGGGCCTTTTCTCAGACAAGCAATAGGCTTATCGTTTCCCCAGGTCAACTGCTGATGTACTGACAATAATTGCGGAAAGATAAAGATGAAGACGGGGAAGCTAGGGTTGTAGCATTGGACATCTCGAAAGCTTTTGATAGGGTCTGGTACTCAGGTTTTCTCCTGAGGCATGCAAGTTCAAGTCCTGTGGAGGGCGCATATTTTTCTCTAGTAAGATTTTTCAAACATTCATAGGCAAAAATAAATAGATATACTGTTTAATAAATAAACGTAGCGCCTACTCAATGACGAGTTATTTAACATATAAGCGAGGCGCCTACTCAAATATGAATTTCCACGAGAAGTAACGTTTAGAGTGATAAAGATCTGTTGGAATGATAAAAAATCTATTCTAAAATTGGTATATATTGTGATGAAGCTTTAAGATATATATATATATATATATATATATATATATATATATATATATATATATATATATATATATATAAGTCAGAGAAATTATTAGAAGGATTTGAAATAACCATAAGTCATTCATCGAGTCGAGAAGAATCCTCAACAGAATGCAGAAAGCACTGGACGGCCGTTTCGACCTATATTTGGGACTCATCAGCAGTGCGCATCCACTACCGCGAATTGAAACCGGGACAGTTACGCTATCATGCAAACGTCATACCAACTGTACCAACGGGACTCAGTGACGAAGAGGCTTTGAATTAGACTCGAAATCGCGCCGCTTGATCACATATTCCGTGGTGGAAGTCATCCGAGTTTCCCTTACCCATAGGACTGTGCCTCCACGAGCAACGGCTACTATCCCCAAGACGCTCCATCCAGAGCATTATAAGCCGGTTCAAACAAGGATATACAAGCGATAGAAATTATTTGGATGATTTGAGATAATCATAAGATTTGAGACAAGATTTGAGATAATTCACCGAGTCTAGAAGAAGCCTCACCAGAATGCAGAAAGCACTGGACGGCCGTTTCGTCCTACATTTGGGACTCATCAGCAGTGCGCATCCACTACCGAGAATTGAAACCCGGAAATAGGAAATTTGGAAGGTAACGAATTAGACTCGATATAGCGCCGCTCGATCACATATTCCGTGGTGGAACTCATCCGAGTTTCCCTTACCCATAGGACTGTGCCCCTACGAGCCACGTCCCTGACCTGTGTTTCCTCTGGACCGAGAGAAGCCTTCGTTGGATCTTATATGCCTTAATCGACTCGGCCACGTAGATCAAACAAATTTCTAAGGTAATCGATTTTATTAATCAATCTGACAGATTTTCACCAATATTTTCTAAAATAAAAATTTCAAAAATAATTCCATTCATTTGTGAATAGGCCCTGAAAGTTTCATTAAAATCCGATAATTATTATTGTTAACCTAAAAGCAACTCTTGTTTGCAGAGGGACAGTTTCAAAAATGTCATATACAGGGTGTCCTCCAAGAATTCACATCACTTAAAATATGAATATCTGAGTAACTACATGTCCTCAGCAAGTGAAATTAAATAGGATTCATGTTGAACAATAAGAGATTTATTTATCAATTGAATTTACCACAAAAAAATCTAAAATTTCCTATATAATCTTTGGTTCCATCGCTGATGCAAGAAAATCAAGATTTTTTAACCAAAATTTCGAATGTTCTAAAATGGATTTTAAAATAATTAACCAAATGATCAAAAAATAATTTGATTTTTCTTCTTCAAAAGATAAAGATTTTGAATATAAAACTTTGCTTTTATTAAGTGTGAGGAATTTTTTCGTCATGATATGCTCTTTTTTCAGCGTATGAGTGGAGGTACCTAATATACATATATATATATATATATATATATATATATATATAGATAGATAGATAGATAGATAGATAGATAGATAGATAGATAACTTTACTCGTGTCGAAAAACCTTCGAATTCTTGATTTAACAATACCCAAATCAATCACGAAGGGAAAAAAAGGTTTTAAAAGAAAGAGCCAGGAACCTGAAAGTCTGTCGAAAATAATCGCACAGATACAGGTTCAAGGCCCCAAAGAAAAAAAAAACGATACGAGTAAACAACTAACTAAAGAGCTCGATACAAACGTAGAACAAACCTAGTCAAACCTAATGAGCCAGACAAACCTGACCCTGACGATCTGCCTAAATGAAACTTTGGTAGGTTTGTCTGGCTCATTAGGTTTGACTATATATATATATATATATATATATATATATATATATATATATATATATATATATATATATATATATGTGTGTGTGTGTGTGTTTTGACTGCAATGTCCAATATAATGTTTTGAACAATAAAAAATATTGAGAAATTAGAAATTAACATTTTCAGATACACTGGGTTGTATATTAATATGTTTTGTTTTATTATTTCAATTAGATTCCTCAACTAGTTTCGGCCAGTATGGCCATCATCAGGAGAGAAATCAAAAACCAGTTGCCATCCAAGGCTATAGAACCCGGTCTGTCCTGCTATTTATCCATAGCCGGGGGAAGAAGAGGATTCATACGTTTCCCAAGGGTATTAGCACATAAGTGAATGTAATGGATTATGATAGTATGATGAAAATTAAAATAAAAAATCCCATTCGGGGTCAGTACAAATAGCTTGTTTCCATTCCCAACCACTGAACAACCAACATAGAGGAGTCCGTGAGAATAGCAGGGTTCCATCAAATGAAGTCCAATTCAGTCAGTTATGTGCCTGCGTGATACACGCTTAGGCGATCATGTATCTTTCGATACATGACTGACGAGGCAGATTTTTTACCGCAGTAGGTTGCCATTTCTTTCTGCGGTAGA
>OZ038490.1:38324312-38354312 GCA_964036315.1 Acanthosepion esculentum
TTCAGAAATTAAAAACTTTCACATCCCCATATATACATATACTAAAAAAATCTATGACAGTGAACATTAACCAAAAATGCTCTGAACACAGATCATTTGGACACACGTACACACGCATGCACGTACACACACACACACACACACACATGCATATATATTAGACTGGCTGCCTGATGATTGTGTGCAAGCACATGAAACTGATAGTAGTGGTCAGTCACAGCCAACCTGGTTTTTAAATTAACATTGAAGCTATACCATTTCTGAAGCATTGAACTCTTTTATTTACCGGTAGGTTACTTTTGGGCAGGCTCTTTTAGAGCTGCTCATTCTTTCCTGGATATATATATATATAAAACTTTTTGCACGTCAGTGTGTGGAGTAAAATGGCCGTCTACTCGTTTCAGAGCCTAACCATCTGCTCGGACTGTTAGTCAAGTCCCTTTTTCAAACGTCTGAATAGACACATTTGCGCTTGTCAAACACCGACAGAACCCGCCTATGCTGAGCGAACCTTAGTTTCAGTTTCTTGGGGGAGATTGCATCATCATACATGATCAACATTTTAAACGCTTAAACCTCCAGCCACCATAATGGAAATAGTAGAAGCCTAGTTTCCAATTCCTTCAACTCTGTACTTCTGACGTCTTCAGCCAGAACTCTGAAATTTTATTCACTAATTATTATTTTTTCCTCTCCAACAGGAGACATGTTCACCTACCGTCCAGTTCACACTCCTCCATGGACTTTTGAACATGAGTAGAGGTTTTATACCTTGTTCTGTGTTTCCGGTTCTTTCTAAAGTCTGCTTCAGCTCTGTACTTCTGATGTCCCTGCCTGAACACTGAAATGTGTTCCCTATTTATTCTAATAATTATTTTTCCGCCTCTATTAGGAGTAGATAAATTCGCCTATCGTCCAATTCACACTCCTCCTCAGTCTTCTGGACACAAGCAGAGGTTTATCCTTGTTCCCTGTTTAGGGTTGGGTTTCCCGGTTCCTTTTAAAGTCGACTTCAACTTCATACTTCTAACTGCTCCGCCTGAACTCTGAAATTTAATTCACGAATTAAATCTTGACCTCTTCGTGTCTAGAATTAGATGTTATCTTTCTTGTATAGCCACCAAAAGTTCACTTCACTCCGTTAATAACCCTCTACCCTGTGTGGCTCCCGGGCCTTGTATTGGTAAAAAAAAATAATAGGAAATGTATAAACATAGAAGTGAATGGACAAATATCACCACTGTGAATATCCTCAAAGTATGCCAGAAAGGAAATAATAAAGGAAAAGAAACAGAACAGCCAAAAAAAAAAAACAGAAAGGAAAAATAGAGAGAAAGACAAAAACAGATAGAAAAAATTGAAAACAGAAAACCAGAAAAATAATGGAAAGGCTAAAAAAGAACAGAAAGGCAAATAATAAAAAAGCAAGGCAAAAAAGCAGAAAGGGTAACAAAAAAAAAACCAAAAACGGAAAGGCAAAAAAACGCCAAGAAATGCATAAAAACAAGACAAAAAAGAAACAGATCGGTAAAAAACAGAACGGCAAATAACAGAAAAGACATTAAACAGAAAGGCACAATAAAAATAGAGAGGCAAAATAAACAAAAAGGCAAAAAACAGAAAGGCAAAAAACAGAAAGGCAAAAAACTGAAAGGTAAAAAACAGAACGGCAAAAAAACAGAAACAATAAAACAGAAAGCTATAGAATAGAAAGGAATAAAACCAGAGTGGCAAAAAGCAGAAAGGCAAAATAAAAAAAAGAAAGGCAAAAAAAGCAAACAAAAGACTGAAAAACAAAAAAACAGAAAAGCAAAAAAACAAAGAAAACAAACAAACGCAAAAATAGTAGAAAAGACAAAAAATAACACAAATGGAAAAAATACAGACAGGCAAAAAAAAAAGAATTTAAAAAACAGAAAACTGATTGAAAAAACATATATAAAAAAAACAAAAAGTCGTGTCGTTGTAAAATAATAATTAAAAAAAATCTAAAATAAAAAAAACGCACAAACAAACGACAACAATCTTAATTTCAGATTAAAAATAAGTGGGAACCAACGATTTCGAAATGACTTTCGGAATGTGTGACCCTATTTTTTTTTTTTTTT
The DNA here is from genome assembly GCA_964036315.1 of Acanthosepion esculentum. Classification (NCBI taxonomy): domain Eukaryota; kingdom Metazoa; phylum Mollusca; class Cephalopoda; order Sepiida; family Sepiidae; genus Acanthosepion; species Acanthosepion esculentum. The sequence continues at coordinate 38,326,421 of OZ038490.1, forward strand.
TTTTTGTGAAAAGCGCTCGATGATTTTACAAAGGAAACATCGAAAATAACTGTCGTTTCCATGGCCGGGACGACAGTGGTGAGAACGTAAAGAGATTAATGGGAAACTCAAGTCCAAATCCTTCCGTTTTTGTTTTCATTGATTTCTTTACTATTCACTGATTAAAAAAAACCGTTTCCATTGAAACAGTTATGAACGTCCCCATCCCTTACCTCCTTAATCTCCTTACCCTGCCTATCTCTTTTAAAATCGCTTATTGTCACGCTCTCCCGCCTTTTCTTTGGTTCTTCTTTATGTGTCGTGTCCCCTCAGAACGTAAGCGATCATGGCTCTCCATAACTTCCTGTCCTTTTTTAGCTCTGAATAAACTGTCTTTCTATCTCCTAAACCCTGTTCCACCGTCCATATACTCAAGCTCATTAAGTATGTTAAATGTTGTTTTCCTCTGTCCCTCTTGCCCACTATCTGTCTCGTGAGTATCAGATTTTCCAAGCCCTCCTTCCTAATTATGTGCCCCAGAAACCTCTTCCTGGAGTTATGTATTCCTTTTTGTTTCCATTTTCTCTAAAACTTCGTTGTTGGTCACATATTCGGCCCATGTTATCCACAGCATCGTTCTGTAGAAACACATTTCTGTCGCATCAAGTCTCTTCTTCATCTTTGAGAAGATTGTCCAGCATTCAAGGCTATATAGGAGGACAGTAACAATTCAGTACTCTTTTCTTTGGTTCCAACAAAGGTTTTGTGTTCCTTAACACTCTGCTTAGCATTTGAAATGCATTTTTGGCTATTCTAAAGGGGCTTCGGATTTCTTTAAAACTTCGTCGTTGGTTACATATTCGGCCCATGTTATCCTCAGCACACTTCTGTAGAAACACTGTTGCTTCAAGTTTCTTCTTCATCTTTGAGGGGGTTATCCGGCACTCAATTCCATACAGCAGGACAGGTATTACATAGCAGTTTAGTATTCTTACCCTTGTTTCTAGCACTGTTTTTATATTCAAACCTACGTTTTGTGCTCTTTTAGTCCTTTCGACATCATTGATGAGTATGCCCCATACTCCACAGTGGTGTCTATAGGAATCTCAACAACACGAGGTCTTCTTGCTGTGGTTTCAATGGCAAATGACTTTTTATGAGATGAAGTTGTTATTCCTATGCCTAACCGGTTTTGTACCTGGTTTTCACTTACCCGATGTTCCTAATCTGTTACCTATCTAAGTACTGACCGCGCCCGACACTGTTTAACTTCTGTTTAACTTTTAAAATGCACCTTTGGCTATCCCAATACGCCTTCGGATTTCCGTGTAGCACTTTCCGTCCTCTATAAAAACGCTTTCCAGACATAAAAATTTCCGCACTTATTTGACTTTGCAGTTCGCGCTGTAGGCTCGTCCCTTTGTTAAAAACTATGTCTTCTTGCTGTTAATGTTTAATCCTTTCTTCTCGCTTTCCTTCACAATTGTCTGTAGGAGATTTTGTAGCTTTCTTTTAGTGTTTCTAACAACACTGTGTCATCTGCATACCTTATGTCAGTGTTTCTCAACCGGGGTAACCCTAAGGTTCCGTAAAAGGTCCCCAAGGGTTCCGTGAGAACAGGTGAGATAAGCTAATGCACTTTTGACTTTTTATTTAATTTCATATAATATTACTAAACAGAGACAATATATTCTTGGTTATTGTAATATTGTAATATAGACATCAACCTATCTAACCTATTATGTTATAAAAAAAATATAACAATCATTAGAAATATATTCAGTGATGTCTGTACGAAACCAGAGTGAAATCACGCTTAACTCGCCAGTGCCCACTCAGCGAACGGGACCTGGAATTACAATTACTTATTTTTTTTGTTTCTTCTTTATTTTTACAGAAATACCTATAAAAAAATCTGATGCAGCAATTATCTGTTTCCTCTCTGTTTACATTTATATTATAGGTATAGAATATTGGTTACTTATGTTTATTTTTAATGTTTGAGTTTAGAATTTTTGTGTGTGAATGAAAACTCCCTGATGAAGTATTATAAACGAACAGTATAAATTTTATTTAGCCTTACCGAAAACTTTGGCAAACAAGTATTAATTTTTCCTTAAACCAGTTATTCAAAAATATATACTATGATATTTACCACGTGAACTACGATGAAAATATAATGAGAAAAGATATGGTGTATAATCTTGATTTTGCGCAGGGGTTCCTTGAGACATGCAATTTATTTTAAGGGTTACGCAGGGGTGAAAAGGTTGAGAAACACCGTCTTACGTTATACCATAGTACAGCTTTAAATAATAGCGACCGATCTTCTTTATTCTATTGCTTTTCTTTGTACAACTTACCGCTATATTTTCCACATTTACTTGCCACGCTGAGCAATACATGCAAAGGAATTACTACTTCATTTTTCTTTCTATATTTCTGAGATGAGGTATTATGGATACTATTTACACTGTGCCATGTGTCAGGACACATGGCACAGTGGATAATAGTTAGATCCAGTGACAGAACCCAAAGAGTGTGAGTTCAGTACCTCGTTAAGGCGGTGGAGAACTTGGAGAAGGGAATTAAGAGGAGATAACTGATAACTGACATCCATTAGACATGGCACGTGAAACTAGAACAGTCTACCCGAGTGGGCGAAATAAAGGGTTCAGTTCGACATTCCAGCCACCTGAAGAAGGCCGGAGCGCACAACGGCCGAAACGTTGTAATAAATATGGCGCCAAAGCCGAGGACAGTATCCGAATAATGTAAATAGTATTCATTTTTCTTATTGTCTTCGACCTTTTATTTTCTCACCTCAATAGAAGTAAATACGTTAGCTCATATATATATATATATATATATATATATATATATATATATTTATATATATTTATATATATTTATATATATATATATTTATATATATATATATATTTATATATATATATATATTTATATATATTTATATATATATATATTGATATATATATATATATATATATATATATATATATATATATATATATATATATATATATATAATCTAACGTCTAAACTCTGAAATGTTATTTACTATATACTTTTCTCAATAATAGTAGCAGTTAGGTTCGCCTATCGTCCGGTTCGTACTCCGCCTCGGTCTTTTGAACAGGACTAGGGGAGCATCCCTTGGTTCAGGATTGGCTTTTCGCTTCCTTCAAAAGTCTTCTTCGCCTGTACACTTCTAACATCTCCATCTAACCCCTGAAATTTTATTTATTATTTATTTATTTATTTTTCCTCAATAGGAGTAGATAGGTTCGCCTATCTTCCGTTTCACATCCTCCCCGCTCTTTTGAACAGGAGCAGAGGTTTATCCTTTGTTTCCTGTTTAGGACTCGGTTTCCGGTGTCTTCTAAAGTATTTTCATTCTCTTTCTCCCTCAGTAGCCCCTTAGTGTATTAGTGGGATTATTGCTTTAGTCGGGGTGAATTGATTGAAAAAAAAACAGAGCAAATCATATAAAAATAATTGTAGTGTAACGCTCTGAACTTACGCTTTTGTCCACTTTTAGTCCTTTAGACATCACTGTGATGTCTGCCCCATACTGCACTATGGTGTCTATAGGAATCCCAACAACACGAGGCCTTCTTGCTGTGGTTTCAATGGCAAATGACTTTTTATGAGATGAAGTTGTTAGCCCCATGGTACCTGGTTTTTGCTTACAATACCTTACAACTAAGTTTTTACCCATCTAAGTACTGACCGCGCTCGACACTGTTTAACTTCGGTGATCAACTGAAAACAGGTGTTTAAACGGGATTTGACCGTTAGCTTACGCTCTTAACAGATTCGAAGAAAAATGAAATTTAACATGAAAAATCTACAGGGTGTCTCTAAAGTCAGGACACATAGCAAAATTACATATATTTAAATAATGAAATTTTCAACAACATGTTAGAGAATTGGAATATTAATAAATAATATCTCCAATATGATTTGTGATGCAAAGGTTGATGCGCTTTGCAAAATGCACGTGAACTCGATGCAATAACTGTACATTCACTTTTTCTGTGTTCAGTTAAGTGTGTTGCATTTGGTACGCCTTCTCCTTTAGCATACCTCAAAAGAAGAAGTCAGTTCTTTCTTTATTCGACAAAAGCCTGTTTAATCTGTGGAGGTAAAAAATACAGTTAATGAAATTTCCGATGTGTCCAGACTCTAGGGATACACTGTACCATTCACAAATTAATAATTCTTACCAATCTTTTATTTTAATTAAATTTCACCTTTTACTAGTGTTGAGTCTTGACTCAATGTTGAATCTCGCCTATTGCATGGAATAATAATGCAACACAAAATGTACTTGGAACAAGAATGTATTATAACAAGAAAGTGTACACAATAAGTACATATAGTATTTCTGTATATTTCTGGGAAGACGTTCCTGGAGAATGTGTTGACTAGTCGCAGTCGATCAGAGTCTCTAGTTGGATCTCGTGATTCCTTTTTCCCTCATCTTCCGGTACCAACCACTACTTATACAGTTGGCAGTCACCTATACAGATTAGGTGGATCCTACACAACAACTAGTCTCGCTAATAATTGAAGGGGGGTGGTTACAATCGAATTAGTTTACACATTGAATTCCTGAAGTTAATGACATAGTTATTGTGAGTTCAGTCACTGGTCCGGGCAGTATGCGGAAGAGGGGCGAGCAATAACTGACCACTACTAACATAAGAACTAGACGACATACCCCTCAACATGAGGGGTGGAGCGAGAACAGTCTAGCACCGTAGATTAAATAAAGGGATCAGTTCGAAATTCCAGGTTGAAATTCCTGGTAGGTTATCCTGTTCGTCATACTCCTGATGAAGGCCGGACGACACAAACGGATGAAGCGTTGTATTCGATCGATCGCAAATCCTGTGACCCATCAGAGTCGTAGGGGCAGTAGAACTGGTGTTTCTTGGGCTTGATAGCTTGACGGAGCCCAGCCTTCTCCAGACCGGTTTGAATTCAGAGTTTTCTTTCTCATAGACCGGTTGCCACCCAAGGTTATAGAATCCAGTCTGCACTGCTATTTACCCAGAGCTGTGAAGGAAAGAGGATTCATACCTTTGCCAAGGGTATTAGCACGGATACAAGACATTAGAATGTAATGGATCAGACTAGAATTCGAACTCGGCTCTCGGATTCCTCAATCCGAGTCGCTATCCCACACTCCTGTGATAACAACAGTTAAAGATGAGGATAATAGTCCGCGTGTAAATAATCCAAAAAATGATTCTAATAGTGTTTTTTTTTTGTTTTTGTTTTTAGGTTTTCAGCTAAAGCTGTTGAGAATTCTGGTAATCTGATTAGATCAACCGTTTCCCTATAAGGAAATATTGGTCCTTCATTCACCGAATAGTTAGCGTTACTCTCAATTGATATTTATAAAATCCTTCGCTTCTGCAGGAAAATCTGTCTCTTAATTCCATTACTGATTGCGCGTTGGTGCACTGGATAGGGGCTCGAGTTCGTTATGTTCAATTACGCGCAAATGCCATTGAAATGGTACGAATACATCACTTCTCCCCCCCCCCCAGCTATTTGGTAAAAAATGCAGGTCAACAAAACTTTAGATTATAGAGAATATTTTTCAAAATGTTTACAATTACTGAGTAGTTAAACATTATATAAAAAGGCGATCATGTTATATTCTTCAAGTATTTTTAAGTTACAACCACCGTAGAAAAAAAAAGGTAAACTTCCGCCTGTCAGTCAAGATGTCAACATCTTAAATAGACAGCTACCTCCATGTTAAAAATGCATTTCTGCGATATTTTAAACTTAAAGTAATATTTGTTTCAAATTTGGTTAATTAAACCTTAAATCAGCTAATATTCTTCGGGTAAAGTTTCAGAAAAGTATATTTTATCTCTAAAAGATTTTTAATAAAGAGAATTACATTGTGATGACAGATAGCTTAAAATAGAGCTAAAATGTTCAGTGTGTTCAAACTGAAATGCAGCAAAGTATTTTGCTTATTAATAATATTAAATTTAATCTATTAGCTTGAAATTACAACTAAAATAAAAGCGTCAAGAAAAATTTTCATTTTTAAAAATTCATTTTAAACTTTATTATAGGGTTACATTATAGGGTTACTTTAAACTGTAGGTATAGGGTTTCTTTATAGGATTACTTTAAACTTTAGGTATACAGTTTCTTTACAGGGTTACATTAGAATGAGGCAATCCTGAGAGTATTAGAAGTCCTACAATGATTCATTATTTGTAGCCACAATCTTAATTTAAGATATGCAAATAACAGTGTTGATAACAGATACCTTTCGGATATCTTGTCACGAAATTTGAATTAAATTAAAGTTGACAATTTAAATTAATTTGTTGTCCGCTGACCTGAGGTGAAACAAATACATTGAATCAATAGCTTCATCTACTGCAAGGAAAGATAGTTCTCTATGTCGTGCCAGAAAGTTTTTCTCGCCTGAGTCTATCATACAAACCTATAATTCAACCACCCGTCCTTGCATGGAATATTGCTGTCATATATGGTCTGGTATCCCTGCTTCACGTCTCTTTACACTTGTTCTCAATCCTCTACAACTCCTTATGTGCTAGTGGCACTCCCGCCTTGCTTAGGGTGAAATGCTTAAAAAAAAGTTCACGGTATATTTCGTAGTGGAAAGTATTAATTTACGATGAACTTAATCAAGTATAATAAAGGGTGTTCCAATAACTTGGACCGATTTTAAATTAAACTTAAGCGTCTAATGATTTTTTTTCTTTTCCTTTCATATTTAATAACTTAAGTATTTGGCAATTTCAACCATGGAAAGATTAACAATCAAACAACGTGTTAAATTTTCAAGAGTGCAATTGGAAAATTTGTTCGTAAATTCAAACAAACGGGGTCGGTGGCAGATGTGAAAACACCACTGTGTGCTCGTTTACGCCGTTCAGCTGAAAACATTGCTGCAGTGCACGAGAATGTGGCCGAAAATCCAGACACCTCTATTCGTCATCGTGCGCAGTAATTGAACCTCCCCACAACAACGTTACATCGTTTCCAACTGCACTCTCGGTTGGTCGATTATATTGACCAAAAATCGCGAAATGCATTTCTGTTTGAACGTCCATTTTCGTAATAGGCTTCGATAACTTTAACACGTTTGATCGTTAATCTTTCTATGGTTGAAATTGCCAAAGACGTAAGTTGTTAAATCTGAAAGAAAAGAAAAGAAAATCATTAGACGCTTAAGCTTAATTTACATTTATACCGTTTATCATATTTGTATTTCATTTAAAAACAAATCGCGTATTTTAATAGACTCTCAGAAGCCTCAAATCAAATAAAGAAATATTTACGGATGAGGAGCAACTGTAAACAAGCAAGCTATAGAAACCTCTCTCATAACCGTCTGTTTCCCCTTCCCTTTCTGTTTCTGATTTTTTTAAAAAAAACGCAATCTCTGGGGAACTTTCACATAATTTCTGACTATAAAACCAGTATAAATCAGTCTGGGTCTCTGAATATGAATGGAACAATAAATTTACTTCCGATTCTCTTCCCAAGGACGAGCAACAACGAACAACCAGGCCACTACCTCCTCCACTTTCAACTGTAACAACAATATCAGCAGAAGGTGATAACAAGGACTTGTACCAGAGTCTAGTCAGCCTAAAACACGTTGGGAGGATTGGGTAGCTGGGAGATAGAAGAAGAAAAGACTTGTGGGTGGATATTGTTTCGTTTTACGACATCCAATGGCGTCTATCGTTTGCCGTCTTCGGACGTCTTTTACGACAAATGAAACGGCAAGATGGTCGGGCTGACTATTTGTTTCGCCAACACCGACTGGCTGACGTCAGTTTAGACAAGGCATCATTAACTTATCGGGAACAATCAAGAAACAAACAGTAGCGCAGTAAATGAAAGTAACAAAATCCACAAAAGTAATTCTTTTTGCCCTGTTGTTATAATTTCGGCTAATTGCAAGCAAAACAAAATGTCAGCTGAGTGCACATTTAACGTGAAGTGAAGAGAAATTTTGAGTACAACCTTTTACGAACTTTCCTTCACTATCTTTAAATAAAGGAGAGGTCAATCGATTTAAGAAAATAAATAGATAAATAATAAAATGATCGCCTTCTACACCTCAAATCCTTGCATAAAAAACTAAATGCCGAATCACTGGAATATAGTATATCGTTTATACATATATATATATATATATATATATATATATATATATATATATATATATATATATATATTATATCGTTTATACTTACTAGTATTAAGGTGTAGATAGGTTCGCCTATTGCCCGGTTCACACTTCTTCCCCGTCTATTAAACAGGTGTCGGGTTTTATTACTTCTTTCCTTAGCAGTTGGGTTCCCGGTTTTTTCTAAAATATTCACATTGTCTTTCGCTCCTAATAGACCAGCGTTTCTCAACCTGGGTTCCTCGGAACCCTAACGTTCCGCAAAAGGTCCCCAAGGCTTCCGCGAGAACAGGTGAGATAAGCTAATGTCTTTTTGACATTTTATTTAACTTCACATACGTAATATTACTGTTTACATTTATATTATAAGTATATGATATTGGTTACTTATGTTTAGTTTTTACGTTTGAGTTTAGAATTTTTTTTTTTTTGTGTATGTGAATGAAAACTCCCTGATGAAGTATTATAAACGAACATTATGAATTTTATTTAGCGTTACCGAAAACTTTGACAAAGAAGTATTCATTTTTCCTTAAACCAGTTATTCAAAAATATATAGTATGATATTTACCACATGAACTACGATGAAAATAAAACGAGAAAGATATTGTATATAATTTTGTTTTTGCGCAGGGATTCCTTGAGACATGTAATTTATTTTCAGGGTTACGCAAGGGTAAAAAGGTTGAGAAACGCTGCAGTAGACCCTTGGATTTAGTGGCATTATCGTCTTGCTTGAGGTGAAATCATTTTTTAAAAATACCCATAAAAATTTCGCGCTTTTCCTATTTGAATTTTCTGATTAATCTTAATTCTTTATTTACTGACTGAATAAACTCCTTGCTAGCTCTACGAGTATAAAATACTCGGGAAAATTCACCGATTGCTAACTTAAATATTTGAGCTTAGGAACTCTAAAAATTATACTATTTATTTTAATCGTTTCAACAAAAGTAAGGCGATAAAGCCACTAAGACGCGCAAGGACTGAGAGTAAAAGAAACTGAAAAATAGATTATTGGGGAGAGAGGACAAAAAGAAGAGGATTCGAGGAGACAGGTGATGACGATTGACACTGTATTTAAAATTTTGGAGATCGTAGTAGACAATAAACCAGCAAGCCAGAAAAGAGTTCCACAAGCGAGAAGTGAGAGAGAAGCTTATTCTAGCAGAGAACTTACGGTTACATCTAGCAATTTCAATTGTAAAATGATGAGACCCTTCTGCCAATCTAGTACTGCGTTTAAATTTATACACCAAAAAGTAAAGTTCATCAGAACAATTACTATAAAAGTATAGAAAAGGCACAGAGAAGCTACGTTACGGTGGTGGGAAAGTGACTGAAGCCGAGATGCCAGATTAAGACCAATAATATTGCAGATTTTTCTTTGGATTTAGTCAAGAATCACTGAATAGACAGCAAAAATACCAGACCAGATGTGGCAGCAATATTCAATGCATGGACGGATGGTAGAGTTATAAATATGGAAGATTGTCTAGCACGACGCAGCAATTTCAATCTGAACAATTGTCATGAAGATATTTATAAAATGAGCACAGGGAACAGACGTTACAACGGTGGGAAGGTGTTTGAAGCTAAGGTGCCAGGTTAGAACTGATAACATTGCAGATTTTTCTTTGGACTGCGTCAAGAATCTCCATGGCACAATAACATCAGTCCTGATATGGCGGCAGGATTTATTTATACCTAAAGAATTTTATCAACTAAAATTGTTATTGATTTTCTAAATATATCGCTGTATTGAAGCGTATCATACAAAATGTGATATGAAACTGGATTGAGAATAGTGATGGCATCTGCCCCAAATGCATCATAAACATTCAGGATGCTGAATTGATAGATTCAAATCACTTTAAATACATTGGTTGATTGATTGATTTGTTTTGTTCGGTTTATCAACCTTTCGGAGTTAGATGGAACAGTTAGCTGAATAGAGGCGAGGGTAGTGTGACGGTTATCGGCGAGTTCAATTTCTTGTTAATGTCGTTTAAAAAGGGATGGATTCATCTCCCTCTAGCTATATGTTAAATAGCAGAGACGTTCTTGCCTCGTGGTGGCAACTAGTCTAGGAGAAGGAAAATACTTAATTAAAAACACAACCTGAAGAAGGAAGGGATTATCTCGCCCAAGACACACCATTACTGCTTTAGCTGCAGTACATGATGTGAGAAGCAATGAGAACCTGAGTAAATTTCGAAAACACTTCGCACATTTCGCTAACATTTTGCAGAGGGAAAATATTGGAAACTTATGCACGAGCGTTTTCTGTTGGCGACATCGGTTATGAATTCTTTCGTACCTCAAGCAGATGATTGATTCGTTTTTTACGGTTTATCAACCACTTTTTGCCGATTATTTAACGCCAGAAAATATTTTTGGATTATAAGTATTTGGTGGAATATTAATGATATATTGATCCTACTAATTAACCCATACATGGGGGAGAAGAGGTAGATTCATATATTTCCCAAGGATATTTACGCGTAAGAGAAAATAACAAACCCAATTAGAATTGGAACTCGGCTTCCTGACTAACAATTCCGAATCATTATCCATTAAACCAACCACACGTCCAAGCTTACAGCATCTGCTATTCGCAAGCAGTCACTCATTTAGTTACTGAACAGGCTCGACGTTGCTTAACATTGGTGGTCGTATGAGGACTGGTGTTTCAAAGTGATCTGGTCGTAAGCCTAAGATCACGTCATTTTACTGTTGAAATAGCTAATGTAACCGTAAGTTCTATGCTAACAGTTTCTTCTATCGCACTTCTTGCTTGTGGAACTCTCTTTCAGCTTCTTGCTCCTCAGTCAAACTTTGATCTTCAAATATTTAAATGCAATGTCAATCGTTATCTTCAGTTTTCTTAATTCCTGTTCTTTTATTGTTTTCTCACCTTAACAGTGCTTTTTCTCTCACACTCAGTAACCCACTTGCGTCTTAGTGGCTTTATTGCCTTGCTTTGGGTTAAATGATAAAAGATAACTATTTGTTGGCAATATTTATTTTATTCCACGTTCATTCATTATTTATTCGGTGAGCGCATTTCGTCATCACTCCCCTTCATTCTGTAATGACTGCGGTCCATAGTGACATTCAAGGCAAAATAGTGCAATGGTTTGCCGGTTCCTTTTGGACTGGGGATGCTGAGAAGCTTCTCCGCCCACTGGTAAAGCCACTGACCTCTGAGACTCAGTTCAAACGCCCAGGCTGACGACTGGCCGATGGCCGCTTTGCACAGGTGACTTGGGGGGGCAAAGACGTTTCACTTCACCGATCGGGTCGGTAAACCCATCCGACAACCCTTACACGGTTTATTCAGCAGGTCGATGTCGTTGACCGGGATGTGGCCGTGGCAGTACTCTTCCGACGAGTACATTTCCGCATTCCAATTCCCCTGAGTAAAGCAGGTTCGACAGCTTAGCTGCAAAGGTACTACCACCGACGATACACGCCTTACATCCCCATTTCGCTTTATAAATTTAAGATGTCTATGTTGTCTTCGTGTGGAGTCGGATTTTATATGAAAATATAATCTGTAAGGATCATTTCTAGTTAACTAATAAACCAAACACTGTATTTTGCAGGGTTTATGGTAATTTCTTTCTTCGTCTATTAAACTACGTATAAGATTATTTTAATATTTATTACTTTTTTATGATATTTTATTACATAGATTTTTACTTAACGAAGCACTCAATTTACTTTTTGACAAATGCTTACTCTGCATCGGGAACATTCCCAACCTATGTCTCTCGCAGTAAACGCTGACGTATAAGTTTCCAGTATTAACCTCCACAAAATGTTATAGAAATCTGAGAAGCGTATTTGAAATTAAACTCAACCATTCATAGCTTCTCAGATCACGTCACGATTCCTGTAACCATCATGTACTGCAGCCTCTGGTCTATCTTGGGCGAGATAACGAGCTTACGGCCACATTACGTCGAAACAACGGTTCCCGTACAATCATCAAATTTACGAAACGTCGAGTTTGATCATTACCTAGATTGGTGACCAATTGAAAATGCCAGATCCTTTAAGCTTGTACGTGCGGGTTATATGGCTTACGACCACATCATGTTGAAACACCGGTTCCCTTACGATCACAGAATTTAAGCAACGTCGAGTTTGATCATTACTTAGATGGGTGACCAACTGAGAATGCCAGATTCTTTAAGCTTGTACGTGCAGGTTATATGGCTTACGACCACATCATGTTGAAACACCGGTTCCCTTACGATCACAGAATTTAAGCAACGTCGAGTTTGATCATTACCTAGATGGGTGACCAATTGAGAATGCCAGATGCTTTAAGCTTGGACGTGCGGATGGTGTAATGCATAAGGCTCGGAATTTGAAGTCGAAGAGTCGAGTTCTTGTTCCAGTTTTATTCGTCATATTCACTTACGCGAAAATATTCTTTGGGAAAGTATGGATCCGCCCTGTCTCCCCACAGCTATGGATTAATTAGTAAAAGGTGTCTCACTAAATCATTATTATCTCAAAAAGAAAAAAGTAGTTACTTACAATCCCAAAATATTTTCTGGCTTTAAATAAACCGCAAACGGTTGATAAACCGTAAAAAAACGAATCAATCAGTCATCAACTTAAGGTAGTATAAAATTCATTATTGACGTTTCTAGCAGAAAATGCTGAGGCATAAATTTCCAATATTACTTTCTGTAAAATGTTATTGAAATATGAGAAGTTATAATCCGGAAAAAAAAATCGTTACATTATCTATCTATCTATCTAATCAGCTAATTGTTGATTACAAGCTTTTGGAAGTTCTGAAATCTGAGAAATGAGCTCCTTGAGCTAAACGAAAATAACATTGGCCAACGTTTAAAGAAATGGCTTTCTTGTAAGATACAGTGAAATGTCATTTTGGTACAATATAGCCAGATGAAATCATCGGAAGATGTAGGACAGCCTTTATCATCTCCATCCAAATCGAATCTGATGAAGAAAATACCCTTTTATGCGTTTTAGAGAGTTCAAATACATTTTTTATTAAGAATTGATGGAAACTGGAAAAAGGTTATGGGAAGTAACTGGCTTGTTTGAACGGTGCATTGACGCGGAAAATACCTTTTTCTGAGGAACAAATTTCACTGGTGTATAACAATGTCCATGGCAACTCTCAATTTACAAAGGTGATGCAGGAATTTATCATAGTATAGAAATGGGAACGTCCTTCTATATACCATAGAGTTCCCTTCAGACTATCATTTCTCGCGACTCCTGAAACTCTTTGCATAGTGGTTCCAACGAATCTCGAAAATTTCCTCGAAGAATTCTCCAAATCCTAATCGCAGCCATTCGTTAGCTTAGCTGAAAGGTCAAAGTTCATAGAAATCAGCAGGACATACTTTGGTTACTGAGTAATGATGCTATCATCATTAGTTTCATGATCGGGTGTAGTTGTAGGGTCACTGCGCAGCTGAGCGTCTCGGTTGCGTGTCAAAGTTTTAAGTCTCTGGGAACGATCTTCCTGTCCATTCTTAAGTTAACTAATGGTTCGCATTTAGGATTTAATTGTCTCTACATTTTCTTGCTTGCTTAATTTTGTAAGAGTTGATTCTTTATTCCTGTCACCCTAAGGAAGATAATAAAGCTACTAAGAGGCATGAGGAGTTACTGAGAGTTAATGCATCTGAAAAAAATATCAAGGAGGGAGGACAATAAAGAGCGGGAATTTAAGAAGGATGAAGATAATGATTGACATTGCATTTGAATTTTTTGTAGCTCAAAGTTACAAAGCAAGTTGTCGAAAAAGACTTCCATCAAGGAGAATGCGAGAGAAAAAACCGTTAGCATAGAACGGTTACATCTAACCATTTCAATTGTATATGCATATGTATAGTGGGTCACTTGTATTCGAGGATACTGGTCTACTAGAGCGACTAGTCAATACCTATTGCAAACGCTTGTCCAGGCACATTTGTGTTTGCTCAACACCCACAGAACCTACTTGTGGTTTATACTGCAACTATGCTGAGCAGACCTTAGTTACAGTTTCTGGGAGAGAGCTTGTTATCTAGCGTGATCAACAATTTGAACAAAGACAGCACGCTCAAACCCTCGGCCACGATGACTTGTGACTTCTTGCTAAAAAGTCTGAAAAATCTGGTACAAGTCTACAATTCTGAAGAATATTACGTGATTAAACATCCCACCAATGATCTGAGTATCCGCCTCTAAACATATGCGCTCACAATTAGATAATTATTTAAGTTTTGGTTTGGTTTGATTTTGTTTTACGGCATATCAATCTCAATGGGTTATTCACTACTTATTTAATGCCGATGTGAATTTAGGATAGGTTCGTATGAATAGAATATGTATTCTTTGTAAGAAATCAGTTTGTAGATCTGGTTTCATTGACGTATTCTCGTAAAGAGGGTTTTGTCAAGAGACAAATATATTGTTGGTAAATTTTATTTCAGAAATGTATTGCTGGTAATTTTTTTTTTTTTTTTACCAAAAATGTATTGCTGGTATTTTTACTATAAAAATCTATTTTTATACTTTTATAGGGATTTGACCCGAGTTTGGGAGTTAACTCGTTGCCCAGAGTTGGGACCCGAACAGGTGCTACCACACCGGGTAATTATTTAAGCAATTTCTTAATAGTGTAAAACTTTGTATATAGCATCAAGAAGTAGAGGCTTATTGAAAATTACTTTCGGAAATTTGAAAAACCGGATATTTGGGAAGAACCCATTTATCTCGGCAAAATAAGAAATCTTCCTGTTCTTCGATGGCTTTCTATCAGATTTTCCTTGATCATCATTTTCATCCTAAACACCAAGGGTTTCGAAATTCTAACAGCAATTTTCCACCCGTCTACGCTTCTTCGTGGTGTATTAGAGATAAGATGAAAGGGGAGGCAGTGAAAATGTTGACCTTACCAGAATATTCTAATCGGCCACAAATGACAGAAAGATTAAAGAAAATAGCTGATAAAATATAAATCCAAAGTTTTTATATTACAGACATTGTTGAGGTGGAATACAATTCTTTGTTATTTTATTATTATCAATATTATTATTATTATTATTGTTATTATTATTATTATTATTATTATATATTTTTATACAGTTACTTATAAAGACAATTTTCGCACGACACACACACGCGCGTGTGCGCGCGCGCACACACACACACACACAAATGTAAAAACGAAAAATATATATATTCAAACGTTCATAGCATTATCTGTCTATATTTCTGAGATGAGGTATTATGTACACTATTTACATCGCTCGGACTATGATCCTGATCTTTGTTGCCAAATTTATCTCAACGTTTCGACCCCAAGGGCACATGGCACAGTGGATAAAAGCGTTAGTTAGACCCAGTGACAGGACCCAAAGAGTGTGAGTTCAATACCTGGTTAAGGCGGTGGAGAACTTGGAGAGGGGAATTAACAAGAGATAACTGACACCCATTAGACATAGCACGTGAAACAAGAACAGTCTACCCCAACGAGCGAAATAAAGGGTTCAGAAGGCCGGAGCGTACAACGACCGAAACGTTGTGATAAATATGGCAACAAAGATGAGGATGATAGTCCGTGCAATGTAAATAGTGTTCATAACATTGATTTAAAAAAGGGCTCAATAAAAGAGTAGAACAATAAATATTTATTATAAACTGTTACATTGGAACATGAAAGTTACCACGACAAAAAGCGTTATGTAACAGTTTATAAAATATATACATATATATATATATATATATATATATATATATATATGCTTATAAACTTCAATCTTCCATGAATCTTTCAAGTACATTCATAACTGCTCTTGGCGTATCAAATGTAAACAAATGACGTCACACATTATGAAATGAACAAAGTCCGACAATTATTTAAAGATATTTTTATGTTTAACATGTCAAAGGACGAATATTTTCTATGAATGTTTCTCGGACATTCAGTCCGGTAAACGTTATTTAATACTGTTTATTATAAACAGAGCATTTACTTAAATACTTGTATCTATAAAAAAAATATTAAACATAAAAATGTCTTTAAATAATTGTCGGACTTTGTCCATTTCATAATGTGTGACGTCATTTGTTTACATTATGATACGGCATGAGAAGTTATGAATGTACGTGAGAGATTCATGGAAGATTGAAGTTTATAAGCCGTAAATTCGACCTTGCCAACCGAACGATTCTTTGTGGCCGAGCGGTAAGGCACGTCAGGATATATGACGGTTCCGATATATATATATATATATATATATATATATATATATATATATATATATATATATATAGTCTACAGGATGTTTCACAATTTTTTTAACAAAATCATCGGGTATAAATCAAGGACCACAAATGATAGGGTAATGTAAATCACATTTATTGAAAGGTAAAAGGATAACATTTTAGGATCTGCAACCATTTAATCTAAACCATAAACCAAAAATAGCAAGCGGAGCCGGAGAATGCATGCACCAGATGTCAGCCGTTCAGTTGAAGACACTGTTGAAGGCAAAGTCATTGATAATGCATGCACATTCCTCCTGGGTGAGCGCTTAAATCTTCTCTGTGATAGTTGCCTCCAATGCAGCAGTAGTGCGGGGGTTGCCCTGGTAAATGTTGTCCCCAGAGGAAGAAATCTTGGGAGGGGTACAGTTCAGGCGAGTGGCGTGTCCATTTCACTTCAGCTTTACGGCTGATGAGATACTCCTCAAACTTTTCAGAGCCAAGTTATGACAATATTAGCTGTGTGAGCAGGAGCGCCATCCTGCTGGAACCACTGTTCCTCGTCATCGAGGTCCTCACGCTCCCCAAGCCCCCCACCCTCATCTGAGAGGCCGCTGCTTGTTTCAACAATTGTGAAACACCCTGTACATGGCAAGACAGCGCCATCTACGGTAAAACTTTCTTTAAATTTAACTTAAGGATTTGCGGACTTATGTTTATGTGGACTTTTGTCCTTGCTTTGGTGCGAGGAACCCGCCCCAATGTTTGTAAAAAAGTATTTTTCACTTCCTTTTCTGAGCCAGCGCGTACATATAAAAGGAATTACTCACACGAACACGACAAAAACTCGGTGTTAAGGTAGCCATTTTTTTTTTATAGTAAATTCCTCAATGTTTTGAATAACACCCGGTTTATTCAAAATAACCATATCAATAGATTTGCCCATCTTATGAATTTTTGATGCCTCATAAATCAATAAAACGCAAATATTGATTATTGGATAATAGAAATTTTACACAGACAGAATATTATGTCCCTTGAAAAATAAAGGTGACATGTCTCCCACCAGGTCCCCTTTCTTTATCTTCGAATTGCCTTGGTTTCTTGTTAAAGTTGGTGTAGTAGATCCTGTTGCTCTCTCCACGCTCCGGAATTCAGAATTTTACAACAGTCTAGTCTGGAATTTGAACTCGTCTCAACGATTTCAATTTCCGCTCCGATACTTGCTATAGTACCTAAACGATATTTGTTATAGTATTTATACAACACTTGTTATAGCAACTATACAATACTTATTATAGCACATACACGATACTTGTTATAGCAATTATACGATAGTTGTTATAGCACACATACGATACTTGTTATAGCAATTATACGATGCTTATTATAGCAAATATCCGATACTTGTTATAGCACCTTGTAAAAGGGAATACAACAGACTAATCCGGAATTTGAACTCGTCTCTAAGATTTCAATTTCCGCGCGGATACTTGTTATAGTACCTAAACGATATTTGTTGTGGTATTTATACGATACTTGTTATAGCACCTATACGATATTTATTATAGCAATTATACGATACTTATTATAGCACATACACGATACTTGTTATAGCAATTATACAATACTTATTATAGCACATATACGATGCTTGTTATAGTACCCATACGATGCTTATTATAGCAAATATATGATAGTTGTTACAGCACCTATACGATACTTGTTATAGCACCTATACATACGTGACAGGAATAGAAACCCTTTATAAATTTCTGAAACATTTAAATTTTTGAGTTCACAGTAATTAACAATCTCTCTCTCTCTCTCTCTCTATATATATATATATATATATATATATATGTGTGTGTGTGTGTGTGTAGGTGTGTATGCGTGTGTGTATGTGTGTGTGTAAGACACGTTCGAATGTCGATATATGGTGAGAATAAACGTCAGAATAAATGGTGTATATATGCATTCAGTGTTTTATGGTGAAATGGTGGATTATTTCTAAAGTTCAAAATACTTAAATATGCATATATTTTTTACGATATCCTACATGTATAATATCTAATTGTCGGCCTCAGTTGAAGTATCATTGTGTTCGTGTGTATAAGTGCCAATATGTTGTGATCAGGATTGCCACTAAAGCCTGATTTGATTCAATTCGCTGGTAACATTTCAATTACGGAAAGCCGGGTCCCATTACCATTTTACTTTTATTGCTATCAGATAAGTGCTTTTTGAAAAGTTGGATTTAATATTTCTTTATAAGGATTACTAACAAGTAAATTGGAAAGAAAGAAAGAAAATAGAAGGAAAATATGAAAAGAGAAGAAAGGAAGAAAGAAAGAACGAAATGAAAAGAAAGAAAGAAATCCAGTAAGTATGAAAGAATAAAAGAAAGACAGAAAGAAAGAAGGAAAGTCTAAGGAAAAAGGAAAACTGGAAAAAAATGAAATGAGAGAAAGAAAGAAACAACAGATAAGAAAGAAACAAACAAACAGTAGATAAGAAAGAAAGAAAGAAAGAAAGAAAGAAAGAAAGAAAGAAAGAAAAAAAGAAACAAACAAACAAAGCGGAAAGATAAGAAAAAGCAAAGAAAAGGAAAGAAAGAAAGTGGAAAGATAAGGAAAAGCAGAAAGAAATGAAATTAGAGAAATAAAGAAATAACAACAGTAAAGAAAGAAAGAAAGAAAGAAAGAAAGAAAGAAGGGTGAAAATGAAGGGGTACAATATAGAAAAATGAGATGGAAGAAAAAGAGAAAGTGACGAAAATAAAGTGAGATTTGGAAGAGAGTTAGAAGAAAAAATTTGGAAAAGAGAAAAATGTAGAAAAAACATGATGAAGGAAAGAGAAAAAAAAACAAAGCAGAAAAATATAGAACAAAAGTGAGCGGGAGGAAACTCTTGTTGAAAGTTAACGGCCTAAAACTTGATATAAGTATACTAACCGATGCACTACTCGTGATATAATGGTTCGCTAACTTCTTTCAATTATGACTGAGTAGTTAGTTCGATCCTCGGCAGGCGCTTCATACTTTGGGCCTTGCATCGCATCTAAGCTGCCTTCAATAAATTATTATAGTTTCAGGAACCTGCTTACACTCTCTAATTATACGAACACTTGTCCTGAATGGGTTCTGGTGTAAATGTATCGCTTTTTTTATTGTACATTTTCTGTCGTGGCACTGAAAAACAAATTAATTTTGATTAGTCTTGCTGGATTTGCACGCGTTTAGGTTGCGATAAATTTGACTTAAAATATTTTATATTTATTAAAAAAGAAAACATATATCTATAGAATAGCGAAATTGGAATTTTCTGGAATTTCAGTTTTTCAACACTAAAATAAGAAAATATAAGCTTTATTACTATTACGCCAGGAACAATAGAAACGTGTTCTTTTGCGCCACTTCAGATTATTAGTTTTAGCGTTTCTATCCCCAAAGGCGATTAATTTTTGGTTTCAATGGATCAACATCCACTAGTCATATGCTTTATGAATATTTCCATAATGGCTAAGGAATATGAAACTGTTCCTTATAATTTCAGTGCCACAAAATACCTAATTCCTACCGCCATGCTCTATTTTACAAGAGTCAGTTCAGAGCAAGATCGGTGTCTTGCTCCCATATCTGGGCTGGTGTCCGGCTTTGATAAAGTAAATTGGGAAGAAAGAAAAAAGAAAGAATGGCAGAAAAAGAAAGAAAATAAAGGGAAAATATTAAAAGAGAAAGAAAGAAAGAAATGAAAAGAAAGAAATAAAGAATGAAAGAATAAAATATATGAAAAGAAAGAAAGAAACGACTGATAAGAAAGAAAGAAGGAAAGAAAGAACGTGGAAGGAAAAGGAAACGCAGAAAGAAATGAAGTGAGAGAAATAAAGACACAGCAGTAAGGAGGGAAAGACAGACAGACAAAAAAAAAAGAAAGAAAAGATTGAAATAAAGAAAGAAAGAAAGATAGACAAACAGAAAGAAATGATTAAAAGAAAGAAAGAATGATATAAAAAGGAAAGGGGGGAATATAAATTAGAAAGAAAGAAAGTACGGAATGAGAGGAAAGAAAGAAAAGAAAAAAGAAAGAAAGAAAATAGAAGAGAATGTAAAAAGAGAAAGAAAGAAAGTGGGATTAAAAAATAAAACTGAAACAAATGAAAGAAACAAACAAACAAACAACGGATAAGAAAGAAAGAAAGAAAGAAAGAAAGAAAGAGTTCAAGATTACGCGGCCTTGCAAATGATGAATTATTTTCCACACTGCGACCCTTATTCCGCAGACGAAACCTTACTAACCCCTCACTGCGCTGTGATAAATATTCTAATGAATTACATTCCTTAGACCCACGAGCTCAAAACTTCACAACGAGGTCCTGCCATGACATGTTCACGGTGGCAAATCATCTCCCTTTCCTTCGTGTTCCTTTGACAAGGAATAAGTTTCACTCAGACAGTTTCTTCCCCAAACCTGTTACTTTCTGGAACACACTCCGGAGAGGATCGTTCCCCAACCACTAGAATTTTCAAGTCTAGGTTCAACCGTTACCTATCCTACGTATCCTAATAATATACACTTTTAGTTCCCCCTTGTCCCTCTCTTACAACAATCTGACTCAGTAACACTCTTCCTTGAGTGGCCCTCGGGCCTTGTATTGGACGTACAAAAGTAATAAGTAAATAAATAAATACACCATTTGTACATCTATGGTTATTTTCTAAGCAAAGCTTAAATGCGGCACAAGGCCTAAATTACGGGAGCACACATTGTGGAACGAACTCACTATCCAGTCGTAATTGTTCTAGCGAGACAAGCCGTCTGTCTATTACATCATGTCGAGGTGCGCCGATTTGTACGTCTATGGTTCTATATTTAAGAAGTCGTTTCTAGTCAGTTGGCTATTCGCTACGTCCTCAATGGTTATATCCTTACATTCATCATCATCTTTAATTCAATTAGCGCATTTTGCGCCGCAGTGATTACATCATCTCTCCATCTCTGTCTGGTACCGCCCTTACGGCCTCAGCCGCCGTTATTGCAGTTCACCTCTTAATATCATCAAACATAGACATTCGTCGTCCCAGGCACCGCTTACCCTCCCCTGGACCCCAGCAGAATGAAGCCGGCTCGTCGCATAACATTCCAAAAAGTAACGAAGTGTTATGGGTGCCTCAGATCTCTCAATATGTACCTTGTTCTGATGGTGTATAGCACCCACTTATTAGTGCGACTCGCTGTCCATAGCACTCTAAGGAATCTGCGATATATCCACATCTCGAAACCATCAATCAGATGTCTTTCCCTCTTGTGAGATGAAACTTACAGCTGTAGCTGGCGATGGCGAAAGCAATGGCTCGTAGTAATGTCAACTTTAGGCTAATGTGTATATTCCGATGATTCCAGATGTTTTGTCGTGGCACTTCTCACTATTACCGAGCTGCCCTGGGTATTGGTGGAACCCAGGTACGCAAAGTCCTCCACCTCCTCAAGCTACTCAGCATCCAGCAGGAAGTCTGTGGAGTCAGTGCGACTCCTGTCAATCAACATTACCTTGGTCTTTTTAGTGTTTAGCAGAAGAGCTTGCTTAGTTGAACAAATATCCAACATCTGAGGGCTATAGAGTTTGCCCAGAAAATAATCGGCTGATTGCTACCCACCTTGGTGGACATTTCTAATCCTCGCTAGTCCTGAACCATAATCCTGTCTTATCCTAAGGCTTTTGAGTGTTTGGATTGTTGCGGATTAACTATGAGCTACGTTGAAAAATTACACAGAATGACGATGGTTAATAGATTTTTTTTCTGACTGAGATGCCCACAATGCAACAGACATTAATAAGTAAAGGCGGTTAGTCAGGCATGTAATAGTAGTATTCCTTGACATATTTCGAAGGATATTAGAATAATCCAGAGTTTATACAGGCAGCAAAATGAATTCGATAGGTGTACAAAATAGAAAAGAGTGTAAAACAAAGAATGTGTCTTCTCAATGTGTTGTCGTCTGTTAGTTTCATGATTTTTTCTGCATCTTTCATAGCAACTTCTCGTGTGAGTCCAAATATGATAACATTACTCTATTTTTGGCTTGATGTTGCCCTTTAAACGTAGCACAAGGAGTCAGGTACTTACCGGAGCAGTACAGGGAACCGATCATTTTTCCTGTGTCTTTAGCGATAGACTGGAAACCTGCGTTGAGTTTAAGGCCCAACAGGCGCTCAAGGCACGGGGCCTCCCTGACAGAACACCCGTTCTTCGCAATCGCAATTCAGTGTTCTACTCTGAAAGCGAATAAGCATTAGTCCATTTTTCGGCCTGAATCTGGCTCATGAAAATGATAGCAGGAGGAGCGGTAGCGGTACAGGGAACCGATCATTTTTCCAGCAACATTAGCGATGGATCGTAAATCTGGGTTGAGTTTAAGTTCCAATAGGGACTCAAGATACGAATCCTCCCTGAAAGAACACCCGTTCATGCTGACAGGGGAAAATTCAATCTCCGCTCTGTAATGACGGAACGTCAATTTCTTTTTAATTAGATTAGCCGAGTTCAAATTTTAATTTTGAAAAGCATTTTACAAGGATCTTGAAGCTAAACATATGTGCATTTTAAAAGATTTTCAAGGCTCAAGAACCACTTGAGATAGAGGGTTACAGAGTAAGAGGCACAGTTTATGGGGATATGTGTGATAGATAACGGTTGACCCTAGACTTGAAAGATTGCAGTAACCGGGAAGCATCCTCTTGGGAGTTGGTTGCACAAACCAGCGTTTCGTGTGAAAACGCTGCACGAGTGGAACGTACATCTTACAAATGGAATAGGAAGGGAATGACGTTGGTTGGCTACAATGTGCATATCATGGCGGGTCTTAACCGTGAAGGGTAGAAATGGTGGAACTAAAAAATGTAGTTCGTCTGAACACTTTTCATAGAAATCGCGATAGAGCAGCGAGAGGCAGGGTTAGGGTTAGCGATAGAGCAGTCAGAGGCTTGCGCTGTTTCGTCTGTGGGAAAGGGGTTGTTGATTGGAAAATAATTAATCACCCACAAGGAAACGGAGACGCTACTGGACTCCATCGAGTCTAGAAATTAAAGGCTAGGCAGCTCCATTACTCCATTTTAGGTCTGATCTGAGTCTTATAAAGACCGGGGATAGTAGGAGGAGTCAGGTATTTACTGGAGCGGTACAGGGAACTGACCATGTTTCCAGCATCTTTAGCGATGGGTCGGGTGTACGAATTCCACTTGATATCAAGAGTGAGATGTGAGGGAACAAGTAACAACGGAACAAGAAATTTTATTTCCCTGGAAAAAATTACAATTCCGGGCCATAATCCATTAAACCACCCTCACATGTTGGCAATTAAAATAATGAAAAACATATTTTGTTAATTTTTCTTATGTACACTACATTTTATTTTAAAATTAAAATAATCGTATCCAAGTGTCAAACTATTAACAGACGTGTTATCGTCTGCTAGTTTAATGATTTTTTTTTTTTATCGCAAACGTATTTTATCGTCTGCTTTAGTAATGATTTTTATATACTAACGCAAAAAGAAAAGAAACGGTAACTGATCAGTTTATTTTGCCCATATAAGGGTTTTTGCGTGCGTATGGAAATTGACTCGTTTAATTTGAGTCACACCTTGGAGATGCTCATGAAAGAGCGAGTTAGCACCTCTCGGGCATTTTTTTTTTTTCTGTTGGGGGCCTTTGGACTGCGCGTTTAGCCAGGATGGAGAGTGACATCATCATCCTTTCTTCCCTCAACTCAAGAAAGTCCGTCAGCAACAGCAGCAGGAGTCATCAACGTCTCCATGACGACTGACAACTACAGAATAGAACGAAAGATTTATTCACGCTGAAACCCTGCTTCGACAACATAGATGTTTTGCGAAGAAAGCGGTTTCTTCACCTTTCAAGAAACTTCTCGTGTAAGCCAGAATGATTCATTTTTACATATTTTAAAACCCGTTATTAAGCCCCTTTAGTGGTCGCATGAAACATTAAAAAAAAGCTCTCGCTGAGATATTCTTTCATTCCGCTAGTAAGCACAAAAATTTGTTTTATTCACATGTTTGATGTTAAATGGCTGGGAATAATCCCGTAGCACTTATACCAACTATTACTGCAATTCAAGTATCGTTCATTGATGTCTACATCTGACAGTTGTTTATATTGTAAATAAATTTTCTCTTTCTTATTTCCGTTAACATCGAGCGTTTCTCCTTTATTTTCTTCGCTCTCTTTGTTTACATAGCTAAACTTCATATCGGACTTGTTGTCGCTTGTTCCAGAACAAGGGGAATTTCTCGATAATACACTTTCAAGTTACTAGCTGTTTTTTTTTCTACTATTATCGCCCTGTAAACTTTCGAGATCGCAGGCGTCAACGTCCATTTTTTTTCCAGATATACTACAAGCTTGCAGTAGCTGGTATTCCCAAGCGGTCACCCATTTAGATACTGACCAAATCCGGCGCTGCTTAACTTCGGTGATCATACGGAAACTGGTGTTTCAACGTGATATGGCCATAAATCAATTATTCTATCCGCACATCCAAGCTTACAGTAGCTGGTATTCCCAAGAGTTCACCCATCTAGGTACTGACCAAATTCGACGTTGCTTAACTTCGGTGATAGTACGGAATCTGGTGTTTCAACGTGATATGGTCGTAAGCCCATTGTACTATTCGCATATCCAAGATTACAGTACCTGGTATTCCCAAGCGGTCACTCATCTAAGTACTGACCAAATTCGACGTTGCTTAACTTCGGTGATAGTACGGAATCTGGTGTTTCAACGTGATATAGCCGAAAGCCCATTGTACTATTCGCACATTCAAGCTTACAGTACTTGGTATTCCCAAGAGGTCACCCATCTAGGTACTGACCAAATCCAACGTTGCTTAACTTCGGTGATCGTAGGGAAACTGGTGCTTCAACGTGATGTGGCCATAAGCCCATTATACTATTCGCACATCCAATCTTACAGAAGCTGGTATTCCTCAGCGGTCACCCATCTAGGTACTGACCAGGCTCGGCGTTGGGAAGTTCAACGTTTCAGAGCGAAGAAAAATCTTTTAGTTTTTCTTGATTTTTATTTTCAGAATTTGGAGCCCATCATAAGTGTCAAAAAGAATTCTCAGTAATATAAAAATAATCCATGTATCGTATTTTCCAGCGTCAAGGACGCTCCGCCGTCAAGGACTCACTCAAAGTTTAAAGTGCAAATTTTTGAAAAAGAAGAATAAACAGGAAAATAAGATTAGAGGTAACGTTCCTCTGAGGTTAGTATAGACCCACGAAACCCATAACCTTCGTCTTCAATGTTGCACGGCAAATTTTCAAGACTTATTTCAGAAATAACGCCAACAAATACGGTAAATGCTGTACTTCTAATGTCTCTGCCTGGACTCTGAATTATTATTTGTTAACTTTCTCTCTTCTTAGTAGGTGTAGATATGTTCACCTATCGTCCAATTCACACTCCTTCCCGGTCTTTTGAACAGGAATAGAGGTATATCTCTTGTTTCTGGTTTAGGATTCGGTTTTCCGGTTTACTTCTTCAAATCTGTAAGTCTAACGTCTCCGTCTAAAACGCTGAACATTTATTTATTAGTTATTTGTATATTTGTTTCCTACAGTAGGAGTAGATAGGTACGCTTATGGGCGATTCGTATTCATTCCCGGCCTTTTGAACAGGGGTAGAAGTTTATCTCTTCTTTCCTGTTTAGGATTCATTTTCTGTTTTGTTTTTTTGTTTTTTTAAGCGTATCACCCCAAGCAAGGCCGGTGGCCACTATCACGCATGGGGTTACAGAAGGGTTGGAGGAAGAGCAGATAGGAGTGGTAAAGGAAGGGATGTGGAGAAAGAGAAGGACGGAGGGTCGATCAAGGCAGGGGGGTTACGGAAGATATAGAGCGAGAGCAGATAGGAATGAAAGATGTCAGGAAGTGGAGAAGGGAAGTGGATAGATCAAGGCAATTGGAGATGACGATTGACGCTACACTTAAACCGTTGGAGATTGTATTTGTCAGGGAAACAGTAATAGGGAAGGGGGTTCCATAGGCGAGATGTGCGAGACATGAAGCTATTGGAGTAGAAAAGACGTCTACATCTAACAGTTTCAACGGTGAAGGGGTGGGAACGGGATGCCAGCCTCGTAGGACGCTTAAATTCACGAGGCTTAGGGCCAAGCGAAAGCAACTCCTCGGAGCAATTACCGTGGAAGTACTTGTAGAAAAGGCAGAGCGATGCAACATCGCATCTGTGAGAGAGCGACTGCAGACGAGATGACAGATCAGGGCCAATCACATTGCATATCCGTCTCTGGATCTTATCAAGAACCCTGAGGCAACACGCAGGGGCCCCAGACCATAAAGGGCAGAAATACTCCATGCAAGGTCGAATGGTAGACTTATAGACTTCTAAAGTTATTTCATTCTCTTTCCCTTCCAGTAGTCCCTTGTGTCTGAGTGGCATTATTTCCTTGGCTGGGGCGAATTGATTAAAAAAATGTACTTATATACAAAAGAATGAAGATTTTCAATAGTTTATTCATATTATTTTGAATGCACCTTTCGAATTGGACAATCATTTTGACATATGGTGAATTGGGCAGAAATGCTCAGGAACCATTGCTTTATAGCAACATATTCACATACAGTTTTGTCATATGAGCGCTTCCTTACATTGTCATTTTCTACAGGCATCATGCATAACAAACTTCAGAGCTTTTCAATTAGGTTAGAATAAAATGTGATTTTGGTAAAAGATAAATTAGACATTTGACTTTCTGACAACTTGTGACATATATCGTAAAATGCAGCTTGTGCGCAGCAATAATATTAGGGGAGAATTTACATTATTCGGACTAATGTCCTCATCTTTGTCGCCATATTTATTACAACGTTTCGGCCGTTGTACCCTCCGGTCTTCTTCAGGTGGTTGGAATGTCGAACTGAACACTTTATTTCGCTGACTGGGTTAGACTGTCCAAGTTTCACGTGCCATGGACACATGGCACAGTGGATAAAACCGTTAGTTAGATCAAGTGACAGGACTCAAAGAGTGTGAGTTCAATACCCGGTTAAGGTAGGGGAGAACTTGGAGAGGGGAATTAACAGGAGATATCTGATAACTGACATCCCTTAAACATGGCACGTGGAACTAGAACAGTCTACCCAGTGAACGAAATAAAGGGTTCAGTTCGACATTCCAACCACCCAAAGAAAGCCGGAGGGTACAACGGCCGAAACGTTGTAATAAACATGGCGACAAAGATGAGGACAATAGTCCGAATAATGTAAATAGTGTACATAATACCTCATCTCAGAAATATAGAGAGATACTAGGGGACAATTGTATTAGATTATTAGGGAACACTTTAATTAGACTATTAGGGGTAATTCAATTAGATTATTAGGGGACGCTTA
>OZ038490.1:38361812-38366812 GCA_964036315.1 Acanthosepion esculentum
AACTCCTTCCTCGCCAATTATTTTAGGAAAAACGTTTCATTTTCAGACGATTTTTTTTATTTGTTTTTAATATAGTAAATAAGAAAATGAGGCACCTTGAAGTACCCGAGTGGTGGCTATCACTTCTACCAGACGTATGAGTTGAAAAATGGACTCGTTTCAAGCTCAGAAGGGTATAAAAAGAATCAAAATCGACAAATAAACACGTCTGTAGCTGGCTTTTGAACTTTATGTTTTGGACGTGTTTATTCGTCCGTGTCTTCAAACGACACTTTCGGTTTTTAAAAAAACGTATATACACGTCTACGCCGGGAAAGGGTTTAATTCTATCTTTATCATTTTTAGAATTGTTAACCGATTTGGATTGAAAGAACTTTTCATCTTGCCCATATCGATGCCTTTTGTTCATTGTGTTCAACCAGGTAGGATAAATCTTCTCGTTATTTTTTTTTTTTTTTTGCTTTTTTGTTGTAAGAAACAAAAGTAAAAAAGAAAGCAGGAAATAACGCTCAGAAACATATGAAGCATTTATGAGATTCTTGATTTGTTGGCACTAATTCCTAATTCATTAGTAAAATAGCAAATTCTATCATTACCAAACTGGAGTATAAATCCTTTGCATCTTGTTTTCATTTAGGCTTCCCACCGCTTTTTTCAAAATATAGTTTAGAGTGTAAAATATACTTATATCTATTTTTAATTGCTTGGAACTACATCCGCGTCCTGGGTATGACGATAAACTACATCCGCGTCCTGGGTATGACGATAAACTACGTCCGCGTCCTGGGTATGACGATAAACTACGTCCGCGTCCTGGGTATGACGATAAACTACGTCCGACCAAAAGGCCGTCGATCCGATCAATCGGCTGGTCATGTCATGCCCCCTCACATCTAACCCATCCCAAAACAACTACAACTTACAATTAACTTTCCCTCCCAAACCCTACACTAAATATACTAACACCTTACCCCTAAAATGTGATGGGAAACAATGATGTTGCCAGCTATACGTTTTTGAAACAGTTGCCAGCTATACGTTTTTGAAACAATGATGTTACCAACTATACGTTTTTGAAATAATGATGTTGCCAACTACACGTTTTTGATATATCTAGTAAATACTGGATCTGCCATTAAGTAACCCATAGTGGTTGATATGCCATAAAACCCCAAACAAACAAACAAACAAACAATTGCTTGGACATTAATTGGTGGACCATCCAGATACACTTAAACTCTTTAGAGAAAAATATAGATTGGCCAGTGTGTTTAAAATTAGGATTCCCTTTAGATTTTTCAAAATATGTTTGAGAGTTTATAAAATAAGCCTATATCTATTTTAATTGTATACTGGTATTGAACTGTATATTTATTGTCACCCTTTTTAATTCAACAAAACAAAATCCCTACACGGTAACACCTCTAATCAATTAAAATTAAGCTATGAAAACCATGGGAGGTGTATTATCAGGGCATTTATTTTTATTATTTTCTTTGATTTCTGTTGCATACATATTTCCTTTCGGCTCCCATTTAGAGACCTAATGTCAGAAATAGCTTCATGGCATTTTCCACTGATCATTTAAAAAATAAAATAAAATAAAACTAAAAACTAAGATCACACACATTTTACATAGATAAAATGTGTGAACTGTACTTGTGAGTACATATTTTGTATTTCTTTAACTCATGGGAATTATCAGGAATTATTATTATAATTATTATTTTATTTCCTTTCCTTTCTGGTTTGTACTAATGGCATCATGACATTTTCTACTGGGCAATTTTTAAAAATGTAAATAAAAAAAAATAAAAAAAACACACACATATTTTACATAGATCAAGCTCTTCGTAAGGTGTGGACTGTACTTGTGAGAACAATCTTTTGTATTTCTTTAAGGCATGGGCTTCCAGGAATCCCTTCAATGAGTCTACTAGAATATTTTCCAATCAATGCGAGAGCTCCAACTACAACATGGATTTTTGATGTCGCCATGGGACAACTTCTATTTTGATAACTTTTTGAAGATCTACGTTGTAGTCTACAGTGACAGCCATATCAATAAGGAAGCCTTTTTTTGTTTGCGGTCTCTAATAATGTCAGGGCGGTTATCTTTGATTGTTCAGTCTGTGTGTGTTGTGAATTCCCATAAAATTGTTACAGGTCCTATCTCAGTAACCAGGTCTGGGTGGTGTTCATATCAATTTATTTCAGTTTCCTTTTCGTAAAAGTAACAGATTTTCCAATGCATATATTCGCTCATTCTGTCATGCCTTGGTTTATATTCAGTGGGTGCTAACACCACGCAACCTGATACAAGATGGTCAGTTGATTCTGGATATTTATCACAGAATCTGCATTTTGGGCTAACACAATTTTTCAGTATGTGTGCTTGATAATTTCTATTTAGCAAGCATTAGTCCTGTGCAGCAAGAATAAAATCTTCGGTTTCAGCTTTCAACCTTGCATTACGTAACCACTGATGGGTACAGGGTTTGTCTACTTCACCTTGTTTGGTACGGGCAGAGTATTGGTCGTGAAACTGTTTATCTCGACATCGTTTCTGTATCTGGTCGGTTGCATTTGCTTTTGCTTTTTTTTTAAAGTATTTTGCAGCTTCAGTCGGTGTATTGTGTTTTACTTGTAATTCTTCACCCATTTGAAACTCCATTTTTAACTTGTTGGCTTCCTTTATTACTGAATAAAGTCGCTTACTATTTCACGTTCTTTGACACATATCATCATCCAGACTTCTATAGTTTCCAGATATCTTTGAAGGCCAATTGTATTAGTTATTTATTTATTTATTTATTTGTTATTATTATTATTATTATTATTATTATTATTATTATTATTATTATTATTATTATTATTATTATCTTTTTTTCTTTTTTTCTTTTCGCAGGACTTTTATTTTTTCGGAGGTCTTGCGTTATGAGTGCTCTCCATCGGGCCAAACAGACTCAAATACCACCTTTTGGAGAATATTTTCAGAGCCAAGTAACAAAACTTCTGAAATGATGGTATACTAGAATTTATTCCAGTTTTATTTATTTATTTATAATAAAAATAATAAAAATAATAATAATAATAATTATTATTATTATTTTATTTTTTTATTTACAGGACGTTATTGTTTATTACAGCAATAATGTTGGTAATGTATTTTACTTTCGTAAAATCAAATGCTGGTTGAGTGCCAGTCTTGTATATATTATTTCATTTTATTTTTTTTTAACAGAAGAGGTCAAGACTCTAAAAGTAAAATAGAAATGAGTTCACAAAAGTAATTAAGTGGATGACAAAAACGCTAAGTCAAGGAAAATGCGATCCGTTGAATGTTTTATAAGCTGTATTAAACTATTTTACGATGTCAAGTAAAAGTTTGTCAACGCTTCCAGGTTGAAAGAAGCCAGGCAAGCGGCAGTGAGAGATATGCAATCCACTGTTGATACGTTTAATAAAGATGACAATTACTGGTCAACATGAAAGCATTACGTCTACCGTAAAGCTATTTCCGTTTTAACATGTTTTTTTAATAGTCTTCACGTTTGATTTAGTTACTATATGTCTTACTTAGTTACTATCATTCTTACTGAAACAAGCGCAATAATTTAACTATCTGGGAAGTGTTTTAACAGAGGTCGGAAAGTACGACACTGAAATGGCATTGGGATAGCGACTGGTGCCTTTCAAAAGCTAATTAAGTATTAAGAAATAAAAAAAGATTCGTTAGAAACAAAGAAAAGAGTACTGGGCTGTTACGTAATATCAGGTTAAATAGTTATACGATATCTCTCCTCCTACATTATCGTGGATGCTGGACAATCTCCTCACAGATGAAGGAGAGACTTGAGGCAACAGAAATGTGATTCTACAGGAGGATACTGAGAATATCATGGAGCGAATATGTCAGTCCTCCTATAGGAATCAATCCGCTCACAGATGGAAAAAGAGAGAATATGTCTTCTCGCCGGACTTATTCAACCTAAAGAGTGAGATAATACTGCGAAAATTAAAAGTCCTGCCAGGATTTATTATATGTAACAACATATGTAGATGACACAATGTTGATAGCAAACATGGAGAGGAAACTACAAAAACTCCTACAGAAGGTAATGAAGGAAAGCGAGAAGAAAGGACTAAATATCAATTGCAAGGAAACAGAGTGTATGGTTGTTAGCAAAAGGGACAACCCAACATGCAAATTACAAAAGGGGGATACCAAAATCAAACAGGTATAAAAATTTAAATATCTGGGAAGCATTTTAACAGAAGATGGTAAGTGTGGCACCACAATCTAAAGGCGCATTGGGATTGTGGAAGATACCTTCTAAAAGCTAAGCAAAGTATTAATAAATTGGAAAATTTCATTAGAAGCAAAAAAAAAGACTAATGAAAGGTCAGTCCTCCTGAATACTAGACAATCTCCTCACAGATGAAGGAGAGATTTGAAGCAACAGATATGGGATTATTTATTTTTCATCATTGATAGTAGACACAGAACGGAAACTACAAGAACTCCTACGGAAGGAAAGCGAGAGAAAAAGGACTAAACCTCAATTGCAAGAAGACGGAACGCATGTTTCTTAACAAAAGGGACAATGCAACATGCAAATTACAAATTGGAGACGACAAAATCAAACAAATACAACAATTTAAATATCTGGGAAAGGACGGAAAGTATGTCACTGAAATCCGAAGGCGCATTGGGTTAGCGAAAGATGCATTCCCAAAGCTAAGCAAAGTATTAAGAAACAGACAAATTTCATTCGAAACAAAGAAAAGAGTACTAAACTGCGAATGCTGAACAATCTCCCTCCAAATGAAGAAGAGACTTGAAGCATCAGAAATGTGGTTCTACATAAGGACGCTGAGAATATTACGGACCGAATGTATGAGCAACGATGAAGTTTTAGAGAAAACGGAAATAAATAGAACACTTATAATTAACTGCAGGAAAAGGCTGTTGAAATTTCTAGGGTTCTTAGAGAATT
>OZ038490.1:38369312-38454312 GCA_964036315.1 Acanthosepion esculentum
TAAATCATTTTCACGTTATCGAGCCATGGCGGTGAATGTAAGCAACAAATTTAACAAAAAATCTCTTACGAATACATTATTGATTCTACAGATATGGTTCGATGTCATTTAATAAATTTAAGGATTAATTAACTGGATTTTACTTTTACTTAAAACGTAATGAAAATAACATTTATTTACGTACGGTAGCCTGTGGTTGAAAATAATAAAAATGTATATTCATAGCACTTTGGTCACTTCGACATGGGGTAATGGTTAGTGGGACTGTCTTGCTAGATCAATTACAAAATGAATAGTGAGTTCGATTCTCACTGGGTTCCCCAAACTCCCGGTCTTGTGCCACATCTCAGCTACGCTTATAAAATCAACATAACACTCTTACTTAAAAATCGCTTGAAAAATAAAAATTTACAGAATACCAGCAGTACAATAATCAAGATATTGGTATTTATTTCTAAAAATACGTTATTTTAATTTTATAAAACCAATAGTTTAAGAATATATTTTTTATTCTATACGATTTTATGAAACTTAGTATAATGAATATTTTTTTACATTAAAAGCAGTTTTAGCTAAATGATACTTTTCACTTTAATACATTGCTTCTATCACTTTCTGATCACTTTGATGTTATAAAATATTTAATTGCATCCAATGTGTATTTTTAATTATTCTGAATTTAAGAGTTATTGAATTATCATATATCATATTATTCTACGATAGGCAAAAGGCGGTAATTCAGAATTATTTCATTTTTAAACACCCATATGAAAAATAAATTAACAGTTGTCAAAAGGAAAAAATAATTAAATTAAAATTCTTTTAAAAAGGTTCATATTCGAAAATGGCATTAAATTTTACATTTTTAGATTCTTTTTGTCTTTATTTAATAAAAATAAATTATTACAAATAGCAATGGCATGAATTTCAAAACTGCACTGAAAATTACAAATAATTTTTAAAAAATATTAAGTTAATATTCTTTTTCTGTCCAAACTGAAATAAAATGTGTTTTATTAAATTATGCAAGCACCAACTGTCAGTAAAAATTATTTTTTAAGTTTTATTGAATTATTTTTAGTCAGGTTCAAAACGAATTTTCCGTATATTCACTCTTGATATTGCATATATATATATATATATATATATATATATATTAACGTTGTCTGGGATTTTTGTTTAGAAAAAAAATTAACGACATACTGAGACGAAAATTAAAAAGTACATACGAGAAATCAAAAGGTGTCAGGTGACCAAATCACCACCAACAAAAAAAAAATTACATAAAGTTTTCTAATAAAATAACAATTTTAGTATACAGTGAATTCATGAATAATCAAGTATCCAAAATTCACTTTGAATCGGAGAATTTCGTAATTTTTGGAAACTATTTTAAACAAAGGTGTCGTTTTTTGTTTTCATTTCGGAAAAAATGTCCAATAATAATACAATCTTCAGGTCAGATGACTGCATTTAAACATGACTGTCTCCGCTGGTTATTGACCTCGACGTCTACTTTTATATTTACATACACCCTCTCTCTCTCTATCTATCTATATATATATATATATATATATATAGAGAGAGAGAGAGAGAGAGAGAGAGAGAGAGAGAGAGAGAGAGATCCGAAACACTGACCTACCTGCAACAAAGAGTCTGACTTGCTACTGACGAAGCTATCTTGGTAGAAACTGTGGTTGCAGAAAGGTCAGTGTTTCGGACATTTTATACTTTAACTTGCCCTACATTTTCGTTTTATGAACGAATTTAATTTACCCGTTCTTTTACGAATATCAATTTTTACCAAAGACTGAATATATATATATATATATGTGTGTGTGTGTGTGTGTGTGTGTGTGTGTGTGTGCGTGCGTGTGTGTGTGCCTGTGTGTGTGAAATGTGTATGTATATATACATATATATATATATATATATATATATATATATATATATATATATATATATTTTATATATGCAATTTATTATATATGTTATTTATATATTATATATGCACGGTATTTAATGGAAAGCGCTCAATATCAGTGATAGAGCTAACATATTTGGTTGGATTCATGTGAGTTTGTGAACCTGGGTTTCATGCTTTTGCGATCGTCAGACAAACTGATTAATTTTTAAATTTTGGATTTATATAGAGTTGCGTATATATTTAAATTTTGAATTTTTATAGGGTTGCGTATATACGCAACCCTATATAAATCCAAAATTTTAAAATTAATCAGTTTGTCTGACAATCGCGAAGCGTGAAACCCAGAGTCACAAACTCACATCAATCTGACTATATATATATATATATATATATATATATATATATATATATATAGATAGATAAGAGAGAGTTCATATATATATATATATATATATATATATATATATATATATATATATACATATATATACAGTGTAACCCGGATATAAGAGAGTTGTCGGGGCCGGAGACGGAGTCTCTTATATCCGAGTTTCTCTTATATCCGGGTTTCTCTTATATCCGGGTTTGGTCTATTATATATACATTAACACAGGCTCTAATTTGGGACCAGAGAAAATCTCTCTTATATCCGGGTTTCTCTTATATCCGGGTTACAATATATATATATATATATATATATATATGGCTGAGTTTGTAAACAGTGACTATTTGAGTTCTCTCGGTCACTGGCGTGTTTCGTTAAAAATAAATACGCTTACATTCACGTTCGTCCCTGCCGTTCGCCAACGGCCTAAGGGTAAAGTCTGACGCCAATTCAGTCGGGTTTCGGTCCTACCTAGCCACACAGTCTCTCTGTGGTAGACGATATATATATATATATATATGCTCCTGAACAAATGATTTCGGTTGAGCTCTCGCGGGAGAAGGGGTGAGTTTGTAAACAGTCACTACTTCTGCTACTAATGCAATACTCTTGATGAAAACGAATAGAGTTCTCTCAGGTAAGCACAAGTGTGTTAATCTAAAAATAAATACGCTTAAATTCACCTTCATACCTGCCGTGACGCCAATTCAGCCGGGTTTCGATCCTAGCTAGAGGCTACCGGACGTCTAGCCACACTAATGAGCTGTAATACAGTGAAACAGTATGTCAATTGGTGACTATATATATATATATATATATATATATATATATATATATATTCAAGCACGTTTGATTAAATAATTTAGATGTATTATGTATATTTATTTTAGTTTTAATCCTTAATGTACGGTGTTAATGCATATCACATCGATAGATATGCAACACCTGAAGATGGTCTTGAATGTGATTGAAACTACTTGGGAAAATAAAAATTATTTGAAAGATTATAAATTAATTAAAAATGATACGCGCGTCTCACGATATTTGTAGTCGTTTTATATATATACATACATACATATATATATATATATATATATATATATATATATATATATATATATATATATATATATATATATATATGAGGGAAAAGAGGGAAAATTTGTATTTGTTACATTGGTGTTGGAACAAAGGCCTAAATACCATACGGCTTGACAGTTTATATTCGTACTGCCAAGTCGGTAACTTTTCTTGCTACGTTCTCGAATTCACTTCCACGCGGTGCTACATTTAAATGAATTTATTGCCTGCCTAAAAAAAGAATAGTACTTTTGTCGAATGTTCTCCAAAGGTGGGGGAGTAACTCATTCCCTGCCGCTGCCCTCCCCACTGCACTTAAAATGGCGACTGTATCAGTACGTTTTTCAAACTGTTGTTCTCGGCGTTCTTTTATTAGTTTCTCACGCAATAAACTACCAGCGTGTGGTTTGTTGTCAACCAGTGGAAGTCATTAACCGGACGGTAAGAAAACACATTCCCTTAGTAAGAGTCCTCACTCGTCTCCTTCAACAACTTCGTTTCGCCCATAAAGATAATGCTGCCTCTAGCAACTTTATTGGCGTGTTTGTTTACCAAATTCTTCGCTAGTACACATGCAAATCAGAGGAACAATGAAAGCGTAGAGCATATAATTTGTTTCATCTTCCGAATTACAAATAGACGCGATAGGACATCGGTGAGTCACCGCGGCACAGCAAGTAGCGTAGCTGTTTGCTACCCTCGGTTTCGTTTTGCGAATGCTAGAAAGCAGGACCGGTGCAGGAGGTCTCGTGCCCTTCCCCCACCAAAAAACAAACAAACTACGATACAGCCGTCCCAACTCTACTAAATCTCAATTTTAATAAGGTAATATTCACATAAAATAAAAATTTTATTGTAACCTAATTATGCCCAATAATGGATCGTATGAAATATAGGTGAACAAGCGCAGACCTCACTTTCCGGTCTTGATAGAGTTCAAAAGCGTTTCCGAGTCCTTTTGGAGAAGAGTTATTTCCCACACTTCAACTTCTCTCTAGCAGGCGGGATGTGACGAACCTCTCACTTCTCTATCGCTATTACCATGGAAAGTGCTCGGACGAACTGTATCTCCTGGTTCCACCAGGTCTGACCTTCACGGCTAGTACCCGCGATGCCACTTACATAGAAGCAAACCACCCACATTCCCTCCGTATTCCATCATCGAGAAGTAAGTCCCATTCAAACAGATTCTTCCGGCGAACAACTGCTCTATGGAACAGACTCCCAAGAGGATGTTTCCCCGATCACTACAATCTTAACCTATTCTAGTCTAGAGTAAACCGTTATCTTCCTCGCCTTTTCATATAAACTACTCTTTATTCTAACCCTCTACCTTGAGTGGTCCCCGGGCCTTGTACACGGTGAACCTTACTGTAAAAAAAAAAACAAAAAACAAAACCATTTAACTAGAAAAATTGAAAATAAATACCAAGTATCTAAATACAAATTAGAGACATGTCATAACAGATCTTTCCATCTGAAATAAATCAATGTTATGCGGCAATTTTTAATATCAACTTGAATTTTTTCTTTTCAACACATTCAATATTACGAATAAAAAATAGTGAATTTCATAAAGTGTTTTTTCGAGACAAAACAATAAAAAAAAATGCATGTATTTGGACGAAATAAAAATAAGGATCCAGAATGGCGTCAAAATCCGCAAAAAAATATTTCTCTTTTAATAGTCAGTTGTGCTTAGTTTAATTTGTAAGGTTGAAGAAACGCATATGGCGATAAGATAGCGAGGAATTGCAAACACTGCCCGGTACCCTCAATCATGCTCTCTCACTTAGTCGGGAGATTCCGGGATAGTACTCGCCAGCCTGCCTGTGTTTTAATGCTTTTCGTGGGCAATGAACAACTATCCTCTAACTTCTGTCTTCCTTAGCAGTCTTTACACGATAGGGACAACTCAACACGCTGACTGGGTTCCGGGACAACTCAGAACCGAGACAACTCAACACCAGAAAAGCATATTTTTTAATAACCGAATAAAAGTCATTTATTAATGATTAAAAACCATAATTAGTGAATATTTTTGTTCAAATAAGGCACTTTAAAAGGCATTATGCAATATAAGAACCAGGTTTTTGTTTTTAATTATTTTTAATAATGTAAATCATAAAGAAATTTATTTTTTAATAAAGTAAATTGACATATAAAAAATGATTCAATAAAATACACTTGTATTTAATTATTTTTTTTAATAAAGTAAATCAAAAAATGCAAAATAATATAAAGCAGTTTTTCTTTTTAATTATTTTTAATAATGTAAATCGTAATGTCATTTATTTTTTGATAATGTAAATCGTAATGTAATTTAATTTTTAATAATGTAAATAGTAATTTATTTTTTAATAATGTAAATCGTAATGTAATTTATTTTTTAATAGTGTAAATCGATATTCTAAAATATTTTTATAAAAAGTAAAGTAATAAAACACGCTAAAATTAAGAAAAAATAAATTTCTTTAGGATTTACTTTATTAAAAATAATTGAAAACAAAAAACTGGTTCATATATTACATAAGACCATTTGAAGAAAAATATTCACTAATTAAGCTTTTAATCCTTAATAAATTACTTTTATTCGGTTGTAAAAAAAAGAAGATTTCTACTGCCGAGTCGTCTCATTCCTGAGTTGCCTCGGCGCTCAGTCAGCGGTGTTGAGTTAGCAGTGTTGACTCGATTCCTTCAGGCATCTAACTCTCCAGATCTCTTATATATCAAGTATTGGTAAACATGGATAAACGTGCCTGTAGTAAGACGGAGTGTCAAAAGGACGTTTTTCCCAGGACACCCCCTTTTCTTTTAAATACCTTCACTCTTCGGCAATATTTATATTGTTTTAAAAAGAGATTAATGGAATAAAACCTAAAAATATGAAAGTAAATTTATACATTTTCTTTGTTCTTGAGAATTTTAAACAAAAATAATACACACCATTTATTCATTAGATTGTTTATTTAAACTTCTTATGTATTATATTGCTTTTTGGAATGGTTGGCAAAACATCAGATAATTGCCAATCCATTCGTACTTTATAAAATGGGAAATAATAAGTTCTTTATAGTTGGTGCAATGACAAAATTACACAGGTGTAGGCTTTAAGAAAGCTTTATTCAACTGAGAAGGTTCGCGTATAGTGTCCTTTTATAGTCCCAGTAAACAGAAATAGCTCTCTCAAAGAGGAGAGTAACCAAACAAGGGGAGACCACTCTTGATTATTCATAACTGTTGGTTCAGATATTTTAATAATTTAATAAATGTTTATAAATTTATGTATAACTAAATTGGTTTCACTTCTATTTCTTTATAAATTGGTAAATGATAAATATGGCATTGTATTAGTTCCAATCGTATTAGTTTTTAGAAAGTCATAAATATAAAATAATTATTGTAAATAAACAACCTAATAGAATAAATAGTATTTAATATTTTTGTTGTAGATTCTTAAGAACAAAGAAAATGTATAAATGTATAACTTTCATCCTCTGCTTAGGTGTTATTGCAATTCTAATCCTCACTTTTTAAAACAATAAACATTGCCGAAGAGTGAAGACAGTAAAAAAACGGTGTCATGGGTAAAAAAAACGTCCTTTTGACACTACGTCTTATTGCAGGCACATTTATTCATGTTTGCCCAAGTATTTTACGTCATCCCGCCATACATGATCAGCCATACCTGATTTCATCGCCTCGCCCACAATTCCCTCTTTCTTTAATATCTTATTACTGTAAAGGTTATTTATAGTAGGAGCACGTGTTTAAATCGCAATCCCTTATTTAATTTTATTTTATTAAACAATGGAAAAAAAAAATTCTAAATATTCTAGGGACCGGAACATGTAAAAATCTGTCGGTGGTAAATCTGATGAGTATAGAGGATGTGGAAGAACTTCCCATCCCCACGAGCTTACTTTTCGTCAGTTTTTTTCGCAGAGTGTGCTCTTCCGTTATCATCCTGGAGAATAACATCTTTTATATTAACCAAATCTTTCGGCCTAATGCTTCGTTTACCAGATCAAGTTGCTTGCAATAATCTTCTGAAGTAATTGTCATTCCACATTCCACTAGTTCGTAATATTCCACCAGGCACGAAGCAAAGATTTATGTGGATAGACTTCTGGGTTTAGTGTTAGCTCTGGTTTCTCCGTTTGTGATAACCACTGTTGTCTGTTGACATGCGAAACCCATTTTTCATCACCTGTATCAATGCGTGATTGACATTCCTGGTTAAACGCCTGCTGCAGATGGTGAGATGTTTTGTTCAATTCTCAAGCGAAGGATGTGATTTTTTGTTATTTCCTTTTAATTAAAAAACAAACATCTATTAACAGCAAAAAAGTTATTCTCTATGCTTGTTAAAAGTATTTTTTGGATTTTCTGACGAGATGGTGCACCATAGATTTTGTTGATTCGTTCTTGATTTCCTTTCTTTATGAGACCCAAAGCTCTACCCGCAAAAGAATCATTTTAAGTTTTTAAGTGCTTGATTTTTTTTTTCTCTTTTCACCTCCAGGTTTTTGTATTTGCTTTTTTCTTTTTTGTTTTTTTGAAGGGGGTAACTCTAAGTTGGTACGGTTTCCTCAACTGATCAATAATTTTTTAAAGGGATTGATCCCAATGCACCATATAATCACCCTGATATTCCCTTCCTACATACAAACAATCTTGCCATATCAGCTTTCAAATCAAAGTAGTTTGTCATGTTCTCAATCACCTTGTTTGCCATATATGTGTCATTTGGTGTGGCGACATCAATTATATGACAGTAGTTGGTGTCTTCCTCTAGCACAATAATATCCGAACGGCGACAGTGTATCACTCTGTCTGAAAATCATAGTCCCAGAATACTGTGGGCTCTCCAACTTCTTGTTCTGCAAGGCCAATTTTCTGCAATTAGGTATCCATACTTTCGACACAAGGACCCATGTACATAAAGGCATACCTTATTATTGTTAATAATAATAATATTATTATTTTACTGTTTTTATCACTATTTTCAGAATGTTTTCCTTCCTCTTGTTCACCTCTTGGTACATTGTTCGGCAGGGAAAACTCGTTACACTTACACATACCCTTGCGAAATGGATGATGTGGTCTGAGATTTAATAACAGAAAATATGCCTAAGTAACTTTGAATATAATAATGAAATTAAAAAAAAAATGACTTCTTCAAACACTTTAAAAAATTTTCTTTGTCCCTTTTGTCTCGGTTGCTGCTGATAGGGGTCGCACCTGGAGGCCCTTAGACAAATGCCCGGATGCCATGTACTGAAGGGAAATATAAATGTAATGCCTCGTAGCCTGGTGGAATGTCGAGCATGTGCCTCACTTAAGACACGCTAAAATATGCCACCTGGGCTTCTTTCTAATCTTTATTAACTCATTGTGTTGGCTGGTGTCGATTTTATCTGGCTCAACGGTGAAGATGAAGGCTGTAGGTGACAAAGTCGGAGGTTTTTGGTAAAAAAAAATAAACGAGGATTTCTTCTGTTTATTTTATTTTAGAATCAAACTTTCTTCTGATAATTTGTATTTTTTAAGCTAAAAAAATTACAATCAATGCCTTATACGATCCTTCATATGCTGCGGAATAGTTATTAGCCAATAAAATGCGAATTCTACAAAACCAGGAAGGTTTTCTCCAGAATCCGGCACTACTAGTTGTAGAGACTTTTGTGTAATTTCCTCGTAAATTAAGACGTGACTTGAGGCAGCAGAAATGTGGCCCTGTAGAAATTTAGCCCTGTAGAAATGTGGCCCTCTAGAAAGATGCTACAATATGCCATGGACGGAACACGTAAGTAACGAGGAAGTTTTAAAGAAACTGGAATAAAAAAGGACATTTATATTTAACATCAGAAAGGAACGGTTGAAATTTTTAGAACACATAATGAGGAAAGACGGCTCGGAAAATTTTGCACTCACAGCACGTACTGAAGGCAAGAGGGACAAAGGAACGATAACCTACCCAGCGAGTTTAAGTAAATGGATGTCAGAACAGGGTTTAGGTGAGATAACAACAAAGAAAAAATTTATTTAGAGCTACAAAGGTCAGGAAATTGTGGAGAGCTATGATCCTGAAGGGACACGGCACATAACGACACACAACTAAAAGTCGTTCGAAAACAGTTCTACTTTCATCAAGAGATTAATCCCTTGAAAACCATAAAAGATATAATTAGTACTAAAAGGAATATCTATAACAATATCACCGATTATCGCAAAATATTTAGTAGCACAAAGAGAAAGAGAAAAAATCAGGGATCTACTTGTAATAAGTTAATTCCAAATTCAGAAGATGTTAATGAGGAAAAAAACTTTCTGTCGGCAGCGTCTGATAAAGATTTTATTAGTTTTTCTATATTTCCAATAGAACTTTCTTTACTTACGCGTTTATCGTTTCTTACGGTTCGAAGACACCTACTATAAAG
This sequence comes from Acanthosepion esculentum, assembly GCA_964036315.1. Classification (NCBI taxonomy): domain Eukaryota; kingdom Metazoa; phylum Mollusca; class Cephalopoda; order Sepiida; family Sepiidae; genus Acanthosepion; species Acanthosepion esculentum. The sequence continues at coordinate 38,379,148 of OZ038490.1, forward strand.
AGACTAAACGCGTAACTACGAATAGCTGTTCTTCTTTCTCTCTTTATTTCCCTTTTGACTTGTATATTCTTCTGCTTCTACTAGCATCCATTTCAATGTACATAAGAGCTATAATAAATGTGGGATATTTTTTAAAAACGTAGTAGAAAGCTGAATACGGTCGGCTAGGTAATACATCTGGATAACATCAGTCAATAAAAATTTAAATTAATTTTAATCGTCCCTGTATCTTCAAAGTTTTTTCGTTGTAGAATTATGACCGATGTTTATGTTTCGCTATTCCACTGTCTATAAAGATTTGATTTCTTTATTTAATCTGAGAGAAACTCTTTTAAAGGAAGAAACACGTTAAATATTATTTTTCCCATGTTGTCTTTCAATTTTTCCTCATCAGAGTGGACGAATCGGAGAGCCGAGATCGAATTCCAGTCGAGTTCATTATATTCACTTACATGCTAATACTCTTGGGAAAGAGATGTATCCACCACCCCACAGCTATAGGTAAATACTAGGACTGGTTGGGTTCTATAGCCCTGGATTGCAACCGGTATAGGAGAAGGAAAACTGTATATAGCCCTAGCGAAGGACATACTATGCAGCTAAGGAAAGGTTCGTTCGCATTGTACTCGATGATCCCGACTGGGTTCGATTTTTTTTTTAGAATTATTATAGATATCAATATACATATATATTAATGGATTGCTTTCCTACATTTTGTGTCAAAGTAAGCATTTTCAAGGAAAAAATTCTGGAAGCTTTCGGGCAATTGTAATATAGTCTAATATTTCTTACGATTATTAAGTTTAATATTTGTGGCGATTATTAAGAGTAAATCAATATAAGATACGCAGATGACACTGTTCTGACGGTTGACACAGAAAGAAATTTACACTGCCAGACAGAATAGTAAAGGAAAGCGAGAAAAAAGGACTATCAACTGTAAGAAGGCAGAAAGTCTGGTCATCAGCAAAAAGAAAAGCCGAAGATATAAGTTACAAATTGGAGATAGTAACATCATGCATATATAGAAGGTTAAATATCTGGGGGTTTTAACAGAGGATGGAAAATACGGCACCGAAATCCGAACACGCATTGGATTAGCGAAAGATGCCTTCTAAAAACTAGGCAAAGTACTAAGAAACAGAAAAAAACCGTGAGAAACGAAGAAAAGAGTGCGTAATTGGCATGGGATATCCATCCTCCTATATAACAGAAAGGCAGTCCTCCAGAAGGATATTGAGAATTACATGGACGGAACGAGTAAACAACGAAGAAGTCTTAAAAGAAAATGTCAACAAAATAACTTATACTCAGAATAATAAAGAGACAGTTGATATTACTTGGACGCATAATGAGAAAGGAAAGCTTGGAAAACTTAGCCCTTTCAGGACATATGGAGGGCAAAATATATAATGGAAGGCAGTGGGCTGCCTACCTGACGAGCATGCGTGGCGGAATGTTTGAGGATGACTTGGTAGATGGCGAAACGCTGCATAAGACCACGGGTGTTAGGAAGTATTAGAGAGACATGGTAGCTTATGTCCTGAAGGGTCGCGATACATAGAATAAGAAGGCGAGAATAAGAAGTAATAGAGTGAACGTTTGGGTGCGGCACTTTTCGAAAGAGCTCAACGGGGTTGTGTTATGTTAAGACGCAACCATAACGATATTCAACTAAAACAGGCAAATAAAAACGCCCTTAAACAATTCTAGTCTCATCAAAACATTTAACTATAGAAAACAATAAAGGGCCACAAAGGAGGAGAAGTTTTGGAGAGCCATGATCACCAATGTCCCGAAGGGACGCTACAAAAAGAAGAGGAGGAGGAAGAAGAAGAAAATTGATTGATTCATTTTTTACGGACTATCAACCCTTTTCTGGTTATTTAAGCCAGAAAATATTTTTAGATTATCAGATTTTTTTTTTAGATAATAATGATTTTAGTGATAGAATTTTTACTAATTAACCCACAGTTAGCGGTAAAAGAGGCAGATTTTACCAGGTGTATTTTTGAATATACCGACTCTAACTGGAACTGGAACTCGGCTCTCCAATTAACATTGTACAGGAACTGGCGTTTCAACGTGATATGGCCGTAAGAATTAAGAATGAGAAGAGGAATATGAAGAAGACGACAACGACGACGACAACGACGCACGATAGCAGTTCACCACCCGGCCATCATCTGAGTCACTTTTTGCAAATGCGGGAGAATACAGTGTTAATAGAGAAATGCTCAAAAGTTCCTTTCAGGGGATGGCATTCGCAAGGCGACGAGCAATAAGAGTTTGCGCCGAAATACTTTCTATTTTACAACATGGCGTCTGAAACCCGAACCCCTGAATTCCAGAGAGAAATGTGAAGCATTGCAAACACGAAGCAAACAATTTATTAAATATTATCGAGCTCAGTCAAAAAAAGAGCAGATTTCCCCTGACTGACTTCACTTGAACCTTTATGATGGTCGGAGACAGAATTTTTGTCGGTGGGTGGCAGGGTAAGATTATTGGCATGGAATTCGAAAAATTATTTAGCAATAAAAAAAAAAACGAAATGCGGCTTGCTTTTATGTGTAAAAGCTCGTGACTTTTACATCTTAATCTTGTTATTTTTTTTTGTCTGTCATTTGTTGCAGGGTTTCATTAAGTCTGGCAAAAGGCCGTATGTACCCAGTAAATAATTATTTTATGATAATGAGATTAGAGAGATAATCAAACATCGTTCTTACTCCCCAACAAGTCCAGTGTACTGATAAAGCGATCGGAGAGTACGAATGACATCTTTTCTTTTTATGACGTAGGCGATCATGGCCCTCCACTTCTCCCTATCTCTTGTGGCTCTCAACAGGTTTTGTATTTCTGCCAACTTCCCTAGACCACGCTTCGCCATTCACCTGCCCAAGCCCGCCACGTATGTCATGTACTACTTTACCCTGTCTCTTTTTCTCTCTATTTGTCCTGTGAGTATCAGATTCTCCAGGCCCTCCTTTCTCATCACGTGTCCCAGAAATTTCATCTGCCTCTTCCTTATGCTAAGCATAAGGTTCCTCCTTGTTTTGCATCCTCTCCAAGACCTCATTGTTGCTCATATGCTCGGTCCATGATATCCTCAACATCCTTCTGTAGAACCAAATCTCCGTCGCCTCGAGTCTCTTCTTCATTTTTGAGGATACCGTCCTTCATTCGCTGCCGTATAGGAGGACAGATGTCCCGTAGCAGCTCAGTACTCTTTTTTTTTGTCACCATAGAAATCCTCCTGTTTCGCAGTACTCTGTCCATCTTCTGGAATGCGTCCTTGGCCATATCAGTCCGTCTTCGGATCTCAGCGTCGCACCTAGCGTCCTCCGTCAGAACAACTCCCAGATACGTAAACTTCCACAAATCGCATCCTGGGCTCATCCTTTTACTGATGACCCTGCATTCTGTCTTCTTGCAGTTCATGCTTAGTCCTTTCTTCCCTCTCTCCTTCGCTACCTTCTGTGGGAGATTTTGTAATTACTTTTCGGTGTCTGCTAACAGTAGTATTATCGACGTATCAAGTTGGTAAGGTTGTGGCCGCCAATGATGAATCCTGGTTGGTTCTCCAGTTCCCTCAGAATTGCCTCGCTGTATAGGCTGAATAAGTCCGGTGAGAAGACACATCCTTGCCTGACGCCTCTTTCTATGTTTGTATATTCACTGAGCTTATTCTCGATGCGTATGCATGCCGCTTGCTGCCAGTATAGATTCTATGTTTTATAGACAACGCAAAGGCATTCGACAAAGTACGCCACAAGGATCTGATGGAACTACTCAGAAACCTTCATATATTCGGGAAAGACATCAGAATAATCAAGAACCTATACTGGCAGCTAATGATATAGATATTCATATTTGGGATAAGAAAGAAATTGAAACAAAAAATTCAACGTCTTCTACTAAGTGTTCCAAGAAATGAAACTCGAGATAAACCATCCCCTATTTTACAGTAAGATTCACCCTGGACAAGGCCCGAGAGCCACTTGAGGTAGAGGGTTACGATAAGGGCTAGTTTATATGGATAGGAGGGGAAGATAACTGTTGACTCTAGACTTGAACAGGTTAAGATTGTAGTGATCAGGGAGTCCGTTCTATAGGTCAGTGGTTCGTGGCAAGAAGCTGTTTGAGTGGAACTTACTTTTCGCCGATAGAATGCGGAGGGAATGTTGGTGGTTTGCTACTATGTAAATGATATGGCGGGTCCTTGCTGGGAAGGTCAAACCTGGTGGAACCAGGAGATGCAGTTCGTCCGCGCATTTTCGATGGTAGTAGCGATAGAGCGACGAAAGCAGTGGAGGCACATACCCAAAATGCGTGATAAAAATTCAGAATGTACAATTAATAAATCTGAAACACTTCAAAACCTCAATGTATAAATCAATTATAACAAATTTAATATTGGAGATATGCAGTGTCCAGCTCATTCAGAAATTCTTATCAGGTATATATTACCGTTTTCTCAGATCAATGATTAAAAATGGCTTCCAGTGAATGATGTCTGTAGGTCTTAGTGATGATCATCCTTCATTGAATCTCATGGACTAGTGATACAGAATCACTACGAACATTGACAAATAACAGACACCACATCACTTAAAGACTTTCAACGGCGGCAACAACTAAAAAGAATAGCACATGTAACTTGCAGAGAAAATAATTACATAATCAAGACATTCAAGACTTTCCATATGACATTAAACAAAAGGTTTGGAAGGAAATCTCCATCAATACTAGAAAGAACAATAACTTGAGAAACCTATCTTCTTGAAATCTGTCCTCAGAAAAAGATTTTCTAAATTTCAACCAACAATAATTTTAATTATTTGGTCAATGAATGCAGAATATTTCCTTATAAAGAAATGGATAATCTCATTATTACCAATAATATATAGCCTATATTGAATATAAAATTAGCTATCCTGTATTGTGTTTGTAGAATCCATTTTGCATTCTACAAATTTGACATTGTTTATGACGTCATTTTTATATCATGTTGTACTTTTCACTTTTCCTTTTTAGGTAATTGTGACATTCTTTGTAATTTCAGATTTTCAAGAAAATATTTAAAATGATTTTAATTATATTCAAGAATCTTTTCTAATGAGTACAGTTGCTTTAGGTAAGAAAAATATTTTAATATTCTGATGTAAGTTATTGAAGATACAGTCTTTCAGCCATTGTAATTTATATCATGGGTGTTCAGATTAGGTTGGAACCTCTGGAAACAAGAAAATTATTTTAAGAACTAAAATATAAAAAAATATACTATTTGGTTGCAAAATAAAGAAATTGCAATCCTCTATTTGATTTAGTTAACAATAAAAATTACAAGATCAGATTTCCCCTTTTAATGAATGTACTTTTTATATTTTTAGATGTAACAAAATATTTGCTTAGTTAGCTAAAAATGATTTGTTAGAAAAGAAAATATTTTATTTGGTTGCAAAATAAAGAAATTGCAATCTTTAAGAGTTTGATTTGGTTAAGAATGAACATTTATTATCAAAACATATTACTAGATCAAATTTCCCATTTTAATGAATGCAATTTTTATTTTTTAACTGTAACAAAATATTTTTGGAGTTAGCTACAAAATGATTTGTTAGAAAAGAAAATATTCATACTTGGGGTAAGAAAGAAATTGAGCAAAAACAAAAAAGTTCAACGGCTTCTACCAAATATTACAAGAAAGGAGACTCAAGATAAAATGCATCGATGATCTTATTGAGTTCACATGGTCCAGTAGTGGCTGGAACTCTTCCTGGTGTGGCCAGAATATAAAGGTGCCATTTAGGTATTTCAGCCATAGAGTTGGCCTTAGTGATGTGGATTCTAATGCCATTTTCTCAAAGTATTCCATATATGTTAGCCATTGGTGGTAATAACGGCGAGCCCATTGCTAAACCATCATCTTGTCGATTTGCTTCTGATCCCATTCCGAACTTTGTTGTTTGTGTACAGAAAGTCAACATCTCTATCAGGTTATCTATTCGTATACTGGTACGTCCTCCAAGGGATGAGTCCTAGTCCAGTCTATTCCTGACCACCGATAGTGCCTCCCCCGTGGCTACCTTGGTAAACAAACTCACCGCGTCCATGCTCACCATCTGGCTGGATTGGATGGGAGCATCTTTCCACGACGTGGGTTGAGTTTCGGATATATCATGGTGATTTTCCTATTAATGGGTCAATTATATCCACAATTATGACACCTACCCTGAATCCAACATGAAAACAGGATGTAAAATGAATAAATGCTAGACATATCTTGGTGTGTGGATCAGTTATAACAAATTTAGTATAGAAGATAAGGAAATTAAGCCGAGAATAGGCTGCGGCTTCATTCAGAAATATCTGAACTGTCAACTCTATCCAACCGCTTTCTCAAATGAATTTGAGTGGATGAAGGCCTTAGGCCTTAGCGAGCACCATCAAACTTCGAACCACGTTGACTGGCGCTACATAATCACAAATAAAAAATGTAACAAATAACAGAAACAATATCACTTGACGACAACAAAAACAGCAACTAAAATGGACAACACATATAATTTAAAGAGAAAATAAGACTATAATCAAAATGTTGATCTTCCACACGACGCCAAACAAAAGGTTAGGAAAGAAATCCCCTATCAGTACTTGAAAAGCAATAGAGTTACCAGAATTGAGAAACCTATTTTCCTGAAAATTGAATTTAATAGAATGATTTTATAAATTTCAACCGACAGTCGCACCGGCTGTTCGGTAACTCGTTGCGTCTTAGTGGCTTTGTTTCCTTGCTCGGATTGAAAGATTAAAAAAAAACAATGTAGACCGTATCGATATGGACACAACTGCCTTAATCTTTAATTTAGAACCAAATGAATAAATATGCTTAGAAATAATGTGTTGCGCGTATATTCCAATGCTTTGAAAATCATTCGAACATCTGCCTTTCATGGGACAGACCTCCATGTCTATCCAATATCGATTCTTTAACGACTGGACATATTGAATATTAACAAACAGAACAAAGTCGGAAGTTACTTAAGTCAACAAAAAAAGAATTTATAGAAAGCCATAATCACACTCTTTCTGAAGAAAATAGAACTGGAAGCCGCTCTCGGAAATGACCTCCAATCAGTTGTTAACTGGGGCAAGGAATGACTTGTAAATTTGAACGCCTCCAAAACAAAACTGCTATCATTTTATCACTATTAGAGAACCTTTTCTGCGTTCCGTCAGCATGGATGATGCTAATCTCCCGGAAGAGCAACTCACTCCGCCTTCTTAGGCTCAACGTTTTCTACTGACATGAAGTTGAGAAATTATATTGAATCAATTGCTAGTTCTACTTGCTAGGAAAATGGGTTCACTGTGTCGTGTCAAACAATTCTTCTCGTCTATCATGCACATTTATAAATCTACCATTCGGCCGTGCATTGAACATTTCTGCTATATCGAGTCTGGTGCTCCTGTTTTATATCTCGAGATTAGAGACAAAATTCAAAGAATGGTCTGTAATGTAATTGGTCCTGACCTCGCATCGGTACTTCAGTCAATTTATCAACCGCTGTCTCGTGGCTTGCCTCTGTATTTTCTATAAATATTTTTATGTCAATTGTTCCGATGAGCGTTCTTCCTTGGACCCTCGACTGTATTAATTTGAGCGAACAATTAGATATAGTAAATAGCATCATTCTACTGTTGAATTAGCTAGCTATAGTAGTAAGTTCTATTTTAATAGTTACTTTTCTCGGACTATTCGTATGTGGAGCTCGCTTCAGATATTTCGTTTCCTTGGCATTTTCTTCGAAAATGTAAATGCAGTGTTGATGGTAACCTTTTGTTTGCATTAACACTGTTCTTTTATTGTCTTTTCTCTCAATAAAGTCTTCTCATTCTATTTCACTCTTAGTAACCTTCTTGCGTCTTAGCGGCATTATCGCCTTGCTTAGGATGAAATAATTAAAAAAAATCCACTGTGTCAAGACGAGAATCGTCTAACAAAAGAGTGGTGTTAAAAGTATTTTTGCGGATGTGAATTAGCCAACAACAAAGAAAAAAGTGAAAATCGTGTTAAAATCTAAAAATATATATTTATTTTCGTGTTTTTTTTACAACTAAATTTTTCTTAGCGTGTATGAGTGTTAAAGTTCTTACATTCCTTGTTTGTAGTTGTTTGTTAAGATGAAAAGAAATGTGATTTTGCGTGTTTGTGTGAGGAAAAAGAGGCAAAGGAGAAAGTGAGGTGGAAAGGGTAAGTGTCACGTAGCTTGGTGAGAAAGACGGGTGAATGAGGAAGGGAATTTCTTTTAAGCCATGCACGTTGAGAACTGTTGCCGTATGTTACTGTTCTTTCTCCTTAATGTTTTTCTGGTCTAGAAACTTTGCTTAAATACTCTTCAAAGGGATAAAGAAGCATTTTTTTTAATGCTGGTGGTAACGCTCCCCATTGGTTGAAAAATATTAAATATTTACTTTCAAAGTATTAATTGATTAACCGGAATGATGCGCGTATTCTCCGACTCTGAAACTAGTTTTTTTATCATTTGGTGTCTTGGTGTTTCTTTCCTTCTTCGCTCCATATATCAAATTAAATTAACATAGTCACGCACAAGGTCCAGAATCTGGAGCGCTCAGTCTGTATTGATTAATAGATTGACTGACTGGCTTGTTGGCCATCGCTCTAATTTGAGGTAGCTGTACGCTCGGTTTTTGTAGACTGAACAATGTTTGTATTGAATCCACATTCATGGAAGAAACTATAAAAATTACCCCTGCCCCATATTTAAGCAAAGAACATAATCACAGTTTGGCTAAAATCCCCTAGCAACCAGATATCTAGACAATCAAGCTGACAACTACACATAGGCCAAATAAATAAATAAAATATTTCTGTCTACGTATGCATTATTTACTACATTGTTCAGACAAGCGTTGATCGCAATTCGACGTATTATTTATTTTCTAACCTTTTTTCTTCGTCTGCTACAAAAGCATAAAACTTCTTACGGTATCCGGATTTCCTAAGCGGTCACTCGTCAAAATTTTGAACTGGTTCGACGTTGCTTAACTACACTGATTAGACTCGATCGTAAAACCTGTCGCGCATTATTTTCCGAGCGTCGCTTGAACTACATGTGCCCAGTAAAAAAAAGCGGTAAATTCAGAAGGAAATTTACTTAGCTATCATGATTCATTCACAAACTGAACAATCATCGTAGATGCTTGAAATGTTTGCCTGAATGTACATGTTGTGAGCGGGGTAAACAGTAGGCAGTAGTTTTGCGGATATTTTCAAGAGGAATTTCATTCCAAGCTTCAGTTAAGTTCCACTTCAATGGGTCAATATCGATGATGTCACGACGACGATTTTGCAAGTGAATTAAGAGTATCCTCCAAATACAGTAACCCATAACTTTCAGATCTGGGCTTTCAGAGGACTACTGAGATGGACCAATTAGAGCTGGTGTATTTTCTCGAAGAATAACTTTGCCGCTTTTTTAATGGACACCCTGTACATATATATATATATATATATATATATATATATATATATATATATATATATATATATATATATATATATATATATACAGTAAGGTTCAGCCTGTACAAGGTTCGGAGACTCTCGAGGTAGAGGGTTACGTTAAGGGGTCGTTTATATGGATAAGAGGAGAAGATAACTGTTGAATCTAGACTTGAACAGGTTGAGATTGTAGTGATCGGGGGAAACATCCTCTTGGGAGTCTGCCCCATAACAAATAATCCATACTATCGGAAGGAACCTAAAGGAGCTTACCTGTATCGTTTAAAGTTTGACAAATTTACCGTGAGAATCTAGCCTTACCAGGTAGGTTACGGTCACTAAAAATGCATGAATTTTAATGCACCCAGAAAAGACTTACCTGTGTATAGTACAACAGGTCATCAAAAAATGTTACGTGTATCGTCCGACACTACTGTTTTACATTAAAAAAAGATCATAACATCTATCACTATATTCGAGTATATACGGCATATACAGGTGGCTCAGTAAATTCAGAAATAAATTTATTTAGATGTCATGATTCATGCCCAAACTGAAGCATGGTAACCAGGAGGCAGTAGCTTTGCGGATATTGTCAAGAGGAATTTCATACCTAGTTTCAATTAAGTTCCATTTCCATGAATCAATACCGACGATGTCTCTACGACAATTTTGCAAGTGAGTTAGGAGTTATGCACCAGATACTGTAACCTATAACTTTCAGATCTGGGCTTTTAGAGGGCCACTGAGATGGACCAATTAGAGCTAGTGTATTTTCTCGAAGAATAAATTTGCCGTTTTTTTTTTGTCGGGGGTTCTTACTGGTAACCCTGTTATTACAAGGCCACGCACTTTCTGATAATACCTGGGACTCAAAGCTCACCCATCTAAATACTGACCAGGTTTGACTCATGTTAAAGCATTATTTATTTTCTAAACTTTGTTTTTGTTTATGTCAAATCTCTTCAAGATTATGGTTCTCAACAGACATTATCTGTGAATCGTCATACATTCTTGGAAAAGACAGTGGAACGATTTCCATTTGCCTTCTCCACGGTTTGGGATTCAGAACTTTCCTGTCCTTAAGATGATTTTAGACTGATTTTTTAATCGAATTAACCCCAAGCAAGAGATTGCTGGGTCTGAAAGAAGTGGAAAACAGAAAACATTATGAAGGAGTAAGTATAATAGAAGTGCAATCAGTAGATAACGATTGATATTGCATTTAAACTTTGAAGATCAAAGTTGGCCTGAAAGAGAGCTCCACAAGAGAGAAGTACGAGAAAAGAAACTGATAGCATAGAACTTATGGCTCTAGCCAATTCAACTGTAAATTGATGAGACCTTGTTGGTTTGGTTTGGTTTGGTTTGTTTTGTTTTGTTTTACGGCATATCAACCTCAATGGGTTATTTAATGCCGAGGAAATTTTTATTGCTGGTAATAATTTTTCCAAAAATGTATTGTTGATATATTTTTTTCCTTCAAAAATGTATTACTGGTAATGTATTGCTGGTAATAATTTTCCTCCAAACATTTATTTCTGGTAATATTTTTTTACAAAAATGTATTACTGGTATTAAAACCGATTTTTACACTTTCATAGTGTTTTGACACTAGTTTGGGTGGGGGCGTCAACTATTTGCCCATACCTAGGACCCTAACAATTACTACAACCCCTAGTCAGGGTGGACATGGGAACACCAGCAATTAAGAGGTGGTTCCACGCTCCTCAAAACCTCCTGACCAAAGGCCTCGCTGTTGGATGTAGTTTATCGTCTTACCCAGGACGAGACCTTGTTGGTAATCTCGTACAGCGTTTCAGTTCATAAAATCTAGATACCATAGCGAAGAGCTCATCAGAACAATTACCATGAAAGTATTTACAGAAATGGCACAGGGAAGCAACGACGATGGGAAAGCGACTGAAGCCGAGATGTCAGGTCAGGACCAATAATATTGCTGATTCTTCTTTGCATTTTATCAAGATCTAAATAAATATCAGGAGCGCTGGATCATACCTATCAGCAATATTCTAAGCATGGGCGACTGGTAGACTTTTCAAAGCTCGACAGTGCTGTTTATCCTGCTGTTTAACCCATAGCTGGAGGTGGACAGACAAGACTGACTCCCTCATTCAACTTTCGGTGCCGACATTTGAACACCACCAGCTTATTCTAAGCTTTTCTTAGTCTGGTAAAAATTCACAAACCTCTTACAGTATTTGTTGTTCCAAGAGTGATCACCCATTTCAATTTTGACCAGGTTCGTCATTGCTTAACTACGGTGATCATTCAATACCTGTCAATGTTTTCTAGATATTTGATTTTCTTTTTCAAATCGGATTTCTAAAGCGTTGCTCGGTACTGTCCAAGGTCACAATTTTTTTACAGTCCCCCTCCCAACGCCCGTACAATCAATGTATTATAGTTAGATCTCAAAACCATCCATTTTAAAGCAGAAAAATCGAGAATCAAGTCATTCACGTAGAGATATTTGTTAAACTCCGAGCCCTGTGTAAAACGTGAGAGGAACGAATTCAACTTTAATAGTTTGAAAGATTGTCTCACCGACCATTGCACGAGATTCTATGGTTGAATTCATTCAGATAAAGCTATAAAAAAAAGTGAACTGATTGACCTCATTGATTTTTGAGGTAACGGAAGTTTAAATTTACTTACTCACGTTGGAAGGAAAAAAAAGGAGAATAAATTCCCCTGGGTAAATCTTTTCATTCATGCCTGTAGACAAATGGTTTTTAAAAAAAAGTGGCCGTGGCTCATCCAGCTAAAGCGTTACCTATTCAGTTGTTTCAGTACATGGCCGAATTGTGGTAAATTAAAGATTGTCTTCCGGCAACTCTCCATCAAGGAGGTCCTGGCGCTGACGATCACTGATATCATTTTATACTAAGATTCACAAATTACTAGAACCACTCAAAACGGAGGATTACTGTTAAATTCTTCTTTATGCGTCGTATCGTAGGCGATCATGGCTCTCCACAATTTTTTCAAGACGTAGGCGATCATGGCTCTCCACAATTCTTTGTCCTTTGGAGCTTTTAATAAATTTTTCCTTTTGTTGTTTCTCCCTGTTCCGCCATCAAATTCAAACTCATTAAGTAGTTTACCGATTGCCTTCAATCGGTTCTGTGAGTGTCAGATTTTCCAAACACTCTTTCCTCGTTATGTGCCTTAGAGATTTCAACTGTCTCTTCGTGACTTTAAGTAAAATTTTCTTTATGTTTCCATTTTCTCTAAAACTTCGTTGTTGCTCACATATTCGGCTCATAGTATCCTCGGCATCCTTCTGCAGAACAACATTTCTGTTACTTCAAGTTTCTTCTTCATCTCTGAGGAGACCGTCCAGAATTCACTGTCATATAGGTGGAGAGATATCGCATAACAGTTTAACCATTAAATAGTCATGATTGATTAAGTGCGAGAGGAGATAGATGGCAGTAAATCTAAAAAAGGATGGATAGTGATTGACTTCTGACTTGAAGAGGTGGCGATTGTAGTAGAACTTTCTTATTACACTTGAGATACGGGGGAATCGACCCCTGTGGAAGTAGCATGGTCTGCCCCGGTTGTAAAGGGCGGAACTAAGGCGTGGGGCTCATCTGAGCATTTGTCATGAAAATAGTCATAGAGTGGCGATAGGCTGGCGACGTTTTGTCTGTGGTAAAGAAGTCGCAGAGTGGAGAATAATTCTTTTCCACTAGAAAGCGTAAACGGTTTTCATCTCTGTGAAGGTTGCAAAGAGAGGATTGAGCAGATCAAGTCCAGATATCGCAGCACTGCCACATTTTTTTTTAAAATATGCAGCTATCTCACCTAAGTGACAAACCGGAAAATTCGAGAACATGGCAATATTTCTTAGCAAATTTACAGAATTGAATTTGCAGTCAAAAACATATGAAGTATTCATTAAGCATATCACGGGTTGCGTAATAGGCAAATAATGAACTTTTAACACACGCACACAGACAGACACACACACACATACACACACATACACACACACACGCATATATATATATATATATATATATATATATACCGTATTTTCTTGTGTATAATACGACCCAGTTTTTCTAAAACAAAAAAGAAAGAATAAATTGCATCCTTGTGAGTAAAGTACGACCCAGTAGTACAGGCATTGTTCTGAAAAGTTGTACCATACTATCCATTAAAATCTCAATTCAAATCGCGAGTATTTATGATGAGCTTGTAATAGGAGGTTGCACTATACACAGGTAATTTTTTAAGATTAAAAAGCAGCCATTTTTGGTGACTTGTTGCACTATATTTATATAAGGTGTGTATATATATATATATATATATATGGAACTCCCTTCCTTATTCCTGCTTCCCTGACAAATACAAGCTCCAACTATTTAAGTGTAACGTCAACCGACATCTCCAGCTGCCTTGATCTATCCTCTTCCCTTCTCCACATCCTTTCACCTTTCATTCCCATCTGCTCTCGCTCCTTCTGTAACCCCCTAGCCTTGATCGATCCACGATCTTTCTCCACATCCTCTCCTTTACCGCTTCTATCTGCTCTTCGTCCAAACCTTCTGTAACCCCCTGCGTACTAGTGGCTTTCAGCCTTGCTTGGGGTGATATGCTTAAATATATATATATATATATATATATATATATATATATATATATATATATATATATATATATATATATATATATATAAGGGGTGTAACAGTAAAATTGTTCAAATCGTGCAAAAACAAAATTGTCCATTTTTTACATTAAGCTTTGAACTGATGTATCTTAGAAACGATTAAAGATATCTAATTGTACATCTCCGAGGTTTTTGTAACACTATTGAACCCTACTTTGAACAATAAGAATGTATAATTACTCTCCAAACTTAACTGAAGAATCGTGATGAAATCGATCATAAACAAAAATGACATGTTCATCATTAATTAATCATAACTAAGGATTGAAAGCTCATGAAGGATTGAAATTAAGTTCAAATATATATATATATATATATATATATATATATATATATATATATATATATATATATATATATTACAGGATCATTTTCCAACTTATTCAAAATGATCTTCGCCAACTCTAACTTTCTAACAATTTGTCCTGGAATAACAAGGTTCCTCACAGATTTCAAGTACGTTTTCATTTTCAATTCTTTTTTCACTGCCATAGCTGAAACTTCTTTCTCATGTGCCAAACGTCTTATAGATTGAGTTGGATCTTTTCTAATTGATATCTTTAGCTCTAAATTGAAATGATGATCCCTCTTCCTGTTGCGACATTCTGATCCAGTTTTTCCCTCCAATGTTCCCTCTTTTTAAAACTTATTCCTTTGATTGGTTTTAAATTGACTTTGAAGATGGAAGCCAAAATATCAAAAATATGGTACCATTAATGAAGGCTTGAATGATCTTTTTCATCTCATAATTGCTCATTTGGGAAACAAAATGATTTTAACCAATTCTCTTTCTAGCTGAATAACTCAAATGGCTTTTCAGTGATTCTTACAACAAATGGTGTCAAGATGGCTAAACGTCTAATCTGAAAACCTGGAAAATGAAACTCAATTAGTTCATTGTTTTTTTAGATATTAAACAATTTGTGTGATGGACAATTTTGCTGTTACACGATTTGGACAATTTTTCTGTTACACCCGGTATATATATTTAGTACTTTCCAGTGTCGATGGAGTTGAAAAGCGTCTCCGCGTCCTTGTGGGCAACAGTTTCCTACCTTCCAACCTATCGCTGCTCTATCGCTACTTTCATGGAAAGTGCTCGGACGAACTACATTCCTTGGTTTCACCAGGTCTAACCTTTACGGCTGGAACCCGCCATGCCACTTAAATTGTAGCAAACCATTCACATTCCCTTCGTATTCCATTGGTCATAAGTTCTACTCGAATAGCGTCTTCTCGCGAACAACTGCTCTGTGAAACCGACTGCTAAGTGGATGTTTCTCCGATCAATGCAATCTTAGCTCGTTCAATAGGGTCAACCGTTATCTTCCCCACCTAAACTGCCGCTTAAATAAATACTCTACTTCGAGTAGCCCCTGGGCTTTGTACAAGGCGAACCAGACTGTAAATATATATATTTATATATATTTCTATTAATAATAAATATACATACAGGGTTATACCAAACGGGGATAGGGACATATATATATATATATATATATATATATATATATATATATATATATATATATATTAGCAGTATTTTTTAATAAAGCTTGCTGGGGGCGAAATGATTAAAAAAGTACTCATGAAGTGACTCATTTACATGTAACCGCTCATCAAGTCTATAAATAGCAGCGGCTATTAAACATAAGGCAGTTGAGTGCATACTACTTCCCGAGCATCAGTAACACTACACCACAATGGCGTCGGCGATAAAGAACCGAACGAACAATTATCACTGAATAATTATGAATATGCACAAGCTATAGGATTATAAATCATTTAGAGGAAAAAGCAAATAAATAATCACTTCTTGGCAACTGCTAGTTGTGAGGCCGTTAACAATGGATTAGCAATTGCACACCGTAGACAGTTGGAGGAAATGACGTATGGCGATATAAATTAACTAATAATGGAAAGCATAACAAGTAAACTAGTGAATGCAGAGGAAGCTAAGTTTATGCATATTTCTCAAAACGTGAATGATCCGGTTATTGAATATATATATATATATATATATATATATATATATATATATATATATATATTATAATATTTTTTTTAAATAAAAAATAAAAATAAAAATATTATAATATAAGCTCTACTTCTTTATGGAGCACTGTCTTTTTAAAAATAAAAACAAAAATACTAAAGAACTACGGATTATTTACCTAACGTGTTCTTTCCTATTTTTCTGCATACCTGCACACATATATATATATATATATATATATATATATTCGCATAATATATATATATATATATATATATATATATATATATATATTCGCATAATATATATATATATATATATATATATATATATATATATATTCGCATAATATATATATATATATATATATATATATATATATCAAGACTGATGAGCAGTGAAACAACGAAAAAATATGTCTGTGCATGACAATATATACATGCTCCTGAAAAAAAAATTATTTCGGTTGAGCTCTCGGGGAGAAAAGTGAATTTGAAAACAGTGACTATTACTGCTGCTGATGCAAGACTCTTCGTTATGACGAATCGAGTCCTCCGGTCACTGGCGTGTTTATCTAAAAATACATACGTCTAAATTCACCTTCATTCCTGCCGTGCGGCAATGGCTTAGGTGTAGAGTCTCCGATACATACCAAATCAGTCGGATTTCGATCCCGCATGTCTAGCCACACTGGTGAGCTACAAAACAGTCTGACTGTGGATGACAATATGTATCATAGATTAGAAAAGCAACATTATTTTATTTATGTATATATATACATAAAATAATGTTGCTTTTCTCATCTGTTTTTTTTATTCAGTGTCCTGGGTATGACGATAAACTATATACGGTAGCAAAGCCTCTGATCAGGAGTTAATTGCTGTTGTTCCCAGGTCTACCCTGACCCTAGGGTCCCAGCAATGGCCAAATAGTTAACTCCCAAACTGAGGTCAAAATACTATGAAAGTGTAAGAATAGTTTTTTATATTAAAAATACCAGCAATACATTTTTGAAAAAAAATTATTACCAGCAATACATTTTTAAAAAGACAATATTACTAGCAATAAAAATCTTGTGCATTAAATAACTCATTGTTTTTTTTTTTTAGTATAAACTCGTACGAAGAAAAAAAAAAGATTTTCTCAATATAATAACCAGACAGAACGTGTAGGATGTTTACACATGGACGAGAAACTAAAATATAAATCGAATTCATACTATTATTACGATAAGTGTTTGGTAGTGTACTAGTAATTAAAGACTTAGTAGCGTCCTTCAGTCAATGCACATAGATATAAAGACCAACTTTAATAGTCAATTGAAAACATAAGCAAACGGCGTCCTATTTGAAGAGAAAAAGACTTTTTTTACGTTCGCGCTCATATCGGAAAAGTTTTGTTTTTTTTCTTCTATGTGCCGTGTCCCTTCAGGTCGTCCATATTTAAAGCCTGATAGACAAATTAAGTAATAACCGTTATCACATAATGGATAGATCTGAACAAAAGAAAGCCATATTGCTTATGAGAAGAAAAACACGTGTGATTTGAGATGCTTAACCAATCGATGACGATGAGAGCCCTTTACAACTTGCCAAAGAATGGTAAAAGATTAATATGGTTATAATATCTATCTCAGTGTATTCATCTCTCTCTCTCTCTCTCTCTCTATATATATATATATATATATATATATATATATATATATATATATACACGAGGGTCATTCAATAAATAAGGTCAATTTTTCGGTATAAGGACTTCTAATACAGATGGAAGCTAAATAATAGTTACCTTGGTCATTTTGTCAAAATTTCAAATGTGGGATATATTTCTGCCGCACCCTATATCAGTAAAAAGTGATGTATATGCAAATGGTAAACAGTATTCAAATCAAAAAAATATCTGAGAAGCAATAAAATAGCTGTAATGAATATTACAAGGAAAATAGTACATTTGTACACAAGGCCCAAGAGCCACTCCAGGTAGTAGAATCATATTGCTCGATGGAATTAAGAAGAGGAAGATAGAATTGCATATGATGAGGATGTATAGGATACATAACGATTGATTTCATAGGTAAAAAGGCAGCAAGTCTGGACTTAATTATGAGCTAAATAGGCAATAGCTTACGGCCAAACACCCTCGGGCTGGGGACCCTCATTTTTTAAAATATATTTGTTATTCTTTAAGACTAAAGCACCAAAAATTATAAATCATTAAGAAATGACATAAATAAATATTAAATAATATGAATAAATATTCTAAATTAAATTACACATAATTAATAAATAATAATCTTGTGTTAATATTTGAATTTTTTACCTGACTTTTTACAGAAGGGCCTCAAATTTCATATAGCTTCGGGTCTCAGCAGGTAAAAGTCCGACACTAGAAGGAAATTCCTACCCTAAAACCGCTACGTTGTGGAACAGACTCCTGATAATATGCTCCCCCAAATACTATGAGCTTAACTTCAGCATGTCTAGGAACAACCGTTATTTATTCTGTATATGCTCATGATATTCGCCTCCTGCCCTCTCATTATACACACTTACAACAACTTCAGTTTAGTTACCTTCTACCTTAAGGGACTCTTGGGCCTTGTATTGGGGGAATATTATTATTAATAAATAAAAGGTTATTGTCAAACACAATATATTGTTCATACAAATAAAATATATCCTGTAAATTTTACCAAAATCTGGTAACGGTCCGTGAGAAATCTCCTGCAAGATACTTCGTAAACTACTTTTGACATGTTCGGTTATTCGCAGAACCTTCTCCATAAACTTCATAGTAATAGTTTGTAGGCTGAATCAGGTGTTAATCATTGCTTGTAAGCTCTTACTGATAACTTCTTAGCGCAATTTTTCTCATCAAAATCCGTTGTCGTAAATAAGATATTTGGAGGAGTAAATCAAATCGAGCAATACGTACTTTGAGAGGACCAACATTTTATTCAGCGCTATATGATATGGATGTAGGAGTAGTTCAGCAGCTAATCACTCGAAAAGAGAAATAAGCAAACTGTGTTCGAATTTTCGGGCGATTTCGTTATGTTCACTTTTGCATTTGATAAAGGCATGAATCCACCACTCCCTACCCACTCAATTATTTAGGAGGTAAATAGCATAGCTGACCGTTCTTTCTGTTCTTGGGGTGGTAACCAGTATAAGAGAAGGAAAAATCTCAATTTAAAAGCCCTTTCAAAAGGTTAAAAGCCCTAGACACACCACTGCTGCTATTGCTGCAGTACATGGACTGTCCGCTCGACCATAATGTGTTACACAACTTAAGTTCTTGTTTTTTTGTCTTTTTTTTTTTTTTTGGCTGCCGCACGTATCCGAGTAAGCTTGTCTAACTAATCTGAGATAAATTTGTGTTTCTTCAAAACAATACTGCAAATACACTGAACATACCTTAGTTACGGTTTTGGGGAGAAAGCACCTAATCTGGCGTTATCGGCAGTTAGAACAAAGCCAGTACATTAAAATCCTCAGCCACGATGACTTGTGATTTCGAGTTAGATCAACCAGCAAAAGCTTTCGAACAGTTCAGTCTACGCAACTTCACTCACAAGGTTTGGGTTAATCCGTGGCATGCATTTTAGTCACTCCACACAGCACCGTCTCCTCAGGCTGATAGAGTTTTAAATTTCAAATTAAGAAATCGGTCGCGATAAATGCGAACCCGTGTGACCACTCGGCCACTAACCACTGCGCAATGGTGGTGTATTTTTATTATTATTAATTAATGACTTCCCTTGTATATATTTTTTTATTTATGAAATTAGGTCAGAGAAAATTGAGAAAAACATTTTTCAAGAATAAATCAAATGTTCATTTTTTTTTATTCTTTTCATTAGTTTTGGCTTTTATTTAAGATTTTTTTTCTATTTCGTTTCACAAAATTTAACTGGTTGCAGAAAAGAATTTTCGCACGTTCAGATACGAGTACACATAGATTATATATATATATATATATATATATATGATTTTCAAAATGGTTGCTAGATTTCTTATCCAGGGATTCAGCGTTCGTCTGCCGGACAAACGATTGCCTTTGTCGTATTCCAAACATCGATAAGTGTCGAACAGTCATAATTCAAGCTTGAATAATAGCCTCAAGTAACGTGTGGAAATGTGTTGCTTTGAGTGCAGTCCGACCCGAGCGTCGAATTGTCGGAATTGTTTCCCTTTTGTTCGTATCATGGGAAAAGCACTTAATGTTCTCACTAAAAAAAAAAAAAAAAAAAAAAGTCAAAAAAGTTGACTGGACAAGAAGCTTGTAAATGACAAGTGCTACAATATGGCAGAGGATCGAGGGGAGGGGGAATGCAATTTAACAGAAGGGGAAAAATAATCCACTGTTAAACCCGACACATTCAGAAGTACACAGATTAGAAAGAAGATGAAGGCGAGAGAGGCGAAACGGTTTCAACAGGGTCTAAAATTTAACAGCAATTTTATCGACTAAATTAACTGGGTCATCGAATAACATGAAATCTATAGCCATTTGTTTTAAAAAATTTGAATATAAGAAAGCTTATTTTATCTTTAGCGTCATCAGTTTCAGTAAAAGAAAGACAAAACTAATGTTACGGGGGTGACTTTGGATACCTAAGGATAGGTTGGTTGTTGTAAGTCACATTAATTATTCTAGGTTATCCTTTCCTGGTTTGAGGCATGAAGAGAGTTTATCTGACTCAATGCTTGTTTGTTTTATTTATATCTGTATAAGAGCTGTTTGCTATTGTAGGATTTTAATGTATAAAGATATATAACTGCATACTCCATATATATATATATATATATATATATATATATATATATATATATATATATATATATATATATATATATATATATATATATTCTGAACATGTGACCCGGATCCGAATCTCACTATGGTCGATTTGTCACGAAAGAGACTTCCTGATGTTATCGGACTGGTGGGGTCGATCCCAGCGTGCAGCATCTTTGGAAAGTGTCTGAAAAGCATACGACGAGTTGACCCAAGTCTTATGAGTGGAATTCGGTAGACGGAACCCTTCTGAGCCGTCGATAGCTGTACTAGCACGAAGTCACAAGTCATCGTGGCCGAGAGCTTGAGCGTTCTGGCCTTGTTCAAATTGTTGATCAAGCTAGATAGCACGCTCACAGACATCGCATTTTAACAGATATATTTCCAAAAATTATATTAAAACTATTTTGAAATACGAAAGAGTAAATTTATTCAATAAAATTTCCAGTGGCTTCAAATACTTCCTTCAGACGACTTCGGAAAATCCTGCAACTATTCTGGATGGTCTCCTTGTTTAAGTTGGTAAATGCTGTCATAATCCTTGGAGGTTCTGAACATGTCAATAGCCAAAATTCGAACTCGGTTCACTGATTTCCATTTTCGAGTCATTATCTGTTGAACTAATCCCACATCCATATCATATATGTTGTGGTGTCCTCCCCCTAAAGAGTCTATGTTGGACTTTTCCGCCTACTATAAGATTAGTAGGAGAGAAGGCCTTGCGGGAACAGTCGCATAGATTGTTCAACTGTCGAAATCTTTACCTCGGCAGAGAGGAACCCGGACGAGGCTTTTCCGCAGGGAAAAGATTCTTCCGTGTAGGTAGACAGGTCCTGAACCCGTTTATACGGATTCGAAGGAAATATTTTTGGCCGAGCTTACAGGCTCGGAAAACCCACGGTAAACTCAGCCTTGTGCCATATACATCCCTCGTGGGGGGCTGTTAAATATTAACAGTTGAATAGATCGAACGCTGAGTCATCCGACACACACTCACAATCGTGTAATACTCTTCTGTTGTACTTACTGTTTAATTTATGATATATCTGTGTTTCATCTCTTAGGACTTCATCAAACTAGCATTGTTTATATGTGACTACATGTGGTGTGACTACATGAGATGTGACTACATGTGGTGTGACTACATGAGATGTGACTACACGTGGTGTGACTACATGAGATGTGACTACACGTGCACTAATGAGAGACACTGGGAATTTAAAATTTCAATTTAGGAAAAAAATTTTTAATATGCGTTTTGGGTATAATAATTTAATTTAGATTCTTTTTCTTTTTGTTTCAATCATCTTTGATATTAATATATATGTGTGTGTGTGTGTGTGTGTGTGTGTGTGTGTGTGTGTGTGCGTGTGTGTGTGTCTGTGTGTGCGTGTGTGTGTGTATTGTTGTGACCAAGTAAATGGTTAAAGAAATAACAAAACACGCGTTACAGATATATCATATATTAAACAATAAGTACAACAGACGAGTATTACACGATTGGTGAGTGTGTGTCGGATGACCCAGCGTTCAATCTATTCGTTTGTTAATATTTAACGGCCCCACCCACGAGGGATGTATGTGGCACAAGGAAGAGTTTACCGTGGGTTCCCCGAGCCCGTAGTCTCGGCCAAAAATATTTCCCTTAGAACCCGCATAACGGACGAAACTTTGCCCTTCGGCAAAGCCTCGTCCAGGTTCCTCTCTGCTCGAGGCAGAGAGTTCGACAGTCAGGAACAGTCTGGTCGACTGTTTCCCCAAGGCCTTCTCTCCTACTAATCTTATAGTAGGCGGAAGAGTCCAACATAGATTCTTTAGAGGGAGGACACCACAACAATATACCATTGATTGAAATGTTGGTCCTCTCAAAACGTTCCTACAAAGTACGTATTGCTCGATTTGATTTACTCCTCCAAATATCTCATTTACGACAACGGATTTTGATGAGAAAAATTGCGCTAAGAAGTTATCAGCAAGAGCCTATAAGCAATGATCAATACCAGATTCAGCCCACAAACTATTACTACGAAGTTTATGGAGAAGGTTCTGCGAATAACCGAACATGTCAAAAGTGTTTTACGAAGTTTCTTGCGGGGGTTTATTCACGGAACGTTGCCAGATTTTGGTAAAATTTTCAGTTCATATTTTATTTATATAAACAATATATTGTGTTTCACAACAACTTTTTTTATTCACCTTTCCCCCAATAGAAGGCGCAAGAGTCCCTTAAGATATCAGGTAAATAAATGAGGTTGTTGTAAGTGCGTATATAGAGAGGGCAGGAAGGGTATATTATGAGCATATGCAGAATAAATAACGGTTGTTCCTAGACTTGCAGAAGTCAAGCTCATAGTATTTGGGATAGCATACTCTCAGGAGTCTGTTCCTCAACGTAGCTGTTTTTGGGGTAGGAATTTCCTTCTAGTGTCGGACTTTTACCTGCTGAGACCCGAAGCTATATGAAATTTGAGGCCCTTCTGTAAAAATCCAGATAAAAATTCAAATATTAACACAAGATTATTATTTATTAATTATGTATAATTTAATTTAGAATATTTATTCATATTATTTAATATTTATTTATGTCATTTCTTAATGATTTATAATTTTTGGTGCTTTAGTCTTAAAGAATAACAAATATATTTTAAAAAATGATGCCCCCCACTATCCCGAGGGTGTTTGGCCGTAAGCTATTGCCTATTTAGTTCGTAATTAGGTCCAGAATTGCTGCCTTTTTACCTATGAAATCAATTGTTATGTGTCCTATACATCCTCATCATATGCAATTCTCTCTACCTCTTCTTAATTCCATCAAACAATATGATACTACTACCTTGAGTGGCTCGTGGGCCTTGTGTACAAATCTACTATTTTATTTGTAACAATCCTTACAGATATTTTATTGCTTCTCAGATATTTTTTTGATTTGAATACTGTTTACCATTTGCATATACATCACCTTTTACTGATATAGGGTGCGGCAGAAATATATCCCACATTTGAAATTTTGACAAAATGACCAAGGTAACTATTATTTAAAAAAAATATTTCTCTGTTGTATAAGCAATGGCTATAGTTTTTATTCATTTCGTTTTGAAAATGACATCCTCGAAATGGTGGTCTCTTTTCGCCATAAACGTTTAGAGATCATTTTCCATCATTAGGGTGTTCAAGACTTCCGAGGTTTCCCAGGTGGCTTTCAGTTCAATAATATATGACCGCATACTCACCTTTTTGGGAAAGTTAAAGTGCTGCAAACATTCCCCTAAGGTTAGTGAATATATATGGAATGTTTACATTTTAGATAATCAAAAAAGGGATCAGAATGAGAAAAGTGACACTACGTCTTGAGACATGTCCCATGGTGACAGGCCAGCTGAATGAAGATAAGAGCAGACATTTTGATTCTCTCATTACTGCCATGAAAAGGATCACTACTGCAAATCGAATATTATACTGTTAAAATCTCATAGAAAAAATTCAGCGAATCACTTACAAGTGATGAATTAATCCTCAAATATATTAGATGTGTAAAAATAAGGGGCGTTTCTATCTCCTTATGGGCAATACACCCGAAGAAAGGCGGAAAATATATCAACCAAAACGCTGTAGCTGCAATGTCAGAAAATCACAGTCGAGCAGAACCTAAATCTGCTCCAATCCTGACGAGCAGTCATTCTCCCAATGAAGCCCCTTGCCTCGACCATATATTGGGTCTAAATCACACTGCAGACCTCAAATTCGTATATTCGTATCATCGCAAAGGATGCAGGAAGAATTCTTGATTCCTTGTATCAATCCAGAAAATACCTAAATTCTGCTACCATGCTCTATCTTTACAAGAGTCAGACCAAGAATGGAGTATTGCTACCATATCTGGTTTGGTGGTGCACATTTTTCACTGACAGAATTGACAATGTTCAAAACCGATTACGCGGCCTTGTGAGTGATGAATTATCACTCCCCCACACACACACACACGCAAACCTTTTTCCACACCCGATTTGGTAGCCTACAATTACTTTCACCATTTACATTATTCAGACTATTGTCCTCATCTTTGTCGCCATATTTATCACAACGTTTCGGTCGTTGTACGCTCCGGCCTTCTTCAGGTGGTTAGTATCTCGAACTAAACCCTTTATTTTTCTCGCTGGAGTAGACTGTTCTAGTTCCACGTGCTATGTCTAATGGATGTCAGTTATCTCCTGTTGATTCCCCTCTTAAATTTCTCTACCGCCTCAACCAGGTATTGAACTCACACTCTTTGGATCCTGTCACTGGATCTAACTAACGCCTTTATCTACTGTGCCATGTGTCCTTGAGGAAGAAGACCGGAGCATACAACGGCCGAAACGTTGTGATAAATATGGCGAAAAGGATGAGGACAATAGTCCGAATAATGTAAATAATACCTCATCTCGGAAATATAGACAGATATCATTACTTTATCGTTATTACTAGGGCACATGTTTTAATGCTCTACATTCTTTCGTCCCACGAGTTCAGACCTTCACAACTAGGATTCGCTATGTTCACGGTAGCAAATCATACTAATTTCCTTGGTAATGAAGATATTTCACTCAGGCAGCTTCTTCTTTAGAGTTGTTACTTTGTGGAACAGCTCGCTAGAGAATTCTTCCTCAACTATTACAATCTTAACCTCTTCAAGATTAGATTATCTACCCTATATATCTTCATAATATGCACTTTTTGCTTTCTTCTTCCATGTTTTCTGTCAGTTAATTTTCTGAACAAAAGAATCGTGATGGATCTTCTTCAAATTATGGACCATGCTTTTATGTATGCGTTTTTATTAACACTTCGCCGATTACAACTACTGGGCGGGAGGGGATCTAGAGTTGCAAGCTATTGATAGTTCATTCTTAACGATGTTTTATTTTTATAGTGTACTTAAACAGACATACTGTAATTACTTATGAGAGAAATCTGAAGGCACGTTGGAATAGCGAAAAGAAGTCTTTTAAAAACTAAACAAAGTATTAAGAAATAGAACAAAAATCGTTAGAAACAAAGAAAAGAGTGTAAAAATGTTTTATAATATCAATGCTGAAATGTAGCACTGAATGCTGGACAATTTCCTTACAGAAGATAAAGAGACATGGAGTGATGGAGAGATGTGGCTCTTCTAAAGGAAACTGTGAATATACTGATCGAAACATGCATACATCAAAGAATTTCTAAAAAGAATGTGAAACTTTAATCATATTCACAGACCCAAATGTTCTGCATTAATTATTTTACCACAACATCGCATTCTGAATTCACCAAGAACCACAAATCCGCTGTGACAAATACGAATAATCCCATACCTCCATTTTTTCATTGTTGGTAGAGAGTGGAAGAAAAAAATAATATTAATAATACAATTAACACCATCGACCTTTCTGATGACACAACTATTTAATCTTGTCTTAACAGTAAGTCAGCTCGTTTAGTTTGGTTTGGTTTGGTTTACGGCATATCAACCTCAATGGGTTATTTAATGCCGACAATTTTTATTGCTGGTAATATTTTTTTTTCAAAAATGTATTGCTGGTAATATTTTTTTTTCAGAAATGAATTGCTGGTAATAATGTATTGCTGGTAATAATTTTTATAAAGTATTTCTGGTATTAAAACCTATTTTTGCACTTTCATAGTGTTTTACCCTCAGTTTGATCAGAGACCTTGACGTAGTTTATCGTCTTAATACCGACAAGATTTTTAGGTTTGATTTGGTTTATTTTGTTGTACGGCATATCAACCTCAATAGGCTATTTAATACTGACAGGATTTTTAGGTTTGGTTTGGTTTATTTTGTTTCATGGTATATCAACCTCAATGAGTTATTTAATGCCGGCATGATTTTTAGGTTTGCTTTCGTTTATTTTTTTTTTTTACAGCATATCAACCTCAATGGGTTATTTAATAGCGACAAGAATTTTAAGATAGGTTCGAATGAATATAATATGTATTCCTTGTAAGAAATCAGTTTTAGATAAGGTTTCATTGAGGTATTTTTGTATAATATATAATCTCGTAAAGTCTCTTAAAGTCTCGTAAGCACAATAAATTGAATATCCGATATTAGCCGTTATGTCATATACTTAATGTTTTCCTTTCAACGGATTAAAAGGCACGAAATTTTGTGAGAAACGACAAAGCTTTAAAGAAAATGGTAACGAAAAAGACATTCTTAGAATAAAAAAACAATTGAAACTTATGGGACACATAATGAGGAAAGAGTGCTTAGAGAATTCGACATTCGCAGGGCAGATTACTGACAAGGGGAACAGAAGGAAACAGCTAGTCACATAATCTTTCGTAAAGTTATGGCTGAACGGGACTGGAGGTGAGAACAAGGGGGGAAATATATATTAGAGCATTACTACCATATCTGCTTGTCTTGATAGAGTTCAAAGGTGTCTACTATTATTATTATTATTATTATATTCCCTTCATTATTATTAATATTATTATTTTATCTTCATGATTATAATTATTATTATTATTATTATTATTATTATCTTCTCTTCGGTATTAATTTATTTCCTCTTCATTATTATTATTATTATCATTATTATCATTACAAGACAAGCAACGTTTGTACAAAGACATTTTTTTTCATAGATTTATATATTTTAATACTTGAAAACATTTTTAAATATAACTTGACGAAGTAAAAACTTGACATTGTAAAACACTGTTTTTTCTTTTCTTAAATTACTCTTCTCTTAACTGTTGAAAAATATTGGAAGATTTAAGGCAATCATTTTTTATTATTGTCATTATTATTATTATTATCATTATCATCTTCTCTTCATTATTATTATTATTATAAAGAGAAGATAATAATAATAATAATAACAATAATAATGAAGAGAAGATAATATTCATTATCATTCATATTATATTATATATATTCATTATTATTATTATTATCTTTCATTATTGTTATTATTATCTTCTCTTTATTATTATTGTTATTATTATTATCTTCTCTTTATTATTATTATTATAATTATTATCTTCTCTTCATTACTATTATCAGTATTATCTTCGCTTCATTATTATTATTATAATTTTTATTCTTATAATTATTATCTTCTCTTTATTATTATTATTTTCTGTTATTATTACTGTTTTTATTCTCTTTATTATTATTATATTCTCTTCATTGTTATAACTGCCCCTACTTCATTAATATTATTATCTTCTCTTTATTATTATTACTATTATTATTATTATCTTCTCTCTATTTTTATTATTATTATTATTATTATTATTATTATTATTATTATTATTATTATTATTGTTAACACTTAGAGAAGAGCGCGATTTAAGAAAAGAAAAGTGGTTGTGTTTGGCAATGCCTCAATAGTATTTCGGCAGAACGTCTGTTTTTTTAAATCGTCTCCTTCTCTATGTGTTGAAAAATATTAAAAGAGTTACGGCAATAGTTTTGTTTACTATTAATATTTATAGAATATCTTTCATTTAATGTTTATGACGATGCTGGGAAAAACCTTCGAAAATTACGAGAAAAGAAATCTGGTGTAAAGCGTTTGCGAAACGAATTTTACCCTCTTTTTGTGATGATGCTTCTGAATAAAGCCAGGCCTTTTCTTCTTAGTCGACTATATTATTTAATTGAAAGGAAGTAATTCGAATCAGTTATTCGTTTATTCTCGGGGCATTGGCAACAAGAGCAAATGGTTCCAAAAGATGGTAAAAATCACGTATGACATGTGAAAGTCCGCAGAACTGACACAACACAAAAGGGCTTCAAACAACAGTCGGCGTTTTTATTGTGTGAAAATTGTAAGGTTAACTGTTTCACATCTTTTTTTTTCTTCTGTTTTAAACAATATTCTCTTCTGATTATAAAGTGTTTCAGAGTTTAGGCTTCTATATTGTGATTAAATCGTATTACGATAAACCATTGATTTTCAGCTGCTGTACTCTGAGAGGATCGTAGGTGTGCCACGGTAGACTGTTGTGCCGTGAGAGGATCGTAGGTGTGCCACGGCACATGGGTTTGCCGAGGGAGGATCGTAGGTATGCCGCGGCAAACTGGTGTGCCGTGTTATGATCGTAGGCAATTATTTTCGAAAGAAGTTCAAAGTACAATAAGTGTACATATCAAACCCTTTAAATTGATTATATAAGTATATCATTATTATAATAAAATAATATATAAAGCAAGCTTTTCTACAAAAGAAACAATATTATAAACAAACATCGATCACTGTCAGAATTCTTGGAAGCAGATTTTCGACTTTGCAAAGATATTCTAGAAAACCTTCAAGCTCAGATATCTCATCAAATGGGGCTATGTGAAAGGACAGGTCTGTATCACCCCTTTTACAAGCCTAGAGGAGCTTAAGCAGAGAATCAATGAGGCGCTGGAGAATGTTATCCAAGACATGCTACAGCGCGTTTGACAGGAGCTGGACTACCGACTTGACTTATAGGTGCTGCGCATATTGAACATATATATAAACAGAAAATAAGTTTTTTAAGAATTTTAATTATTATATTTTTTACTGCAAATTATAATAAATTGGTTTTGTGTTAATAAATAAATCTTCGTTTTTGCTCTTTTGTTTGCTCTTTTTTTTTTGATTGTCATAATTTTATTGTGATGCGGAAAATTAACTATAGATTCAAGAGTGCCATGAGATAAAAAAAAAGTTTAAAAACATTGCTATAAACGTTGTATTTTGAGGATACACGTGTTGCATAGCCCCCTAGTGGGGGTAATCTCACCTCGTCTTCTCTCGGCCAACGACCGCTAATTGTTTTGGTTCAACAATGAAAGACTTCAAACAAAAAGAATTTTAACTGAACTATTTTCATTACTCATGTCGACATGTACATTAACTAACTTTCCAGTGGGGGTTGCCCTTCTCCGTCACTGGGGAACCATTTCGGTTACGACAAAGAACACGTCTACATCGTTTGAGAGTAACACCCAACGTGCTAAAACGTTTCTCCTATCTATCTTTCCCACGCAAGCTCAGCCAATTAAAATCTACTTCCCTGTTATGTCTCACATCTGACTCCCAATGTCAAATTTCGGAAGTCAGAGCTGAGATACACTTCCCCTAAAAATAATAGTATAGTCTGCTGAACTATTATTTACCACACGTGTTTTGATTGATAACCCTGTTTTTTAAACAGTCTTATAATTTTCAATCGGCTTAGAGGTCGATTGGCTATTATTATTATTATTATTATTATTAGAAACAATAAGTCGAATTTTGGCTGTCAATTCTCGGAATTATTATTTTGCTGAATATAACATTCGCTTTATCCTTCTGTTTCTAATCATTTCACTCCAAATAAGGCGATAATGCCACTAAGACGCAAGGAGTTACTGGGAGGGAAAGAGAACTTTAGTGAGTAGAAAAGACAACAGAAGAACAGGTTCCAGGAAGACAGAAGATTGCGATCGACGTTGCATTTACATTTTTGTAAAATTGTCAGTGGCAGCGATGCAAGAAAGCAGAGGAGAATTCCACAGGCGAGAATTGCGAAAGAAGAAACTATTAGAATAGAACTTACGGTTGCATCTAGGCAGTTCTACTGGAAAATCTGGTTTCTAAAACATTTAAATGCTGTTTCCAATATTGATAACGACCAAGTGAAATTGGTACGCATTAACATTACTAAAAACCCTTTTTTTACGCTTTTCGAGAAACACATATAAGTTTCATGGGTGAAATGGTCGAGTTATGATTGAAATCTCCCCATTTTTAAAGAGCAAAAACAACGCTGAGAAATTCTGTTATTTTCTTGCGACTTATCCATCAAACAGGTCAAAATTTCCCAACAATTCTGTATTCTGGAGTCGATTTCAGAAACAGATTACACGACGCTTGAGTGATTGGCGTCTCGAAACAAATTTGTCGGTTGTCAATCGAAAAATGAAGGACAAAGCTGTAAAGTGGAACTTTTGTTTTATTTTTTCGTGCGAATTTTTTCCCCATTCAGTGACGATTTCAGTCATAAAACCAATCATATGTACAGATTTTCACGAAGGTCAAATTACTACAAGTACAAAACAGGTTATGCAAAAGTATTAGAAACCAAATAAGACACACTTGTTTTAATCTATCTATCTATCTATCTATCTATCTATCTCTGTCTGCTCGTATTTATCAATCTTAGTCTGTTCATTATCTATCTATCTGGCTCAGTTCATTATCTATGTATCTATCTCTGCTCGTATCTGTCTCAGTTCATTATCTATCTATCTATCTATCTATCTATCTATCTCGGTTCATAATCTATCTATCTATCTATCTATCTATCTATCTATCTTAGTCTTTTTCTTACAGTAAGGATCACCATTTACAAGAACCCTGGCCACTCGAGGCAGAGGCTTACGTTAGGAAGATATTTGTGTGTATCGGTGTGGAAGATAACCGTTAACCCTATCCTTGAACAGGTTAAGATTGTAGTGATCGGAGAAACATCCTGTTGGGAGTCGGTTCCACCGGGCAGTACTTCGTGGGAAAAATCCTGCTCGAATCGAACTTACTTCTCGCTAACGGAATAAGGAGGG
Source organism: Acanthosepion esculentum (assembly GCA_964036315.1). Taxonomy (NCBI): domain Eukaryota; kingdom Metazoa; phylum Mollusca; class Cephalopoda; order Sepiida; family Sepiidae; genus Acanthosepion; species Acanthosepion esculentum. The sequence goes on from OZ038490.1 coordinate 38,410,751, forward strand.
AATGTGGACGGTTTGCTACGATGTAAGTGTTCTCGCGGGACTAGGGAATGTAGTCCCTTCGAACACTTTCCATGCCTGTGGGAGAGACGTTGACGGGTGGAGAATATTTTGTCACCCACAAGTGCTCGGAGAGGCTTTTGGATTCTATCAAGGCTGTTAATCTCTGTTACAGATGCCCGATGAGGCACATTTGGCAAATGCTTGCAGAGTAATTTAATATACCAAGTCACTGTAAAATCAGCGGATAACGAAGAAAATATACATAGGAGTCACTGAAAACCTGGGATCAAAGAAACTCCACACACAAAATATACTTTACAAATAATAAATACGCAAAGAGTAGAATGTTTTCTAAACATATATGGAGAATTAAAAACAAAAAAACAAAAATAACAAATCACACCAAAATATCGTGAAAAATAAAGAAAAAGGATCAGCAATAAATACAAAAAATGTAAACTCTGTCTGAAGGATAAAACTGTTATAATCAACTTCCCAGACCAACAAAAATTACTAAATAAACGATCAGAACTTATCTGAAAATGCAGGCAAGAAAACAAATTTTTACTACGCTACTTAAGAATCGAAAACTAAAAAGGAGGAATATTAAATAAAAATAAATAAATAATAAAATAAATTAATACACATTAATAAAGAAGTAAATAAATTAAGTCAATAATAAACAAATTAACAAACTGTGATTGCAAACAAAATACAAATAAACGGAATGATAAGAACCAACAACAAATGATAAAACAATCGATAATAAATAATGAGTAAAACGCTTAACAAACAATACTATAAAAGCCGAAAAAAGCTCCATTCTGATCCACATTTATTTCCACTCATTATCCACTGGAATAATCAGAAACATAACCGTTAGAATAATACAATTCAGCTACCCATAATGCACCACTGATCAGCATATATAAATAGTCGAAGCCAGACACAACCCATATGGACTGATAATTGCGTTTAATCATAAAAAAGGCTGTTGCCATTGGGTGTTGACTTCACTGTCCACTTTTATATCTACATACGCTCTATCTTTGAGCATTTTACCCTATGAATATAGCATGTATATATATATATATATATATATATATATATATATATATATGGTGCGGTGGATAATCCTCATCTCCATTGTCATATTAACAACGTTTCGGTCATTGTACGCCCCGGCCTTCTTCAGGTGATTGGAATTTCGAACAGAATCCTTTTTTTTCGTCCATCGGGGGGTAGATTGTTCTAGTTCCACGTGCCATGCCTCTTCTGGATGTCAAGCACACATGGTCTAGTGGATAAAGGCGTTGGTTAGATCTAGTAACTAGACCTAAAGTGTTCAATACCAGGCTACAGCAGTGGTGAACCAAAATTGGCAGAGTTGAGTTATAAGGGAAATAACTGAGACACCATTAAGAGGCATGACACGTGAAACTAGAACAATCTACCCCGGTAGACGAAATAAAGTGTTCGGTTCGAAATTCGAATCAACTGCAATAAAGTAATATTATAATAGATACTGGTTAAACATCTTATTGAATATTTGTTATTTAGGAATAAAATGTCGCTGCCGACACTTCAGTTTAAAAATAGATCGCCAGTGTGTAAACACGGGCGATCCCATTATTGAATTATGTAGACCACGTAACCATAGAGGAAACGCTTATGTAGGTAGTAGCGTGTGTCTAATTGATCGCTTTTCTAGTCTATCCGCTAAAATATACGGATCGCCATTTCTAGTCTATCCTCTATACTATGCGGATCGCTATTTCTAGTCTATCCTCTATACTATACGGATTGTCATTTCTAGTCTATACTCTAAACTATACGGATCACCATTTCTAGTCTATCCACTATACTATGCGGATCGCCATTTCTATTTTATCCTCTATATTATACGGATTGCCATTTCTAGTCTATCTTCTAACCTATACGGATGGCTATTTCTAGTCTATCCTCTATACTATACGGATCGCCATTTCTAGTCTATCCTCTATACTATATAGATCGCCATTTCTAATCTATACTGTATATTATATGGATCGCATTTCTAGTCTATCCTCAATACTGTACGGACAGCTATTCCCTACTCTACTCACTATAGTATTTCTCTTTTCAGATCACGAGTGAGTATTATCGAGCAAGTACTATTAGTGTGAGTGCTATTCGAAGGTGTCTGACACCAGTATTGTTCAACTGTGATTACAAAGTCACTACTACAACGAGCATTACGAAAGTGACAACGAGTATTCGTTGGCATCACAAAAGTGTCAACAAGTCTTCGTTAAATCACAAAAATATTAATTAGATTTTATTCTTTCCTTAATATCTCTTGGGACTTAAACTCAACCCAGACCTGAAGTGGAACTCGTACATGCGATTCATCACTGGGGATGCTGGAAAAATTGTCTGTTCCCGGTGCCGCTCTAGTAAGTGCATAACTCCTCGTGCTATCGTCTACCTTTACAAGAGCCAGATCAGGCCCAAAATAGGGTTTTGTTGGCATGTGTGGGCGAGAACTGCCCAGTCTTCACTTTCCAGTCTCGATAGAGTCTAAAAATTCCTACGCGTCCTTGTGGGCGACGAATTATTTTCCATCCTACAACCCCTTTCTCATAGACGAAACGTCGCAAGCCTCTCGCTGCTCTATCGCTATCTCCATGGAAAGTGTTAATACGAACTACATTCTTTAGTTTCATGACCGCTAAAACCCGCCATACCAACACATTGCAGCGAACCAGCGTCATTCCCTTCGTATTGCATTGGTGATATGCAAGTTCTACTCGAGCAGATTCTTCCCACGAACCGCTGTTTGTTGAACAGTCTCCCAAGATGATGCTTCCTCGATCAATACACACTTAACATGTTCAAGTCTAGAGTCAACTGTTATCTAGTGATGTTCCATTATCACCGAGCGGAACCAGAATTCTCACCGGTTGCGATGAACGGGTGTTTTCCCAGGGAGATTCCCTACCTTGAGCGCATACGGGGCTTTAAACTCAACCTAGACCTCAAGTGAAACTGTGGTCAGTTTCCTGCTGCTCTATCACTATTTCCATTGAAAGTACTCAGACGAACTACATTCTTTAGTTCTACGAGTACTGACCTTCACGGCGAAGACCCGCCATGCCCTGTATATTTGAAGCGAAACACCATCAATCCTTCCGTCTTTCGGATTCCTTTAATGAGATGCAAGTTTCATTCGAGCAGCTTCTTCCCGCGAACAGTTTTTTGTTCAGCAGTCTCCCAAGAGGTTGCTTCCCCGATCACTACACTCTTAAACAGTTCAAGTCATCTAGTGATGTTCAATCATCACCGAGCGGACCCAGAATTTTCACCGGTTACGAAGAACGAGTGTTCCCACAAGGAAGCCTCTTACCTTAAGCGTCTATTGGGCCTTGAAGTCAATCCAGACCTCAAGTGGAACGAGTACATGGTCAGTTCCAAGCTGCTATATCGCTATTTCCATAGAAAGTGCTCAGACAAACTACATTCTTTATTTCCACCTGTTCTAAACTTCACGGCTAAGATCCGCTATGCCACGCCCATTGTAGCGAACCACCGTCATTCCCTTTGTATTCCATTGGTTTGATGCAAGTTCCATGCGAGCAGCTTCTTTCCAAGAACCTCTGATTTGTGGAATCGACTCCCAAGTGGATGCTTCCCCGATTATTACAATCTTAGCCTGTTCAAATCTAGAGTTAATCGTTATCTTCCTCACATATGCGCATAAACTGTATCACTTACTCTGTAACTCTCTACCTTGAGTGGCTCCCGGGTCTTGTACAGAGTGAATATCATTGTAAAAATGTGTCATAAAATTTCAACTGTCATTTTCTATTTTTAGCTATAAACGTATTATTTTTTATTTTAAGTTTTCCTTGTAACTTTCCCATTGCTCACATTTTCCGTTCATAGTTTTCACAGTGTCCTTCTCTACAACCACATATCTGTTTTCGTAGGTCTGTTTTTGGATTACGGCCAAATATCGTTGAAATAACGGTTCCCGTACGATCACCAAAGTTAAGCAAACTTAACCTGTCCAAGTCTAGAGTTAACCGTCATCTTTTCCACATATCCATAAAACCTGTGTCTCTTATTCTGCTTCGTTGTCCTCTATCACGAGTGGCTCTCGGGCTTCATACAGGGTGTTCATCATTGTAAAAACAATGACCACATAAATATATCATTGCAAATATTAGTTTAATTATATTTTTAATTATATGTATTAACTGGGCTTTATTTTTTTCATCATAAGTTACTTTAGTTCATTTTTGTTTTTCCTTTGTCTCTTTATTCTTGCGTAACCCTTAAAATAAATTACTTGTTTCAAGGAACCTCTGCGCAAAAAACAAAATTTATATACAATATTTTATTTCATTTTCATCGTAGTTCACGTGGTAAATATCATAGTATATATTTTTGAATAACTGGTTTAAGGAAAAATTAATACTTCTTTCTTAATTTTTTCGGTAATGCGAAATAAAATTCATACTGTTCGTTTATAATACTTCATCAGCGAGTTTTCAATCACACACAAAAATTCTAAGCTCAAGCGTAAAAAGCATAAGTAACCAATATCATATACCTATAAATGCAAACAGAACGAAAACAGTTTTTTTATTTATATTTTATCCTTCACTGGCAATGTTGAAAACACGTAAGGTAAATCAAAGCAAAATGTCCTGTGAATGGGCTAAGAAAAAAATTTAATAATATAAATGTTAGATAGGATGATGTCGATATTACAATATTACAATAACCAAGAATATATTGTATGTGTTTAGCAATATTACGTATATGAAATTAAATAAACAGTAAAAAGTGCATTACCTGTTCTCGCGTTGAGAAACGCTGGTCTAAACACTAGCTTCACATTTCAACATTTTTCCCATGTACACATTTCGTTTATTTGTTCACGGATATTTGTTTTTAAATTTTATTAACTGTTAGAACTTTTCAAATTGGGACAAGCGTTTTAATGTAACAAGGTTTGTATAATCATTGATTTTCCTTAGATTTCTTCAGTTATGTTCTGATAATGCTCACATAAAAAGAGTGAAACATCAACAGGAAAATAACAATTTTCAACATCCATCTGTTTTTCACGTATTCCTATCTTTATCTACATTAAACATACAAATCAAAAGAGTTTTATGCCTAATGAGTTTTTTACGACATCAGACCACACCTAAATTGTTGCATCGAAAGAACGCCTCCTGAAAACCACACTACGAGTTGGCCCAAGTCTTGTTAGTGAAATTGGGTAGACCGAACACGTAGGGGGGTGTCGGTGGTTGTGCTAGCACGAAGTCACAAGTCATCGTGACCGAGGGTTTGATTGCGCTAGCCTTGTTCAGACTGTTGGTCACGCTAAATAACGCGCTTTCTCCCAGAAACTGTAACTGCATCCTCGGATACGAGTGAATGCGCCATTTACTTTATATATCGTTATCGTCTGTCTTCTTAATATATGTCCTTTCAGTGTTCCCGCTTCTAAAGAATGTCGTAATATATATATATATATATATATATATATATATATATATATATATATATATATATATAGATAGATAGATAGATAGATATATATAGATAGATAGATAGATAGATAGATAGATATTGATAATATTAATGGTCAATATATATATATATATATATATATATATATATATATATATATATATATATATATATATATTCCAAGAGGATAGAATCCAGGTAGAGCCCAATGTCCAGGACAGAGCAAGACATACACTCTCACTAAAATTTTGTTTTTTATAACCGGAGTTCTATTTTCTTTTGAATTTGTAGGTCTGATGAATTGGACCGTGATTACGATTCCAATGTAATATATTATAACAATATAATATTCGTGTTTGAACCTTATATATATATATATATACATATATATATATATATATATATATATATATTCTTTCACACTCGGTAACCTCTGCGTGTTTAGTGAGTTTGCTTTGTTGCCTTGCTTGTGGCGAAAAGATTATTTTAAAAAATAGACAGCAGCGTGAGAACAGTTTACCCCCACAGATAATATTAAGTATTCAGCTTGAAATTTCTTAAAGTTTAACCAGATAGACAGATACCTGTAGAACCCCGGAAGCCACAATGGCTAAAAAGTAAGTATAATTGCAACAGAGATTGGTGCCTCTGTAAATGCTATAAATAAAACAATCAAGAAGTAAATATTTTTCCATTTAGAAAAGCAGTATACAAAATGCTACTTTATTCACCACTGTTAGTTTTCCCCGAGAAAGTTTCTTTTATAAAACTAATTAAAGATACCGTATATACTCGTGTAACGCGCGATCTCACATATCGTGCGACTCCCAAATTTTCACTAATAAAAAATGATTTTATCATGTATCGCGTGTATCATGCGAGTTCCTTTTGGGAGAGACCAAATTATGTACAATAATAGCCTCTTTTCCTCTATCTCTTTATCCCTTCTTCTAGTTAAATAAGCTAAAAAAGTAAATTAAAATGATAAAAGTATCGTTAGTAACGCTATACACATTGCGTAAACGCGTACAGCCATAAACAACCGAACGAGAAACAGCTAAACATCTTATAAACCTAAACCATGGAAAAGATGCATATTCGCTATGTTTGTATTTTATAATACAATACTAATATGTGAATATTGCATGCATTATTAGATTCAGTTAAGTGAAACATCAGTCTTATCAAAATCATATTTATTTTAAATACAACTGTACTATTTAACTACAATAAATTGATATAAAGTTTGGTCAACGGCGTAGCCAGGGCCAACAGTACATACGATAATTTTATATCTCGTGTGTGATGCGATCCTCTCAAAATTAGCTTCCAAGTTAGGTCTTCAATAGTCGTATGATACGCGAGTATGTACGGTAAATATATTTATAAAAGTAATAATCTATTTTTGTAATGCAAATAATCAAGCTATAATCGATCCTTGAAACAGTTGGGAACGTGAGAATGAGACATTTCAAGTTATTTAATAAACTAGTTCTTTGAAAAGATCTGAGTGCCATTTATATATAAATGTTCTCATTCAACTGGCGAGAACTGAATGGCGAAAACCGGTTGAAACTTTTCAATGGGTGAAAATGTTTCCTTGGCACGAATTATATTTTCATTGTTCATTGAAAACCCATTGAAATATATCATAATCATACTTTTTGTACTGACTCTTGTACATAACTGCCACAAATATTACAATTGGGGTTATGTCGTCTCTGCATATTAAGACTAGCTTCAATGAACAACAAACCTCTTGAAGTGCAATGAAGCCATCTTGGGTAATTTTTTACGCGTGATTGTCTTTTTTTTCGGTGTAGATGATAGAAATATACACAATTTACAGGTGCTTACATTAGAAAAATGTAAATAATTTGTCGACCATTAAAAAAAGGAAAAAGAAATAGTCTCTAAATAACACGGACAACGATTAAAAAAAAGGGTCAGATTGACCTAATAAAAACAATAATTTTAACAGAGGACGTAAAACGCGACACTGAAATCCGAACACGCATTGGAATAGCGAAAGATACCTTCCAGAAGCTAAGAAAAATATTAAGACACCGGAAAATTGAAAAAGAAAAGAGTACTTAACTGTTATATCTTATCGGTCCTCTTAGTCAGCACCCGCTCCATCCGAGCATCGGGATCGTCACCCTCTCTCCCTATTCCTTTTCTCCCCTCTGGCGGCGGTGGTGGAGATGTCTATGAAGGCGCAGCCTGCTCCTGAAAAGTAGTTAAAGAGAGTTTGATAAGGTCATTCATGTGAATTTGATTTTGGTGGGCAACTCTGCGCGATGGAGAAACCCAAATACTTGGTCATAAGCGCCTCCCTCGTGGCTCAAAGGTAACTGAGACAAGCGAAACCTGGCAAACCTGGTTGCATCGGGCTGTCGGATGCTTTGTCAGTCAAGGTTCGCCTTAGTTACTGCTAGCCCGACTTGCGCTGCCCTCTTCCACCGGCTTGGTCGTTAAGATCGTGTAGATCTTTGTCTATTCTTCCTATATGGCAGTGAATGCTGGACAATCTCAATGCAGATGAAGAATAGACTTGAAGCAAAAGACATGTGATTCTAAAGAATGCTGAGAATACAATGGTCTGAACATGTGAACAACGACGAAGTTTTAGAGAAAATGGAAAACAAAAAGGACACTTATACTTAACATCAGGAAGAGACTGTTGAAATTTCTGGGGTACATAATGAGGAAAGTGGGCTTAGGAACTTTGACACTGACAGGGCATATTAAAGGGGCGGAGGAAAGCAGCGAATAATCTACAAGTCATATAGGAATTAAGTGTCTTTGCCAAGACTGGAGTCTGAACACAGATGAACAGAGAGCAAACACAGGCGATCCCATTTTGAATGGCAAAGGGAATGTATATATGGGAAATAGCGTGGCGTCTAAATGATTTCTATTTCTACTCTATCCTTTATTACTATATGGACCGCTATTCTCTACTCGAATCACTATACGGATTACTATTCGAGCGAGTATTATCGAGCAAGTACTATTAGTGCGAGTGATATTCGAAGGCGTCTGATACCAGTATTACTCAACTGTGTAACTATAGTTGTATCTGTGATTACAAAGTCTCTACTACAAAGAGTATTACGAAAATGACAACGAGTATTCGTTGGCATTACAAAAGTGGCAACGAGTGTTCGTTGACATCACAAAACTAACGAACTTGTCTAAATGGTTGGCAGAACAGGTATTAGGCGAGATAGCGAAAAGGTTTAGTAAGAACTCCAAAGGTGTTGAAACTTGACTAATGCATGGAATAATAATGCAACACAAAATGTACTTAGAACAAAATGTATTGAAACAAGAAAGTGTACACAATATTTACATATAGTCTTTTGTATATTCCTGGGAAGACCGTTCCTGGAGAATGTGTTGACTAAGTCGCAGTCGGGCAGAGTCTCTAGTTGAATCTCTTGATTCGCCTCCCCTGTCTTCCCGGTACCAACCATATTTATATAGTCGGTACTCCACTGTGCAAATTCGCTGGATCCTACCACAACAAAAGGGAAAGAAAATGTGGAGAGACATAGTCACCCACGTTTCGAAGAGATACGGTACATCGGAAAGAAGAAGAATTTACATAGATGCAAATCTGTTTTGACTGATAAAAAATGATTTTATCATGTATCTCGTGTATCATGCGAGTTCCTTTTTGGAGAGACCAAATTACAATAGACTAAAATCTTTTCCTTTATCTGTTTATCTCTTCTTGTGGTTAAATAAGCTAAAAAAATTAAACGAAAATGATAAAAGTATCGTTAGTAATGCTATCCACGTAGCGTAAATGTGTTCCGCCATAAGCAACCGAACGAGAAACAGCTAAACATCTTATAAACGTAAACAATAGAAAAGATGCATATTCGCTATGTTTGTGTTTTATAATACTACACAGTGTGCCATGCTTGATTCCGAGCATGGCCATCTGCAAAACCCTATTTGGGTTTCATTATCACCTACAGAGCCAATCTTTGGTTTATACTGCAACGATGCTGAGCTTTAAAGTTCAAATATGTAGCCCACTAGGGTAACATACGGTTTGAAATTCAGATCCATACTTCCAAACTGGTAAACTCAACTGGAGAGCCCATCCTATCAGGTTAACAGGGGAAGAAGATAAGTTCGAACTGTTTAGCAACTATGACATAATTAGGAAGGATATTAGAATGATCAAGAACCTATACTGGCAGCAAACCGGCTGGATACGGATTAAAAGTTGGTTCAGTAGATGTACACAAATAGAAAGGGGTGTGAGACAATGATGTGCCTTCTTACCGGACGTATTCAATCTATACAGCGAAGCGATTCTGAGAGAACTAGAAGTGCTACCGGGATTCCTTATTGGCGGCCACTATCTTAACAACATAAGATATGCATATTAGACAGTGTTGATAACAGACACAGAAAGAAAGCTACAAACACTCCTACAGAAGGTAGTGAAGGAAAGCGAGTAGAAAGGAGTAAACATCAACTGCAAGAAGACAGAATGCGTGGTTATCAGCAAAAGGATGAGCCCAAAGTGCAAATTGCAAATCGGAGATACCAAAATTAAATGTCTGGCAAGTTTTTAACAGAGGACCAAAAGTGTAACACTAAACCCAGAAGACGCATATATATATATATATATATATATATATATATATATATATATATATATATATATATGTGTGTGTGTGTGTGTGTGTGTGTGTGTGTGTGTGTGTGTGAAATATAGCAGAACGCTGTGAATTCTTCATAGACAACAGAAAAAGGAACGCGATATTTATGCTCAAAAAGTTATCAGAAAGAGAAATACAAACGCAGGAGGACGTGTACCTGTGTTTTTTAGAGTACGCAAAGGCGTTCGATAAAGTCCGATAAAGTACCCCACAAAGATCTGGTGGAACTGCTCACTAACCTTGTTATATTTTGGAAAGATATTAGAATAATCAAGAACCTATACTGACAGCAAACCGCCTGGGTACGGATAGAAAATGGGTCCAGCATATACACAAAAATAGAGAGCGGTGTAAGACGAGGATGTGTCTTCTCACCGGACTTATTCAACCTATACAGCGAAGCGATTCTAAGAGAACTAGAAGTCCTACCAGGATTCATTATTGGCGGACACAATCTTAACAACATAAGGTATGTAGATGACACAGTGTTGATAGCAGATACGGAAAGAAAGCTACCAAAACTCCTACAGAAGGTCGTAAAGGAAATCGAGAAGAAAGGATTAAACATCAACTGCAAAAAGACAGAATGCATGATTGTTAGAAAAGGGACAAGTCCAAAATATGAATTTCAAATAGGAGATAAAAAAAATCAAACAAGTACAAGTTGAAATATCTAGGAAGTGTTTTAACAGTGGAAGGAAAGTGTGGCACTGAAATCCGAAGACTCATTCGAATAGCCAATGTTGCCTTCCAGAAGCTAAGCAGAGTATTAAGAAATAGAAAAAACTTCGATAGAAACAAGGAAAAGGATACTAAACTGTTACATGATATCTGTCCTGTATCGCAGTGAGTGCTGGACAACCTCCTCAAAGATGAAGAAAAGACTTGAAACAATAGAAATATGGTTCTTTGAAAGAATGCTGAGGATACCTGAGTCGATTGTATGAGCAACGACGGAGTCTTTGAATGAATGGAAACAAAAAGGACACTTATACATAACATCAGGAGGAAACACTTGAAATTTCATGGGCACAGAATGAGGAAAGAGGGCTTGGAAAACTTCATACTCACAGGACAGAATGAAGGCATGAGAGACAGATGAAAACAACGCATAAAATACTTAGTGAGCTTTGGTAATTGGATGATGGAACAGGATCTAAGAGAAATGACATAAAAATAAACAACTTTTATTAAGAGCTAAAAAGGCCAGGCAATTGTGGAGAGCTATGATCAGCAACACCCTGAGGAGACCCAACACAAAGAAGACGACGATTTATCGACAGATCCTGTAACAAGCCGAAAAGAACATTATTCATAGAAATCTCTAGTTTGATGTTGTTCAGATGTTATCATTAACACACATCTGTCTTTTCGCTATACTGATTTTAAGACTTAATTATTGTATTTATAAAGAACTCTCCTTGATAATAATGGTACCGTTGATGAACGGATCGGTGAGAGGAATGACCTCAAGACGCCATAAGTTTATTTAATGATCAGATATTGCTCTGGCAATACTAGATTATGCCATAATTGAATTAAGACCTTCCGTTCAATGAAAAGATTTTAAAAAAAGGTTATTTTTGCCTTTTAATTACAATTAAAAATTCCTAAAACCATAATTGCCTTAACTGTTTGTCTAAGTTTTTATACACATGCCTTGCTTTTATTTTTGGTTAAATGAGACTTCTAAGGTCGACACGTCAGATTTTCCTGTTTTTAAAAAAAAAACTTTTAATGAAAAACCGAATCCTGGACGAATTGCTTTCATTCGATAAGCGTACATATGCGTATTTATATATCTTCATGTAGCCGAACGCCATACAATGAGAGAACGAGTCAGTGGAAAAGTAAGAAATAGTATACTTTGGTCGGAGAAATATAGACATATACTTATATAATCTCAATAAAAAAACACACACACACACACACACACACACACGCGCGCAGGCACGCAAGTATAGGTACCACCAAGAAATTTTTGCAGATTAAAGTTAGCTTGGAAAGCATGGAGCCGGAAGGGAGTTCCACAAAGGAGAAGTGCGAGAAAAGAAGCTGTTAGCATAGAAGTTACGGTTACATCTAGCCAGCTCAACTGTAAATTGATGAGATCTCGACGCCAGTCTAGTACTGCGCTTAAAACAAAAAAGCCTGGGTACCATAGCAAAGAGTTCATCCGAACTATTACTATGAAAGTATTTATCGAAAAGACACAAAGAGTCAAGCTTACGGTGATGAGAATGTGACTCAAGCCGGGCTGCCAGATCAGGACCAATAATATTGCTGAGTCTTCATTGGATTTTATCAAGTAGCTCAAGGTAAATCGCAGAGGCACCGGACCATATGTGGCAGTACTATTCTAAGCATAGACGAATGGTAGATATTTACAAATATGTTAGCAGGACGTAATTCTCTTTCTTAAAAAAATCTTTCAAAATTAAGATATACTTCTCTGAAACTTCATTTCAGGAATATTAGCTAATTTAAAATTTAATTTATCTAACGGAAAACATATATTACTTACTTTTAGTTTAAAATATCGGAGTAAAGCATTTTTTAAACACAGAAATGTGTGCGTTTTATGAAGTGTTGACAACTATCTCGATAGACATATGTTTGGAATTTTTTCTATAAGGAACATATCTGTAAAAATTACTTGACGAATATACCGTGAGCACTTTTTTATATATATTTTTTTAATTACCCAATAATCTTAAAAAATTATGAAAATATTCAAAGCAATCTAATATTTTATTAGATTTTAGGTACATTTGATTTAAATTTACTATAGTTACCGCTCATATTTTCTGATAAAGTCATATATTACTGCTAGTCACTAAATTGTAGTAAACTTTTCCATTTATGATTAGTAAATATAGTTTTAGTTAATAGCAATATCACTTAACCGGTAAAAATTAATACAGAATTTTAAAATATTCAAAACTTTCATTCAAAATTTTTAAAAATGAAAACAGTTCTTGTAAACATTTATTATTCAACAAAAACAATTTTTCTTGTCCATAATATATCTTGTTAATAAAAACAATTATTTTTTTAATTGAACTAATATTTTAGTTTTATTGCATTTTTCATTTTACGATTTAGAATGATTTTTTTTTCTGTAACTGAGGATCCTGTTTTACAAAAAAAGATTGATGATTTAAATTTAAATTTTATGGCTAAAAGTAGTAGTACTGTTACATGTCATTATCACAATATTTGGGACTATTATTATAAAATTCTATGTTTTTAAGTCTGGAAATGTTTGTAACCCAGGCTCCTTAAGTTGTGAAGCAGCTATATATCTACCATAACTGCTACGGTAGTCTTAAGCAATCAGCTATAACGTTTTGATCTCCCTTTATGTGGCCTATACCTGATATATCTTTATTGAGAATTGCTAATTGCGGCTGCTGTCTATCTGACGTAGCGGGGTTTAGACTATAGAATGCAACGCGCAAAGTCTTATGGTCAGTTAATAATAAAACTTGTTTTCTTTCGATAATATGTTTAAAATATAACGTAGATGAATATGCTACAAAAGATCCTTATCGAAAGTCGAATCCCTCGTTTGAGTTTGAGTTAACTTTTTAGAAAAGAGGCCTATTGGAATTGAGGCTTCTTCTACTATTTGATGTAGGCCGGCACTCATTGGATAATTACTGCTATCAGTAATTAACTGGTATTCAGTACAGTCAGACCGTTGATGAGCTAAGGACGGAAATTCGCTGATTCTGCTTTTAATATCATTAAACGATTTCAATTCCAAGCCATTTAATGTAAATGTAGCATTACTGCATATACATATTTTTCTGTTAATGATATGGCTACCTGAAGTTTAAGGTTAATTTTATATAAAAATTTACTATGCCTAAGAAACGACAAAGATTCTTACTGTCCTTAGAAGGGGGAAATTCTGTAATGCACTAACATTATTTTGCATAGGTCTGATACCGTCAGAGCTAATATTATAACCCCCAAAATCGACTGAATCACACTAAATATGTTGACTTTGCTATTGAAATGTTTAGATTATTATCATATGGGATTTTTTTTAGCGTTTCACCCCAAGCAAGGCGGGAAGCCACTAGCACGCAAGGGGTTACAGAGAGTTGGAGCGAGATCAAAGATGAGTGATAGAGGAAAGGATGAAGAGAAGGATAGGGGATAAATCAAGGCATCTGGAGACGTCGATTGATATTACATTTGAATAGTTGGAGATTATAGCTATCAGGGAAACAGGAAAAGGGGAGGGAGTTCCACAGGCGAGAGGTGCGAGTCATGAAGCTATTGGAGTAGAAGAGACGGCTACATTTAACAGTTTCGACAGTGAAAGAGTGAGAGCGAGGTGTCAGCCTAGTTGAACGCTTAAATTCATGAAGTCTGGGAACCAGCGAAAGCAGCTCATCGGAGCAGTTACCGTGAATGTATTTGTAAAAAAGACAGAGGGAGGCGACGGCACGTCTGTGAGAGAGCGACTGCAGACGAGATGCCAGATCAGGACCAATTAAATTGCATATCCGTTTCTGGATTTTATCAAAGACCTTGAGACAAACAGAAGGGGCTCCAGACCATATATGACAGCAATACTCCATGCAAGGGCGAATGGTTGATTTTTATAACAGTTTCAACATCTTTTATGTGTGCTGAAGAATCATCGCTGAAAATAAGAAAAATCTTGCCCATGTATCTTTGAAAAGCGGATGCTGAATTCTTTAGTCTTAATTGCATGTATTTGTATACGTGCGATCCGAGAGGAGAAATAAGTACTATTTTTTTATATATCATCCAGGTGCATTTTGATTTGATGGTTTGCTGATACTAGGTCGATTTTGCTAAATTTTGTTTTGTTGGCTAGTTTATCAGCAGTTGAATTAATGTTCAGAATAGAGTATTTATCGCGTTTGGTTTCTGCTGTTTAATGTGCGGTAATTACCGTAGCATCTGGAATTTCCATCTGGATTTTAACCACGTGTAGGGGGGTGCTAGCCCAATAACTATCAGAAGGTATAACGACACCATTGTTCTGCAATTTCAAATTTCCCGCTTTTCTGCCTAGGTTTTCTCTTCTGATAGGCGTCTAGCCTTGGCAAAAGTAGAAGCATGACTGCCTGGATCAATTATATGTTATACTCCTGCATATGTGTTTGCTGAGTTGGTATGTGGGGATATAATGTTGAGATATATTTTTATAAAACCTTTAAGGAAATCAGACATGTTATTATTCACGGCTAAGTGGATAGATTCATTGAATGTCTTAGTTTCTTTGAGACCGATGTTGGGGGGATCGATAATCGATTATCGTTCTCTGTTAACAATCTATCAATAAAACAAAATTGTTTAGAAAGTCGAATTCTAGTAGGGGTTAATGAATGTCCGCTATTAAGAAAGTCCACAGAAAAGATCGTCGAAGGTCCGGTAGGCTTATCCCGGCTTTAATTTGGCCGTAGCAGCGCACGGCTGAGCCTGTAGCAGAGGTTAGAGAGACTGATGTCGGTTCCTTTGATAAATGGTTGACCTAACTATGTAGAATGGGTACATACGCTGGCACCGGTATTTATTATAAATTAAACCTTTTTTTGTCCCCAAAGTTGCTGATATCTGTAATAATGGCAGGCTCGGTGGGGGATGTCGTCCGCCGGTTTGGTGCTGGTGAAGATGGACCCGTACTTGGCTGTTGTATGAAATCTCTTTTTTATTCGGCCATTTGCACTAGTGTTTATATGAACGCGTAGTGTTCGCATAATAAATGTATTTTATATATATATATATTGTAATTGTCACTTTTGTAAAGGTTTCAGACCGTCAGGTACTGCTGAGGATTTTCCAGGCACTTCTTTCGTTTGGATTTGGTTACACATGCTTATTCTAGTAGTGCCTTGTGCTGCATTATTTCCTCTGTAAAATTCATAAACATTGGCATTACGAATGTGTACTTTGGAGCAAGCATGGGGTCTGCTTAAAAGTTTCAAATAATTTTTATAATTTTACTCTAAAAGAAAATAACATTTATTCGTTATGAAGGCATCAGTTAAAGATTAGACTTATCCTTGACACTTCGACGTGGTGTAATGGTTAGCGAGCTAGTCTCGTTAGATCAATTATAACAGAGTAGTGACTATGATCCTCACTGGGTCTCCCAGACTTTAGGCCTTGTACTGCAACTAACCTACGCTTAATATAATAAATCACCAGTAGGCCCTTTTCAAGATATTCCACCAGAACTATCGTTACAACTTGACATAAAACTGGTGAGATTTAATTAATAAACAGTAGAACCTTAGCTCACGAAGTTCGTGAAGGCCGTTCATAACCCAAAATTCTCGTAAACCGACAGTATTTTTATTATAGGAATCAATAGACCCAGATGATTGCTTATTCAATTTTTTTACAAGAGTACTTCGTGCCCAAGTTCATATAACTTCCTTAAGAATGCGTGAGAATTCACAGATGAAGCCAAAGTTCGTGGAGAGCCTTGATCGCCCAGGACATGGCACTTTCGTTTTTAGAAACGACTAGCATCTCATTTTCCCGAAATGTTTTCGTTCATTCCTCCTCCTCTGACTAATCTGCAACAGGCGCGAACTAAACCGTAAAACTCGTGACACCTTGACTGCGAGCGCTTTTCGAAAACATCCGCTTTCAAAATTAGTAGCAGTTTTTATTGATACATTGTTTGGGTTATTCAGTTCAAAACGTTAGCATTTTCAACTCAAACTGCAAACGATTGAATATTTCAGGGCCACTAAACAGTAATTGAGGTTTCCAATGTTAACCCTAGTCTTCTATTTTATCTATTTGATAGTTTTTAGACGAGTTCTGCAAACATAAATTGGTCTGCTATCGAGTTGGTGAGGGGAGAAACAAACAATATATTTCACTTCTTCTCTGTTTATTTTTTTTTTTAGTGCTACCAGAACAATTTTATGATCTTCATTGGAATTAAGCTCTCGTTTTGATGGCGGTCTTCGCGAATCCAATTTTGGTATGAGGCGGTTTGGTAGATGTATGGCGAAATTAGGGAAACGAATTCAAATTTTGTTTACATTAGTCACACGGAAATTTACAAAAATTACCCATTTAATAGTTTTGTTTTTAAAGACAGTTTAAAACAACCATTCCAACTTTTTTTTAAATATTTGTCTGTTTATTCGACCAATGGTTAAAGAGTGTTTTGGTAAAAGGCCTTTCGTTCATCTATATCTAAAACAGAAGATGTCTGTGTGTATGTCTGAGTGTATCTATGCACGTCTACATTTCTCGACCGATTTCGATGAAATTTTTCACACATGTTACAAATTTGCCAAGGTAGGTCAAGACCAACTTTTCAATCTCCAGGGTCCCTCGGGTTTGGCGAACAAAATTTTTATTGATTATGTTCTTTGTACTTAATGCAAAACATAGCTCATGTTTATGTAGAGTGATACATAGTTTTCCCGCGATATTGGCTTCACACGAAAAGTTGCTAAAAATGTGAAAAATCAGGTTTTTCGTACTATTGAAGTTAAAAACTTGAATAATTTCCTCGTCTTTTATCCTATTTTCTTCAAACATGTCGCAAAAAAATTTGCCATCATGCAAGAAATAAGGTAATATGCTTTTAGCCCTGCTTGCTTCTCCGCATATAACGAAAAACTGTTCAAAAACCCGTTTTTCGGGCATAACACCGATGCTTTCCAAATTTACCATATAAATTACATATGAAATACAAATTGTCTTGGGTGAATATTTGGTTTTGATTATTTCCGTTAAGTGGACGAAATCTGCGACAAAAACCGGGTCCAAAATCGTCTTTTATCATTTAGCCAATAGTTTCTTCATATGATTAGATCCTAAATTGGCATCCAAGCAAAGATTTTTTGAGAAGCATTATTGAAGCGTTAAAATGGAAAAATTTTATTATTAACCCCAGCTTTACAGTAAACGTGCGAAGAAGAAGGGGGCGTTCATGCGTTTTCAATTGCAGTTGAATCAAGCTCTGACGCTTCAACGGCCATAGGAAATTTACTGAATGTCTAAAACATTGAAACAATTTAATCCCGAGCAACTACCACACAAGAAGTGTTTTTATCGATGGAATTCATTAATTAAGAACAGTCAAACACTTGCGAAGGACATACCGTAAAAAGATGAGGTGGGAGAGTAACTTATTATACTAATGGATGATGCATGCAAGCAGGGACACAGGCAGATATTTCTAGACAGGAGGGGTGCCGGTATACAGGGAGTGCATTTATACAATTGCAACCGGGAAACGCCGAGTACCTCGGCTATTGAGTATATATGAATGCTGGATAATCGTTTCCCAGACGAAAACGACACCTGAATCAATAGAAATATAGTCCTACAGAAGCATGCTGAGAATACTATGTACTTAACATGTGGGCAACAATAAATTTTTAGAGGAAATGGAAACAAAAAGGACAAAATTCACAAGAGACAGTTGAAATTTCTAAGACTCATAATGAGGGCTTGGGAAACTTAACACTCACAGGGCGCATAGGCAAGAGAGACAGAAGAAAACAGCACATAATCTACCTAACGCACTTATGTAAATGGATGGTAGAACAGGGTTTAGGAGAGATGACAAAAATAAAATTTACTAAGAGCTCACAAAGGAGAGGAAAATGCGGAGAGCCATGATCGCCAACGTCTTGGAGTGATATGACACGTAGAAGAAGAAGAAAGATTTTGTTGGTGGTAGAGCATTTATAAACGGTGAGGAAAATGGACATATTTACAATATGAAGTTAAATGCAAGAGGAAAATTAAGCACGAAATAAATATTGGAGTTAACGTATATGTTCGTGTATAAGCCGACTTCAGGTGAATTTAGACAAGAATTTTAAAACCCCTCGAAACAGTTCATCTGTGTATAGGGCGCCCCTTATTTTTACGCAAAAAATCTGATAATAAAACCTCGCATTGTACTCAAGTATATACAGTGAGAGGTTTTGCCGTTTACTAGCCGAAATTGATAGAGAATAATGAAATAAAATTGCGTACTGATTAAACCCAAAAATACACACGTTAGTCATATACTAATGATAATATATTTAAATGCAGATTATACAAGGTAACCAAAAAAGTTCTGTCCGTTTTTTTATTAGTCATTGAATGAAGTTGAAATATATACGAAATGCGAGTAGCAATTGTTTTTAAAATCGGACAGCCGGAAGTAGGAACATCAGACGTTATAAAAAACACGCGCACCCTACCGAGCCATCAGTTATAAACCGGACAGCTGTGAGAAGGATGGAAGTGTCTAGAGATCTCGTTCGGGGCTGTTTGGTTTACGACTTCAAAGTGGGCTTATCAGCAGCTGCATCAAGTCGCCGCATATGTCAAGCGTTTGGGGATAGTGCTGTGAATGAAAGTACTGCAAGGCGTTGGTTTCGAAAATTCAAGTCGGGAGATTTGTCTCTCCATGATGAGCCTCGCAGTGGACGACCACAGGTCTTGATTGACGGAGTCCTGAAGGCGGCCATTGAAGAGGACAGTAGTCTAACGTGTGGTGAACTTGCGAGACAGTTCAACGTTTCCGATGAAACAGTTAGACTTCACCTGCACCGCCTAGGTAAGACGTACAAACTGAGCAAGTGGGTTCCGCAAACACTGTTGGAGGTCCACAAGGGACAACGAGTGGCAGCCTGCGCATCGCTGCTTTCTCGCCACCGTACCGCATCCTTATTCAATCGAGTGCTTACCAGTGATGAAAAGTGGGTTCTGTCCGAAATTCCCAAGCGTTCCAGACATTGGTTGTCTCCTCAGGATGCTGTCCCTCACACCGCAAGACCGCCTATGCACCGACGCAAGATTATGCTTTGTGTCTGGTGGACTGGTCGTCAAGTGGTTCATTATGAACTGCTATCCAACGGGCCAAACGGTCACTGGAGATCTATACTCGCAACAATTGAAATGTCTGCAACAGGCATTGCGCCGGAAGGAACCAGCACTGGTGAATCGCAAAAGTGTGCTTTTCCTCCATGACAATGCCAGGCTGCATGTAGCGCGAGTGGTCAGGGATACCATACAGCAACTTGGGTGGGAGACTTTGTGCCATCCAACTTATTCACCTGACCTAGCGCCATCCGATTACCACCTCTTCCACTCCCTGGATAATCATCTTCGTGAGAAATCCTTCACCAATGAAGCAGACTTGCGCAAAGTCCTCACGGACTTCTTTGCGTCAAAACCCTCCGAGTTCTACCGCAAGGGCATTGAACAGTTGGGGACACGTTGTCAGAAGGTGCTGTATGCCGATGGCGATTATTTCGAGGACTAAATATAAGTTGCACATACTGTGAAGCATTATCTTTTTTCATTTAAAAACGGACAGAACTTTTTTGGTTACCTTGTATTAAGACCAAGCAGCCATTCCTTTTGTTTACATACGGAAGGCTGCCGAGACATAATGAAAAATTGCTTCAGGCACTTTAAAATGAAATTCAGAGTACGATCTTCACAACACAGAGAACATGTGCTCGCGTTGCGCCACGGCACAATAACGATTATTTATCAGACACTCTGCATTTTCAGAAGCAGATGAAACAAATCTATGCAAATTACAAGGTCTTTTGATGATATAGATACCACTTCCGTAAATACACTTGTCGATCGACAATTCGTTTGCCATCTTCATTTACATAATTAGATGAATCGATATATTTTTGTGAAGTTTTTAATCGAACCCTGTCAGTTGTTGTTAATTTCATTCATCATAATTTCTGTTGCTTTTTGCTGCAATAACTTGATTCTTATTCGATAATCGTTGAATAAACAGCATGGTAATTAACATTCAGAGAAGTCATATCGGAAGATCTAAATAGATCCATTTTCATAGCACCGCCTAAGAAGACAGGTGCAAACGAATATGAACTCCATCGGGGAATTAGTCTAAAGAGACATATAACAAAATTCATCATTCGAATTCTGATGAATAGAGCGTGTAGCAGAATCAGACCTGAAATGGGATAAGAACTGTACTGGTTCGTTAAAAACACAGGAACAAGGATGCTATATTTGTGCTCAGAATGATATGCAGAAGCATATATACTTCGGTTTTATAGATAATGCAAAATTCTTTGATAAAGTACCTCAGAAAGAACTGTTTGAACTGCTGGTTTGAACTTGACATATTTGGGAAGAATATTTGAACAATCTATACTGAGAGCAAGCTGGTTCTATACGAATAAAAATGGATACATTAATTGTTGTAACTTGGGGAAGGTTACTGAATAGAATAATCAAACGAAAGTTGGTAAGGAACGATAATACCTAAGACAAAAACAACACATATAAGATTCACCAGCGGCGCGTAGAAGAAGTGGTGAACTGCTAGAAGTGAGTCAATTGAATTCCACAATGAATCTCCAACTGCAGGATACCTACCAACCGCCTTACGCGGTCAGATGTGGCACAAGGTCGAATTTAATGTGGAGTGTCCGAAAAATTCCCCGTAGACCCCTTATAAAGCGGGGTCGCGTAGCTGTTTCCCGAGACGAGACTCTGACTTTCGACATAGCCTCGTCAGGGGATCCTCTCTGCTGTGTTTGACCAGCACAGCTTGAGACGAATCTCCAACTGCAGACCAACATATAGTATTTACTACTGTAGTTATGTGAATGGGGACATTCGTATGTATTTATGCTACAACAGTAATGGTACAAAAATAAAAAGAGGCGTTAGACAAGGATGTGTCTTCTCACCGGACTTATTCAACCTATACAGTGAGAATTAGAAGTTTTACCACGATTCATTATTAGCGGTCACAATCTTAACCTACCTAACGAGCTGGAGTAAATGGATGGCGGGGCGAAGTTTAAAAAAGACAAGATTTATTAAGAGCTACAAAGGAAAGGAAATTGTAGTGAGCCATGATCCCCAACGTTCTGAAGGGAAACGTCACACAGAAGAAGAAGAAGAAGAAGAAGAAGAAGAAGAAGAAGAAGAAGAAGAAGAAGAAGAAGAAGAAGAAGAGGAAGAAGAGGAAGAAGAAGAAGAAGAAGAAGAAGAAGAAGAATGACTCCAGTTAGATGAGTGGATTCGAGTAGCCATCGGTTGTCTGCCTTATACTAAATAGTGAAGTTGCAGTAAACGAAATGCAGCTAGGTTTGAGTCGAACCGGAGTTTTAATTTTCATATCTAGCTCCCCATAAAATGAAGATCTGGAGGTTCAATAAAAAGGAGAAGAAATTAAAATGAAAGAAATACTAGCAAAAAAAAAAAAAAAATTAATAGTAATTAAAAAGGTTTCAGAAAAGTAATTCGAATACTATTACGCTTGACTATACTCCGACTACTCAGCAATACTTACAAAATCCTGAGCTAATGTAAAAATTAGTTTGACTTTTCATATGACAAATTACAAACACGACAACCGAGTTGTAAGAAAAACCTTTCCACAGTTATAAGAGAAAACATGACACTGGAAAGTACTTTCTGTGTATGTGTGCACATTCGTGTAATGCAGTCATTCCCTAGGGAAAACCTTGTGCATTAAAAGTCCATTTCTTCCTGGTAACGTAATATATTTGGTGCCAAATAAAAACCCTGTGTGCATTTAATTTCACAATGTCATGGAATTAAGCATCGCACGAAAATTGATAGTTTATAGCATCTTGGTAAACCTTTTTCTTCTTCTATCTGCCATGTCCCTTCAGGACGTAGACGATCATGGCGCTTTCCTGTCCCTTCTAGCTCTTAATAAATGTTTTTTATCTCTCTAGAACACGCCATTCATTTACTCGAGATCACTAGGAAAGTTATGCGTTGTTTTCCTCCGTTCATCTTACCATCAATCTGTCCTATGAGTATCGAATTTTCCAAGCTCTCATTATGTGCCCTAGAAATTTTCAGCTGCCTCTTCCAAATGCTAAGCATATATGTCCGTCATCCTTTCGCACATGTTCAGTCCACGGTATTCTCAACATCCTTCTGTACAACCATATTTCTGTTGCTTCAAGTCTCTTGTTTATCTGTGAAGAAATTGTCCAGCATTCACTGCCATATAGGCGGATTGATAATGTGTAACTTTTCAGTAATTATTTACATTATCTACATTGTTCAGACTGTTAACTTCACCTTTAATGTCATATTCACAAGGTTTCAGTGGTTGTACGCCCCGGCCTTCTTCAGATGATTTGAATTTCGAACTGAACCCTTTATTTCGTTCACAGGGGTAGAACGTTATAGTTAAACGTACCATGCTTCTTCCGGTTATCTCAACTCTCCAAGTATTTGTCACCGCTGCTTTTATTTTCAAGGACACATGATCCAGTGCATAAAAGCGTTGGTTGGATCTACCAAGTTACTGTACTTATGAACAGAAGCTGAGAGTTGAGTTAAAGACAGATAACTGAGACATCTGGAAGAAGTATGTTACGTTGAACTAGAACAAATTTACCTCGGTGGACGAAATAAAGGGTTCAGTTCAAAATCCCAATCACCTGAAGAAGGCCGGAGAGTACAACGCTGAAATGTCATGAATGTGACAATAAAGATGAGGACAACAGTCCGAACAATGAAAATAGTGTAAATAATTATAATACCTCATCTCCGAAATACAGACAGAAACTTTTCAGTATTTTTATTTGGGGGGGGGGGTTCTAACGTAATTTTCCTGCTTCTTAATACTCTGCTTAGCTTTTGGAAGGCTTCTTTAGCTATCACTGTTCGCCTTCGGATCTCAATGTCACACTTTTCCTCTATTAAAACATTTCTCTTAAGCCGCTTTCGCTGGTTCCTAGGCCTCATGAATTTAAACGTCCTACTAGGCTGGCATCCCGTTCCCACCCCTTCACCGTTGAAACTGTTAGATGTAGACGTCTCTTCTACTCCAATAGCTTCATGTCTCGAATATCTCGCCTGTGGAACTCCCTTCCTTATTCCTGTTTCCCTGAAAAATACAATCTCCAACTATTTAAGTGTAACGTCAATCGACATCTCCAGTTGCCTTGATCTATCCAGTTCCCTTCTCCACATCCTTTCACCTTTCATTCCTATCTGCTCTCGCTCCAAACCTTCTGTAACCCCTTGAGTGCTAGTGGCTTCCAGCCTTGCTTGGGGTGATAAGCTTAAAAAAGAAATTCTTCTAATTGCTTGATTTTGGCATCTACAATTTGTAATTTTCAAATTAGGCTGTTGCCTTTGCTAACAACCATGTATTCAGTGATTTTGTTATTGATGTTTAGTCCTTTCTTCCCACTTTCCTTCACTTTCTTTAGGAGTCCTTGAAGTTCCCTTTCTGTGTCTGCTATCAACACTGTGTCATCTACATATCTAATGTTGTTAAGATTGTGGCCGCTAATAATGAATCATGTTACAACTTCTAATTCTCTCAGAATCGCCTCCCTGTATAAGTTGAATATATCCGGTGAGAAGACATATCCTTGTCTTACACCCCTTTTTATTTTTGTATATTTGCTGAATTCATTTTTTATCCGCATGTAGGCGGTTTTCTGCCGGTATTCTAATACCATTCCGAAATATGTCAAGGTTACGTAAAACTTCCAACAGTATTTTCTGACGTAGTTTATCAAGTAAACAAATTATTTCAGCTTAAACTTTAATTTTGCACACACACACACACACACACACATATATATATATATATATATATATATATATATATATATATATATATATATATATATATATATATATATATATATATTTACAAGTCTAGGATTGGTGTATACGGAATAAATTCCAATAACCAATAATTACTATTCTTAAAAGAGTGCTCAATACACAGTAGAGCATATATAATCACTTGATAAGACACCGGAGGTGATGAAACAAAATGTCTATTTTTGTAGTGATTTTATAACATATTTAAGTTATAATTTTTAAATAAACAATTATATATATATATATATATATATATATATATGTTTGGGACAAAAGCTAGTACAGTTTCTTGAGTGACATTTAAAGACAATATTTCGATAGTTGGACATATATTTGTTCAACTGTATATATATAACATTTTTCTACTATCCTTCGCCATCTTTAAGTGAGCGCCAATATTTCATTCTCCCAGGTGTTTCTGCATGATTTCGATCTGAGTAGTTTTTGTAGGACTCCAAAAATGTCTTCTAATTAAGAGCCTTTTTTCTTGTCGATTTCTCCCAGGAAATAAAAGTATTCACTTACCATCTCCCGTAATGACTCTGTCCAGAAAAGACACATTTTAAGGGACCTTCATGATTCCATCTCCCCAGAATTTGACATCTTTCTGGATAATGAACTCGTCTAAGTGATTTTCTTTTGGTCGGGGGGGGGGGGTCACAGGTTTCGAGCAAATTGAAGTTTTTGTAATAAACACCATTTTTTTCCTCAGAGAAGTAAAGCGTCCACTTCTCACCCCTCGTAAAGACTCTGTCCCCAAAAAGGCGCTTGGATATGACGCGCAATAATCGACACGTTGTTTGCGATGTTCTACTGACAGGCCATGCGGAACCCATTTTACAACAACAGACAATTTTCCTCATTTTGTGATGGGCAGGCAATTGGCTATCGTTGACGTGCTCACTGAGTTCCTTTATTGCAACGGTTGGTTTAGCATTAACAGCTGCTTCCAGTACGTCAGAATCAAGTCCTTTTAGGTGGCCGTCTCTTGGCCCTTCCTTTAAACTGAAGGCCTCCTTTCAGAAAATGTCGGGGCGAGAAAGCATTTTCTATACTATTTTTTACATACAACACCATCACCGGATGCGTTCTGGGTGAATTTTGCTTCTACATCTGCATTATTTCCTCTGTGAAAATCACAAACATTGGCATTACAAATGTGTACTTTGAAGCAAGCATGGGGTCTGTTTCAAAGCTTCAAATAATTTTCATAATTTTTATAATTTGACTCTGAAAGAAAAGAAAATTTATTAGTTATTGAGACACTGGCAAATATCAGTTAAAGAGTGAACTTTATTAAAACTTATTCAAGATATTCCGTCAGAACTATTGTAACAACTTGATATGAAACTGGTGGAATTTAATTAGTATAAAGTGTAATCTCGGCTCACGAATTTAATTCGTTCATGAATGCCGTTCGTGACCGGAAATTTTCGTAAACAGAATGTATTTTCATTTTCATCATAAGAATCAATGTAAAATGGATTAATCCATTTCTGAACCCCAGATGATTGCTTATTTAAATATTTGCAAGGGTACTTTGTGCACAAGTTCATACGGCAGGATGTGTGTGTGTGTGTGTGTGTGTGTGTGTGTGTGTGTGTGTGTGTGTGTGTGTGTGTGTGTGTAATGAATGCACGGCCGCAATTTTCGACGGAGTTGCACCAAAATTTACATGCACATGTTCCAAGTTAGTAAGAAGGCCAGGACCGACTTTGCATTTCCCAACTCCCATCGATAGTGGAAATAATCAATTTAATCATGCTTCTACGGTAATTTTCATTTAGTTTGCGGCCATTTTCTATTGGCCAGATAGCTGGCTGCCACGAATAGGCAGGAAGATTCTATTGGCCAGCGTGAGAGTCAACAGCTGACTGACACGAATGTTAACTAGCATGATAGCATGCAAAAAAAAATCGATAGCTGCATTCGTCACAAGTGGGAAAAATTTAAATCTGCATGGCACTTTACTCCAATTGGCTCATTCGCTTGCTTAAACTCAACGTTGATCCATTTCTGAACCCCAGATGATTGCTTATTTAAATATTTGCAAGAGTACTTTGTGCACAAGTTCATACGGCAGGATGTGTGTGTGTGTGTGTGTGTGTGTGTGTGTGTGTGTGTGTGTGTGTGTGTGTGTGTGTGTGTGTGTGTTCCGCAGAACTGGGTTGGGTGTGAAAAAGAGTTTGTTGTTAATATTCTTTTTTCATTCGGTTTTTCCAATTACGTGTCCTTTTTTAAAGCTGATCGTTTTGAGTTCCTTTTATTTAATTCTTTTTTCGTAACAGATTTAATGTTTAGTATAGAGCTTAGAAAAAATTCGCAGTGTGAGATAGGCAAGAAGTAAGGCATGTAGCAACATCAGCACGGCAAAGGGCACTCCTTTAAAGGCAAGGAAGGGCAAAAATATTTTAAGTCAAGTGATAGCGATTGCTGCATGAGTCGTACGATTTTTGAATCAAGCCCGGGCAACGCCGGGTCATGCGGCCAATATTATATGTATAACAAAAAAGCTAAATACAATATTAAACAGATAAAATATAAACGAAAACTTAATTTAATTTTATCATACGTAGGGGAGTTGTTAGCGTAAGTAGAAAGAGATGAGGAAATGGAAGAGGAAAGGGGAGTTAAAATAAAAAAAATCAGATTTTTTCAGTTTCTTCTATTTCTCTTCTATTTTGTCTTCTTAGCACCGCTCGATGCTGTTTGAGACTGACTGGGTCTCTGTTTCACTCAAAAAAAAAATCTACAATGAGATTTGTTTTTGTCTTCATTTTAATTTTTAATTTTTTTTTTTTACAGCGAGATATGACATTGTCATTGAAATTTGTTTATGCTACGGCTTGTTACTGTTTTATCAAAGTACACCAGAACTGACGCACTCCCGCCGATACTCCCTACTTCTTTCCCTACATTGCCACCGGGGAGGTTGCACTTGTTAGGGTCCCAACTAATGTCAAATAGTGAACCCCCAAACAAAAACAAAACACTATAAAAGCATAAGAATACATTTTTATATAAAAAAAATTATGAACAATATATATTTATAGTAAAATTACCAACAATACATATTTATAGTAAAATTGCCTTTCTGTCTTTGGGCAGAGTGCGCTCAGGGGCGGCTCCGTCAAAGGACAGAGCCGCAACTGAGGAAAATTATACTGAGAAGTACCCAGCACTGGGGAACAGCTGCCCGAAGCCGCGGCCTCTCATTGCACCAGAGAGAGGGCTCGGTGCTCGCACTGAGGCCAGCGCAACCGGCGGTTGTTCCTAGCCCGGGTGTACGCACTCGGGCTTCCCACATTAAACCGATCTTGTATCACAATCTGACGTCGTGGGATGTTGAGTAAATACAAATTTACAATAAAATTACCAACAATACTATTTTAAAGCAAAATGACCACCAATACATTTTATTATAAAATTACTAACAATACATTTTATCTGTAGTTGAAGTGACATAATTGCGTTCAATTTATGTTTTGTTGAAACTATAAAACTGTGTTCAAAATATTTAGATTTCGGCATTAAATAATCCATAGAGGCAGATATGCCGCTAAATAAAATCAACCAACCAACATGAAAGAACCATTTCATGACATTAATCTATAGATTAATGTCATAAAAGAGTTATTCACGCTCACCTTCACTCTCGGCCATAACCAGAAATTACAGGGCGTAATATCATAGAATTTCTTAAAGAAATCAAATACAACACAAAACACACATATCACTAACTCTAGTAATTATGTCCTCACAAACATGTATATGCACAAAAGCTGAGTATCATCTACCATGTATTCAATTGTGAAAGCAGAACAACATATCTCATGTTTTTATTATTTTAAAACTCCCAAGAATATTAAAGCTCGAGATTAAATGACCCATAAGGTGTTGATATGCCGTTAAACAAACAAACCAAGCATTTCTGAAAACAAATTCCCTTTTATATTTTCACTGTTGTGAGATTATTGTTTTTCGAAAAATAATACTTTAGCGCGTTCATTGACAATTTTTATTCAGGTGTCACAACAACTATGGTCACGTAAGCCGTATAAGTTTTCGGACCCTGAATATACAAATGATTGACGAGATATTAATAATGATGGATGGATAATTTCCGGACAGATTTCATATGATTTTCCTTTTTGTTTCTTTGATTTTTTTCTTCTTTTAAAGAAAAAATGAAATGATAATTCTATGACTTTTCCGAACACAAGAATGAAATACAAGCATTCTGATTGCTTAAAACTCCTGAGGTATATCCGGAAAATAACCTCAGATATATTCAGAAAATATCCTCAGATATATTTAAAAATATCCTCAGGTATATTCAGAAAATATCCTCAGATATATTCAGAAAATATCCACAGATATATTCAGAAAATACCCTCGGTTATATTCAGAAAATATCCTAAGATGTATTCAGAAAATATCCTCAGATATATTCAGAAAACATCCTCATATATTTTCAGAAAATATCCTCATATATATTCAGAAAATACCCTCGGTTATATTCAGAAAACATCCTCATATATATTCAGAAAATATCACCAGATATATTCAGAAAATATCCTCAGATATATTCAGAAAACATCCTCATATATTTTCAGAAAATATCCTCATATATATTCAGAAAATACCCTCGGTTATATTCAGAAAATATCCTAAGATGTATTCAGAAAATATCCTCAGTTATATTCAGAAAATATCCTCAGATATATTCAGAAAATATCCTCAGATATATTCAGAAAATACCCTCGGTTATATTCAGAAAATATCCTAAGATGTATTCAGAAAATATCCTCAGATATATTCAGAAAACATCCTCATATATTTTCAGAAAATATCCTCAGATATATTAAGAAAATATCCTCAGATATATTCAGAAAATACCCTCAGATATATTGAGAAAACATCCTCATATATATTCAGAAAATATCACCAGATATATTCAGAAAATATCCTCAGATATATTGAGAAAACATCCTCATATATATTCAGAAAATATCCTCAGTTATATTCAGAAAATATCCTCAGATATATTCAGAAAATACCCTCGGTTATATTCAGAAAATATCCTCAGATATATTCAGAAAATATCCTCATATATTTTCAGAAAATATCCTCATATATATTCAGAAAATACCCTCGGTTATATTCAGAAAATATCCTAAGATGTATTCAGAAAATATCCTCAGTTATATTCAGAAAATATCCTCAGATATATTCAGAAAATACCCTCGGTTATATTCAGAAAATATCCTAAGATGTATTCAGAAAATATCCTCATATATTTTCAGAAAATATCCTCATATATATTCAGAAAATACCCTCGGTTATATTCAGAAAATATCCTAGGATGTATTCAGAAAATATCACCAGATATATTCAGAAAATATCCTTAGTTATATTCAAAAAATAAAAAGGTTTTATCCTTTGATGATTTAGAAATAAACTCATCATAGATTAAATTAAAGAAATGTTTTCGAAGCTAATAAATACCCTTTGTCAATTTGCTTTATACCAAAAGTATTCTTTGACTCTTGTGCTGACATTTTTATCCAGGAGTTGCAACAACTATGGCATAGAAAACACATTGTTTTGGCATTTACATATATTCAAACGTGTCCGTCCGCGCGAATTCAAACCCTCACAGTTAAAACCCGCGTCAATCTCTTAGTATTCCGCTGAAGAGAAGTTCCACCCGAGCAGCTTCTTCTCACGAACCGCTACTTTGTGAAACCTACTCCCAAGATGATGCTTTCTCAATTATTACAAACTTAACATGCTCAAGTCTAAGGTTAACCGTTATTTTTGTCATATATCCTCATAAACCGCGCCTCTCACCTCTCACCGTTCATCCAACAAACCCCCTTTAGTAACTCTATGCCTTGTGCCTTTCACAGGGTAAAGATTATTAAAAAATAGTTTTCTCAGGAAAGTTGTCTTTTATTTCAAATGGTCAACCATTTCTTCTAACTTTCTGCTTAGTAATAATAATAGTTTTTTTTCTGACTGAATTTCTGGAATTTCGTTATCATTATTTACAAGTGGACTATTGTTCTCATCGGCATCGTCTTGGCTTAAACGTTGTGACACAAACAACAAAGATAAGAACAATAGTCTGATTGTAAAGTAATTTTTACCCTTAAAAACAAACGATGTGAATATTTAACTAAAAATCATCCTCATTAAGTTAGCGCCGTTGTTAATACCTCTCCCCCTATTTATGTTGTAATTGGTGTTCCTGGTGACATTCAAGGCAATATGCTTAAATGGCTTGCCGGTTCCTTTTGCACCAGGGATGTTGAGGGTGTCCCGTCCTTTCTTAAAGTTTGAATTCAGAGTTTTCCTTCTCCTAGACTAGTTTCCAGCCAAGGCTATTGGGTGCAGTCTAACCTGCGATTTAGAGATGTAATCATATTCACAAGCTAATGTAATCGCGTAAATGAATGTGTTGAACTCGACTGGAATTCGAACTCGGCTTTCTGATTCGTCAATCCAAACCGCTATCCATTAGTCCACCGTCCCTATAAATGCTTATAGAAATGTATATCTATTTTTTTTAACTACCAATCTATTTCTCTATTTAATTTCTTTTCAGGAATCTTTAGCTTATTGTCATGAAAGAGTTGTTTCATGTTGGCTGGTTGATTTTGTTTAGCTGCATATCAGCCACTATGGGTTATTTAATGCTCAAATCGAAATCTTTATAGTTTCAACAAAATATAAATTGAACGCATTTATATGCCTTCAACTACATATAAAATGTATTGTTAGTAATTTTATAATAAAATGTATTGCTGATCATTTTGCTTTAAAATAGTATTGTTAGTAATTTTACTATAAGTATGTATTGTTCATGTTTTTAATATAAAAATGAATTCTTATATTTTTTAGTGTTTTGTTTTCGTTTAGGCGTTCACTATTTGACATTAGCTGGGACCCTAACAAGTGCTACCACCTCGGGTTAGGTTAGATCTTGGAACAACAGTAATTCAAAACATCCAATCTCCCGATCAGAGGCCTTACTGTCGGATGTAGTTTATTGTCAAAACCATTCTGTCTTTGAAGTCATTGACATCACGAACTGTCTTGTTCTTTATGTTATCCTTCACCTTAAGCCATAACCAGAAATTACAGAGCGTCAAATCAGGGGCTGTGGAAGCAAACGCAAACTATCCATCGACCGGGAAATTTGTGCTCGAATATTATGAGCAAATAAATGATAATATTAAAAAATATTTGTGTATAAAAATATGAATTCAGCGAATAAATAAAAATGCTATTTTTTTTTGTCTTTGAAAACCCAGACGACACGCTGAATAACAAATGTCTATGTTTGTCGAAAAATATTTCGATGTCGGCATTAAATAACCCCACCTAAGCTTAACCTGACTTTGTAAGTAGCATATATCCAGAGTTTCGTTCCATTGTCAAGCGATGTTAGGAATAACTGTCTAAGAAATTTACTTAATTTATAAGCGCAGACAATCTTAATAATTTGGGTTGTTAATGTTAAGAAAAATCCAATCTATTTTGATTAGGGGTGGTTGGGTTTTAAATTTCCTAGACAACTTAAGTATCAAATATATGTAAGTTTAATTTTATAATTAAATTTACAACTTTAGTTTCAGTTTTGAAACAGAAATTTCTGTGTCGCGATGGAATCATATTTTTAAAAAAGAAAAATAATTATAATAGGTATAATAATAATAATAATGTTAACATAATTTTGACTAACCCTGTATATGTGGAAAAATAATATAGGTTCGAAAATATGTAGGTTTAATTTATTTTATTTTTCTTTTTTTAAGGGTTTCGAAAATTCCTCACTCCGATAATGCAAAACGTGTTTCTTCTTCTGAACATTGTCCCACATTTCTTGAAAAGACTTAATGGTAATTTCTTCTTTAACTGCATCCCACGATGTCTTTACCCACTGACACATATCTGAACAGATGAGTAGGCACCTAATATCCCCCCACACTATCTCAAGTACTTCCGTTGCCATTATATTGCGACACATGCTTGCTTCAAGTGCTGTCAAAAAACTTCGCCTTGGCGTACAAAGCAACAATGCTGAAATTTATTTTTAAAAGTGTGCCTTCTATAAGGCAAAAGACAGTATTTATTTTATTTCTATCTCTAAATATGTTACGTTTATCTTCAGAAAGTTATGTTTATATCTATCTATCATTGTTATTATTATTATCATTATTAATGCAACTGAAAAGCGAAAACGTATTTTCAGGTCAGCGCAACTTTTATAAAAAAGAGCGAAATAGATGAAAAAGTATCGGGACTGTGGCTATGGTAGGGGATCTAAAGTACGCATAGTTACGTTGTTAGGCACGGATTGACCTTGAATTCTCTCGTGCATATCGCAAGGAAAGTTGGTTCTCTGCGTCGTGCCACAAAGTTTTTCTCGTCTGAGACCATCCTTCAAATCTATAAATCAACCATCCTTCCTTGGATGGAATATTGCTGCCATATATGGTATGGTGCTCCCGCTGTACGTCTCAAGGTCCTGGACAAAAACCAGAGACGAATATGCAATATGATAGGTCCTGATCTGGCATCTATCTCTACAGTTGCTATCTCGCAGACGTGCCGTGGCTTCCCTCTGTCTCTTCTAGAAGTGTTTTCACGGCAACTGTTCCGACAAGCTACTTTCGCTTATTCCCAGACTGCATGAATTTAAGCGAGCTACCAGGCTGGCATTTCGGTCCCACCCTTTCACTGTCAAAACGGTTAAATATAACCGTCTCTTCTACCCAAACAGCTTCTTCTTTCGCACTTCTCGTCTGTGGAACTCCCTTCCCCTTACTTGCTTCCACGATGACTATAATCTTCAAATATTCAATTGTAATGTCAATCGACATCTGACACCCTGAGCTTGTTCCCCGTCCTTCTCTATATCCTTTCCTCAAACACGCCTCTTTACTCTTGTTCTCAATCCTCTGTAACTCCTTGCATGCTAGTGGTACTCCTGCCTTGCTTGGGGTGAATTGCTTTAAAAAATAAACCCATTAATTTATAATGTTTCGCTCACTTCCATTGTTTGTAGCAGTGCTTGGAAGGAAAGTGTGTAGAGTGTGGTCGTCTAACTACACCACAGAGTTTCCATCAGTGACAATGGCTTGTACAGTAGTTTTGGGAAAAGGAAAACATTCCCTGTGACCGACAACCATCATATTGCCTAGCTATCGCGCCTTGCGACTTTTACCTCTTTTCAAAGATCAAATCGCACTTAAAAGGAACAAGATTCCAAGAGGCCGAGGAAATCTAAGAGAATGCGACGAGGCAGCTGCTCGCTATCCCCAAAAAGGAAGTTCATGGAACGACGCTGGATAAAGTACGTGACTTCAGAAGGGGACTATTTCGAAGGAGATTAAATGTCGATTTCATATGTGTTGTAGTTTTCTTTTTATAGCACCAGTTCCGGTACTTTTTTTTAATTAAACATTATAACTAAAACTATAATAATTCATTAATCAAAGAATGTTCAAAGGACTGATCGACTGAAGGGATTCGCATCAAAACGTTCGTCAGGTCAGATGTTCGATAAATCGAGCATCTAATCCCGATGGGCGTTTTGACGCGAAACTCTGGGGTCAGTTAGTCAGATAACGTTTATTGTTTTATCGAATATCGTTTGAAATTATTGAACATTTGTTGATTTCACGAAATCGATGTTTTTCCCTATCTATCTATCTATCTATCTATCTATCTATCAAATTCTGCTGATATCTATGTATCTATCTAAATTTAATTCAAATATACACATGTCGCATAAATGACGTCATGTCGGAAAAATGCAATAACAAAAAAGAATTAAGAACACAGATTTTGACGGTTTAATTTCAGTAAGAATTATTTAAATTAATTCTTGCTGCCTAACTATAATTTATAGGGACGTCGCCTTGTCTGCCTCCGTGTGATCATCATCTATCTATCTATCTATCTATCTATCTATCAATGAAACATTATTAACCAATGCTTTAATAAAAGTGAAACATATTATTGATGAACTTTTCCTATTTGTCCTTTATGTTGTCATTCTGTTGGATTCCAATCTATCTATCTATCTATCTATCTATCTGTTCATATTTCTCTTTTATATCTCACCCGCTATTTATTTATTTATTTATTTCTATCCATCTATCTACATATTTCTTCTGCCCGTCTTTATTTATTCCAATATGTTTCTATCTATCTCTCTATCTACATATTTCGTCTGTCTTTACTTATTCCAATTTATTTACTTATTTCTATCTATCTATATATCTATCGATATATCGATCTACGTACTTCGTCTGTTTGTTTTTACTTAATCCAATTTGTTTTTTATCTATCGAGCGAAAGAAAGGTGCCTTCCAAAAGTTATTAATAAACAGGAAAATTTCGTTAAAAAAGAAAAGAATGCTGAACTTCTATGTAATATCGCTCCTCCTATATGGCAATGAACAATTATGGCAATTTCGACGCAGATGAAGTAGAGACTTGGAAGCGATAGAAATGCTCTTATACACAAGAATGCTGAAAATACCATTAACTCGCTATGTGAGTAGACAATGAAGGTTTTAAGGAAAATGAAAGCAAAAAAATGTGCATTTACTTAGAATCAGAAAGACACAGTTAAAATGTCTGGTACACATAATTAGAAAAGAGGGCTTGAAGAATTTGACACTCAAAAGACATATTGAAGGTAAGAGTGACAGAGAGACACGGCGAGTAACAGATCTAACATGTAGTGCAAATGGCTGTCAGAACATTTCTATCTACAGATTGATCTGTTCGGTAAGGTCAAATTAGCGGCTGATGTCACAAATGAGCTACAGTCTGTTGTCAACTGGAGCAAAGAATGGCTTCAATTTTAATGGTTCTAAAACTAAATTACTCTCTGTTAGGAAACCCTTTCTGACTTTTATCAGCGTGATTGATTCTAACCTCCTGAAGAATGGCTTATTGCGCCTTCTCGGATAAAACTGTCGGCTGACACGAAGTGGAAAGACGACATTGAATCCATTGCGAGGTCTGCTGCTAAGAAAGCTGTTTCACTCTGTCATGCTAGATAATTTTTCTCTCCCGAATCTATCTTACATATGTCTACTATTCACCCATGCTTAGAATACTGCTGCCATATACGGTTCTGTGCTTATGCTATATATTTGGAGATTCTTGATAAAACCCAAAGAATAATCAGCAACATTATTAGACCTGAGCAGTCACTCTTCCGCTGTCGAGAAGTTGCTTCCTTGTGCCTTTTGTATAAATAATTTCATGGTTACTTTTCGGATAAGTTCTTCACCAT
The DNA here is from genome assembly GCA_964036315.1 of Acanthosepion esculentum. Taxonomy (NCBI): domain Eukaryota; kingdom Metazoa; phylum Mollusca; class Cephalopoda; order Sepiida; family Sepiidae; genus Acanthosepion; species Acanthosepion esculentum. The sequence goes on from OZ038490.1 coordinate 38,446,919, forward strand.
GATCCTAGATTTTATGAATTTCAGCGCAGTACTATTAGGTCATCCCATAAGTTCTGTCCAAATTTTAACTTTTTGTTAAAATGACGGAAATTTAAAGAGTATTTTATAATGGAGCTGAACATTATTTTTATGTTTAGATGCATTTAAACTGATCAAATTTTATTTCAGAGAACAATAAAATTAAATTTTGTTTGATTAAAACCCTGATAACATGGAAGTACCCAAGGATCATTTGAGGCAAATAATGCTTTATGAGTTCAAGAAAGTAAACTCAGCAGCTGAAGCGGCTAGAAACATTCACTCAGATTATGGAGAGAAATGTGTGAATGAAAGAACTTGCAGAAGATGGTTTGCAAAATTCAGAGGTGGAGATTTCACCCTTGAAAATGAAGTTCGAACCGGACGTCCAGTTGAGTTTGATGAAAAGCTTCTTGAAGCAGCCCTTGAAGAAAATCCTGCTTTATCAGTTGAGGAATTGGCAGTGGTTCTCAGTTCAAACCATACAACTGTACATCGTCATCTTCAACAACTTGAAAAAGTTCCTAAACTAGGAAAATGGGTGCCTCATGAATTGTCTGAAAACAACCTCAAACCCCGAGTTGACATCTGCTCTTCTCTCCATTCTCGTCAACTTGTTTCACCTTTTTTGGATAGACTTGTGACTGGCGACAAAAAATGGATCTTTTATCGAAATGTTAAGCGTCGTAGACAGTGGCTTCGTAAAGGGGAAGGACCCCAGCCACAGCCGAGAAGGGAATTTCATGGGCAAAAGGTTCTTCTTTCAATCTGGGGGGGATTGCCAAGGAATAATCCACTTTGAATTCTTACCACCTAATGCAACAATTAATGCTCAAATATACTGTCAGCAATTAAAGCATTTGAACCAAGCTTTGAGGAAAAAAAGACCTGCTCTAGTGAATGGAAAACGGGTGAGGTTTCATCAGGACAATGCGCGACCACACACAGCAAGAATCACGTCACAAAAGATCGAAGAACTTGGTTGGGAGAAAATTCCTCATCCACCTTATTCTCCCGACCTTGCTCCTTCAGACTACCATTTGTTTTTAGCTTACAGAATCATTTGGAAGAAACAGCTTTTGTAACACAGGAAGAGGTTAAAACTGACATTTGTAAGTTCTTCAAACCAAAGCCAAAAGAATTTTACAGTAATGGAATTAGTAAGCTTGTTAATAGATGGAAGGAAGTCATAGATAATCAGGGAAAATACATTGTTGATTGAATCTGTAATTAAATGTATCATTTGGTCACTTGTTTTCTTTATTCAAAATTCGGACAGAACTTATGGGATGACCTGAGAGATTGGTAATACGGTCTCATCAATTTACAGTTGAATTGACTAGATATAGCCATAATTTCTAATGCTAACAGTTTCTTTTCTCGCACATTAAATGCAATATCATTCGTTATCTACTGTCTTCCTGATTACTCTTCTACTGTTTCCCGCTCCTTATAATGTTTACTGTTTTCTAATTCTTTCACATCCAGTAACCCATTGTACCTTAATGGCTTTTACTGCCTTGCTTGCGGTAAATTTGATTTAAAAGAACAGGGTCTGTGGGATAATGAAATAACAATCCTTACTAAAAGCTGCAAAAGAATGTGGAGAATGGACGGGGAATAATAATAATAATAATAATAATAATAATAATAATGGTATGAACACCACCGAGACCCGGTTACAGAGAGAGGGAGGACTTGTAACAATTTGTGACTTTACAATAAACACAAATAGAACAATCAAAGTCTATCACTCAGACATCGTGATCAGAGACCGCAAAAACAAAACGTACCTTCTTATTGATATGGCAGACCCTGAAGACTGTAATGTATCTTTGAAAATCTTCAAAAAACTATCAAAGTACAAGGACCTTGAAATCGAAATGTGGCACATGAGGACATCAACAATTCCAGTTGTACTTGGAGCCCTCAGATTGATTGGAAAAGGTCCCGATAGAATTATTGAAGGGGTCCCTGGTAGCCGAAGCTTTAAAGAAATAAAACATATGGTACAGCCCACACCTTACGAAGGGCTTTATCTATATAAAATGTGTATGATGTTAGTTTATTCTTTCTCAAAAAATGCGCAATGAAAAATATCATGGTGCTATTTTTGACCGTAAGTCTCTTTTCGGGACCCGGAAAAAAATGAGTATACATCAAAAATCAAAGTAAATGAAATAATAATAATAATAATAATTGTCAAAAACCAAAAAGAGAAATCTTGTCTCCTAATTGATATGGCTTACCAGGCCGACTGTGACACAGCAAGCAAGGAATTTGAAAAACTATCGAAGTATAAAGACCTGGAAATCGAAACAGAAAAGAAATGTGGAAATTGAACGCAAGAATAGTACCAGCCATAGTAGGTGCTCTTGGAATGACAAAAAAGGAACACAACAACACATTGAAAAAAAATCTCTGGAAATCCCAGCTTAAGAGAAATACAAACAATTGTCTTGATAAGTACAGCCTGCTCACTATTAAGAACGTTGTCCATGTAACGCTAGTGATGTTATGGGGATTAGGAAAACAGAACATGAAATGTAGCCATAACAACACACCACTATCGGTCTCAGGTCTGACGGTAGACTTGGGAGGTAGCGTGACCGTAGAAGAAAGCGGAATAATAATAATAATAATAATAATAATAATAATAATAATAATAATAATATGATTATTTTATTTAATGGCCAATCCGGCTTGAATTTCTATTCACCAAACATTGTGGGAATAGAAATTCAAAGATCTCTACTGCTATTTCACTGCTCTAACACTTGAGATCAACATCCAAGTCTATCTGTATAAATGATGAATGAACTCTACGTGTCAATTCTTATTTGTACAAGCAGCAGACATCCAGTTTGTGTTTGGGACTCTTTGATGTGTTGAGAAGACGTAATCAGGCATATAACAAGCCCGAACTTTACAAAAGGTCATTATTATTCTGGACAGGAAGAGAAACCTCTGACCCTTCATAACATTGATTAATAGCAGCCACCTGTCTTCTCTTTCTTTCTTTCTTCCTTCCTTTCTTTCTTTCTTTCTTTTTTTTCTTTCTTTCTTTCTTTCTTACTTCCCTTACTTCTTTCCTTCCTTTTATTCTACTCTCGTTATCAGAATGTGGTAAAGGGATAGAAAAGTCTGGATGTATTTCTGAAGTCGAGTTATTAGCGCTATATAATCTTTTTTTACATTGAAACATAGTACGCCTGCCTATTCACAGACGAACGTTACATATTCGCGTATACACATATTCACATTGTACATCTGCGTTACACACTGAACCACATTTTACATCTGTGAAAGGTGGAATTCATAACATATGAATTCATATGATAAAATCTCGATTACTTTTGAAAAATACATATTTCAGATTTCAAAAGTATACACACGCACATATATATATATATATATATATATATATATATATATATATATATATATATATATATATATAGTGATTTTCTAGGCACGGCTTAGATGTGGCACATGGCCGAAAGTACGGGACATCCAGTGAGGATCGAACTTACTATTCAGTCGTAACTGGTCTAGCAAGACAAGCTTGCTAACCATTACACCGGAAAATAGTCAGTGTCCTTTAATAAAGGGCTTGGCGAAATAAATTATTACATGGAACCATAAAGTGGTCTGTTTTTCCTTTAATATATATATATATATATATATATATATATATATATATATATATATATATATATATATATATATATATATATATATAATGGAGTCTCCCGTCGGTTTCGACGTATGAGAATCTGATAGCTTAGTTGATTCAGTTATGAAATTTTGTGCGATGATCTTAAGTGGAATTTAAGATCCGCAAGTGATTTACAAATATTTACATATGAAGCAAGTCTGAGGATTGTGAGATGCGATCACTGTTAGATTGGCTGACCTTTTAGATCTTGCTGTCGCTTCTTGAAGATGATTCAGACAAGCAGATTGAAAAATGCTGAGTCCTCTAAAACACGTTGATCTCCATTCTACCCGCTCCAAGGCTAATCGCTCAATGGTGTTATGTGGTATATTGACTGCTGCCAAGTTGCTTTTCAGCTTGTCTTTGTATCTTAGCCATGGGAGTCCTACATTCTTGTGTGACAGAGAGAGGGTCTCGGAAACACACACACACTCGTATATTTTTTTGTGAAATTGGAGTAAATTAAATCAGAGCATTTTGTTTACTGATGGGGAAATCTGATCTAGGACAGAAGTTGTACCCATTGAATCTGGGTCATCAGAAGACAATAAAAATGGTTGAAATATTTTTTATCAATTAAAAATTGAAATAGAGCTGAGTAAAGTAGAAGGAACTTTGGAATTCACATGATTTTGGTTCAAGCAGCCAGAACCCCATGATAATCGCGTGCGAAGTAGTAGGGCTGAGGGTCAGTTATAACCAGCCGGGTTTATCTATATAAACGCGTAGTTATGCTGAAAAAGGCAGACTGGAGGAAATTCTTGAAGAGAGAAGAGAGAATTTACCCGGACAAGCGTTGGGAGGAGGAACGCCACTATAACTTTAAGCCTTTATCCCTCTATCACAAGAGTCATATATCGTTCTGAGACGATTTAACAACAAGTTAATCATAATACTCTCTCTCTCTCTCTCTCTCTCTCTCTCTCTCTATCTATCTATCTATCTATCTATCTCTCTCTAGAATCCAGTGTATGAGTTTTTACGTTAAATATTTTATTTTCTGTAACCCGTTTCTTTTCTATACTATTCTTTTCTGCTATATAAAAGACATTAACAATTCAACCATTGAATAGTTGTTTGTTTGGCTTTCTGCAGATTTTTTTTTTTTTTGCTCCATTCTAAATTTCTTAGCGCAGACTCCCCAGCCGTGTCTACATCTTCAGTCGACCATGAATGGACGGACATCACTTCTGCTTTCTGGATCAAACAAATCACAACGTGGGCATGAAGCAGGATTAAACCAGCGGAATGGTCAAATAATCTACGGATGCTCAGGGGACCTATGGCCACTCCCTTAAGTTCGGTTAGGACCGAGTAGACACCTCAACCCAGAAAGTAAGACGCCGGAGGTTTAGGGGCTGGGGCGAAAGTGCTAGACGTGTAGCCCTGATTTAACTGACTGTACATTAGGATCTTGGATATCCTGTCATCAGACATTCTCAAGACATGACCAGTCTACCGTAACTGAGACTGTATGAGAAAAATCTCGATTCCTCCAATATTACATCTGTTAAACAGGTCTACGTTAGATGCCCTATCTTGTATGTTAACTACACAGATTGCACGCAGACAGCTTTTATGGAAAACATCCAGCTGGTGTATATGGTACCTGTATGAAGTCCATGACTCTGAGCCATACAAAAGGATGGCAAGTTACACAGCTCTGTAAACCCGAATTTTCGTATCCAGTCGAATACCCCGCTCTTTCCACAAGTGATGGCGAAGTTTGCCGAAAGCACTGGTAGCTTTAGCAATGCGATGCATGATTTCATCATCTAAAGTTCCACTGTAATTGACTTTGCTACCAAGATAGGTGAAAGACTTTACATAGTTCAGGGTTTTGTTTTCTACTTTCAATGGTTTCTCTGGAAATTTGTAGACTGGTGGTTTTTGTTTTTCACCACAGAATTGCTTCGGAGTAGGACAAAGTCGGTGCACTACTTCAGTTTTCTTTATGCTAAGTGTAAGACCAAAGGCTTTACATGCAGCAGAGAAACGATTTATTAGATGTTGGGCCTCCTCAAAGCATGTCGCTACAAGAGCCGCATCATCAGCAAACAACAAATTACGAATAATTTGCGTACGAATGTGGGTCTTGGCTTTGAAGCACTGAAGTGTTCGAAACTGAAACTTGACGCCGCTCGCTGTGTCTGCGAATGCATATTTCAGCATCACCGAGAAGAAAAGGGCAAAAAGGACAGGGGCCATGACACAATCTTGCTTGGTGCCATTTGTGACATTCCGACATCATACCATCAGACACGATATTAGCTTTCATTCATTCATGAAAGGAGATGATGACCTTTAGTATGTTTTCAGGGATGCCGAGTTTCCTCAAGACTTGCCAAAGAGCCTCTCGATTTTCAAAGCCCTTCGTCAAATCCGCAAACACAACGTACAACTCCTGGTTTTTCTCGCGAACCTTCTCTGAAATTTGACGAAGAGAAAATATCATGTCAATGGTGCCACGACCCGACCGAAAACCACACTGAGATTCAGGATAGATGTCGTCAACAAGGTGTATAATGTTTCTGTTTAGAATCAGTCTAGCTTGGATTTTGCCTGCAGTTGAAAGTAGTGATATTCCCCGATGGTTATCACAGACACACCTGGAACCCTTGATTTTGTAGAGGTGTTTGATAGAGGCGTCTTTATAATCCTGTGGGACACAGCATGCCTTTCATATCTCCACAAAAAGGAGATGTAACTTTTTATCAACTTTTGGCCACCGTGCTTATACACTTCGGGTGGAATAGGATCTTTAGGAAAAGGTGATTTTCTAGATGAGATTTGCTTGATGGAGTCAATTACCTCTGGATAAGTAGGTTCAAAAGACAACTCCGGAATTTCTGGATTTTGCTCAATTGATGTGATGGCTTCCTGATCGGAAACCGAAGTGGTGTTTAACACAGTTTCGAAATGCTCTTTCCAGCGATCTAAAATGTCTGACTTATCCGTCAAGAGAGTTTCACCATCTGCTGTGGAGATAGGAGCAACACCCCTTTTCTGAGGCCAGCATAGAAAGCCTTTAGATCTTATCTTTCTGAAGCTTCTTGGAGTTCAGTGGCCTTTTCAGACCACCAACGCTCTTTCATGGCTTTGAGAGTTCGCTGAATCTGACTTTTGCACTTCCTGTAAGCGATCTTCTTATCAGACGAGTTCTTGTCCTCAATCCATGCTTTATGAGAAGAGTGCAATTGATCTATAAGCTGCTGAACTTTTGTATTATTGTCATCAAACCAGTCTTGATGTTTACGATGTGGCAGGCCGAGAACCTCCAAGGATGTAGAATATGTTGCATCATGCAGAACCTTCCAAGATGATTCGATATCATTGGTAATATTTACAGAATCAAGTGCAGCATCAAGTTTGTCAGAGAGCTCAATTTTCGTTTCAGTTGATTTAAGAGGCAGTACGTTAATGCGCTTGGGCACTGTTGATTTTATAATCCTTCGCTTTTGCAGATGCAGTGTAGCTTTACTCCGAAGTAGAGCTGGATCTGGCAGATAGCATGTTGTGTGGAATGACACACACACACACACACACACATATATATATATATATATATATATATATATATATATATATATATATATATATATATTATGGAATAAACATAATATTCAACGTCGGTAACACGGCTCGGAGTTTAATGCAG
>OZ038490.1:38459312-38471812 GCA_964036315.1 Acanthosepion esculentum
TAGTGTAGTAGTAATGTTTTAAAATGCATTTCAATAATATTTAACGTCATGTTACATATTTATCATCTCTGGTTAGCTCCCTTACCTAATGGACGCTTGTTTACAAAAAACATCGTAGCTAAAACTTTTAATTTTAAAATAATTATAACAGATGGCGTTCGTGTTTACAAAAATCAACTCCAAAACGATCACAGTTACATCAGGTTTGCAATTCACCCCTGATGATGACCTCAGAGATGATCGAAAGTACTTGAGTAAACAATAACTACGACACCTTCCTTGATGAATTTCAACTTAGCATCAAGAAGATAATTAGCGACCTAGAAAGGATTATTATAAAAATAGACATAGTATGTCTATCTTATTCAATGAAACCTGCTTGAATATATATATATAAATATATATATATATATATATATATATATATATATATATATATATATATATCTGTTTTTTGTTTTTATTAATTTTCTTTGTTTGATTAAATTCATTTCGTTTCTTGCTTTGAAAAAGTCCGCATTGGACGAAACGCGTCAGCAATTACTGTTTTCTTATTTGTCATTTATTTTTATATATATATATATATATATATATATATATATATATATATATATATATATATATATATATGTCATTCACAGACAGTACTGTTTCGCTGTATCACAGCTCCTCAGTGCGACTAGACTTCCGAATGCCTCAAGCCAGGATTGAAACACAACTAATTTGGTGTCAGCCAGGGCTATCTTCACTCGGTAGAGTTACGCAACTAAATCTAGCGTATTGTTTTTACAAATGTAAACAAATGCCAATCAGCCAAAGTGCTCCATTCATTTTACTGAAGAGCTTTGCATTAGTGCAGGTGGGTGTTGTTTATAGAATTAGCTTATCACTCAACAGAGCTCAATTGAAATATATATATATATATATATATATGTCTGATTGAATAAGTTACATATATTATCTCTGCTACTTTGTAATAAAATCCATTCATAGTGACGAATAACCTTCCGTGTACTGATGTTAAAGCATGAGAGAAATGTGCTATAGCTGTTTAAATTTCTTTTATTTTCTGAGTTTGTTTTTTTTAACTAAAATAAGTAAATCATCTACATATCTTAGGTAGATGGGGGGTTTCTTGGTGGTACTAGGTATATTATTTTCTAGGTTGGCCATTAATTTTTAATGGAGGGAGAGATTAATTATTATATATCTTTTTAATAATAATGTCAATGATTTTTCTAACTGGAACGTTAGTGAACAGATTTTCAACGTCAAGTGATGCTATGGTTTCATTATTAGATTTTTCGGTTTTTAATATTTATATGAGTTCAAGGGTTGATTTAATGTTTGTATTTGTTACGTATGTATGGTGTAATTAATTGGTTAAGTGTTTTAGTTGGTAGATAGGAGTGGAAATTTGAAATATAATATGGCGGAGTGGGAAGTTAAATTTTGATAGAACCATAAAGGTATCCTGGTTTATCGTCTCCGATTATTTTGCTAACTTTTAGATTGTCTGTTCCGCATGTGATTATATTATTCATTTTCACTTTTAGCTGAGTAGTATTATTATTAGTAAGTTTTCTAAATTTGGTGTGATCATTCAATTTTTGAGTTGTAGTTAGACTTTTTTAAAACAACAAAGATGTTTGCTTTATCAGCTTTTTTAATTACTATTTCTGGGTATCGTTGCTCGATTCTTTTGCAGTCATTTTTAGTGATTTATTTAGGAGCTTAGATAAATTTTCCTTTTTATCATGTCTGTCTTTTATAGATTCTTCTTTAAGTAGATCAAAGATTTCAGGTTCTGTGGTAATTAGCTGCTGTTCCTGGAGTTTAATTATATTATAGTATAATGTTTCAATCTCAAGTTTTTTTATGTAGTGCACTATATTTTCTGTATATGTGGCAGTAAGGTCCGACATTGAGTAGTTCTTTTTGGTTGTCAGTTGAATCATAGACATGTTTATATATCTTTCAAAGTTATTCGGGCGATATAGAATTCCTTTATATAATGTATTGAGTTTTCTTTGAATTTTGAACCTATGTTTACATTCCGATTTGTTAGTAATTTCTTTTAGTCTATTTAGTATTTGTTTAAGTTGTTTAGTGGTGGTATTCCTTTGTAGTTTGTCGTGTCTCTCTTGCTTTCGTTTGTTGGGTGTTATCAAGTTAACATTATTCACTTCAATCTGCCTTTTCACATGGCCACGTTTAAATTGCCAGGTGATATTGTTCCGGTGGGCTGCTGGATTATATAATTTAAAATTTGTGTATTTAGGCAGAAAATTCTCTTTTAGGCATGTCTGATTAAATAAATTACAAACCTTATGTCTGCTAATTTTTAATAAAATCCGTCCATACTCAAGAATAACCTTCCGTGTACTGATGTTAAAGGATGAGAGAAATGTCCTATAGCTGTTTAAATTTCTTTTATTTTCATTTCCCAAGTAATTTCGATCTTCTTCCAAGATAATCTTCAGGGGTGCAAGTAGTACAAAACTATATGCTGTTTATTAGTACAAGTATTTATACAAAGTTATGCGTTGTTATCGGTTACCGTAATTTTTTCATTATGCTTTTAAACGCAAAACTTTTGACAATGTGCTGAGCGTTCATTAGAATGTGAAAAATTATCCATAACTGAATGTTTTCCTCTATGTTATAATGTCATGGTCATGCACGCATGAAAGCGTGAAAAAACTGTTCCTTTACAAGCATTTCAGAACATTACTGTAGTATTCATAGTTGATTCTGTTCAGTGCCGGCTTGAATTTTTTTAATATAAATTTTTTTTTTAATTTTTTTAATATAAATTGCTTCTAGTATCTGTCATCTGAATTTGTTGTTTTCATGGTGTAGGATAGTGGTGTTGTCGATTAGTAATTTTTTATATTGTGAATGTGGACAGGAATGCTGTTGTAGATGTCTTGCAATGGACGAATGGTCAGACATGTTCAGTGTAAGCCTTCTTGGTAGTGTATATGTCGTATACCCAACATATATATTTGATTTTTTGTCAGAGATACATTTTCCCAAGGGACATTTAAATTGGTATATTATGTTGGTTTTACGCAATACATAAGTTAGTGGGGAGGAGTTATTGCGAATAATTAAATTAATTGTATTGTATTTTTTATAATAAATGATTATCTGGTTACAGTATAGTAGTTTGGGGAAGTAATATATTCTATTTGACGGGTGTTGAGGTTTTTATATATCGTCTTATTTGTTCATCTACAATGTGGTTTGGGAAGTCGTTATTAATGAGAGTCGATTTAATATTTTTTAGTTAATTCTAGAAAATCTTTTTGTGGAGGAATTAATTTGTTCTCTATTTTGTAGTAATCTGGGCATTCACTCTTACAGTTGAGTGCAAGAGATTTTGCTGGTTGATTTTTTATACGGAGAGGTAGTAAATGTGTTGTTATTTGCGTCTATTAAAATATCAAGGAAAGGGATTTTCTTAACTTGTACGTTAGATAATTTCTGTGACTACATCACCCCTTAAATCTGGCCACCTAACTCCCTTTACTGCATTGATTATAATGTGTGGGCGAGAGACCAACAAGAAAACTACCTTTTCAGTTTTTTAATATATGTTTTGGGTATATAGTCTTACAAATTTCATTCAGATTCTTTTTCTTTTGATTTATATTTATATCCCATTCGCGCTTAAGTATCCCGCATTGGGATAATAGACGATCTGCCAGGAAAGGTGAAATGTTGTAAGATCTTCTATTATCACATGCATCTACAAAGTAAGCATACGAACTAAATGCATACAGTACTCTCTACGCGTATACAACTATAAATATATATTGTGCATTCAGCATATAACCATTGTCTACCTCCATTGACAATACCCAGTTCTTGACAAACACTAAGACAGTCGAAAAATAAAATAAAATTCAACATTCCGGTTGGATTTAACAAAACTTGTTTGAATTAATTCTGGACGTTTAAATACATACATATATATATATATATATATATATATATATATATATATATATATATATATATATATATATATATAGTATTTACATTAGTCGGACTATTGTCCTCATTATTTGTCACAACGTTTCGGCCGTTTTGTTGGTTGGAATTTCGAACTGAACCCTTTATTTCGATCACTGGGGTAGACTGTTCTAGTTCCACGTGCCATGTTTTGATGGATGTCAGTTATCAGTTATCTCCTGCTAATTTTCCCTCTGAAAGTTCTCCACTGCCTTAACCGGGTATTGAACTCACACTCTTTAAGTCTGTCACTACATCTAACCAACGCCTTTATCCACTGTACCATGTGTCCTTGAGGACATCTGGGTATGAATTTCTGGGTATTATAAACCTAATGTTTTCAGCAACCATTTTTTTTACCAGTGCTCATATTGCAATTTTGCTGTTATCATTTCATGTTTTTACCAGAGCTCATATTGCAACTTTGTTATCATTGCTTTTCTCTGGTACTCCTTATTACTGGTTCCCATATTGTATTTATTTCTATGCTTGGTCGGCTCAGGAGATTTTTGTGGCCTAGCATATGTGCTGATTCCTTAAGTTTACGAATTTTCCAATGGTGTTCCCTGTCTATGATCTCAACATGATCCCACAGGGGACGGTGATCTCCCTTCTCTCTCCATATGTGGTCAGACACGCCTGATTTTTCTACTTCCCCTCGCGTTATAGCTTTCTGGTGTTCTTGAAGCCTTACCTTGAGGGGGCGACCTGTCTCTCCTTTATATTCCTTCCCGCAGCTGCACGTGATAGCGTACACACAGTCTTTAGTCATGTTCTCCTCTATGGGGGGTCTCACTCGAGAGAGATATCTGCGAAGTGTTGTCACGCTTTTGAAGGTTGTCCTGATGTTATATGGACCGCAGATCCTTTGTATTTTCTCTGATAACCCCTTCACATAAGGCAGTCAGACTGTTTTATATATATATATATATATATATATATATATATATAAAGATGTATTTATATCTACTCTCTTAAATTCCGCGCCATTATCCATTACACCACTTGCACATCCAAGCCTACAGCACCTGGAATTCTGAAGTGGTCACCGATCTTGGTACTGATAAGTTTCCACGTTGCTTAACTTCGGTGATCGTACGGGAACAGTTGTTTTCAACGCAATATGGCCGGAAGCCGATTTTTTCAGGGTGGTGATGCGCAGTTTCCCCAAAACTGTGGTTAAAGTCCGCTCAACATAGTTGCATAAAAAAACTAGAGGTGGGTCTTGTTAGTGTTGTCAGTCAGTTATGTGCCATGCTTGATACACGCTTAGGTGAGCATGTATCTTTCGATACATGACTGACGAGGCAGATTTTTTTCCGTAGTAGGTTGCCATTTCTTTCTGCGGTAGACAAGTTGCCATCCAAAGCTATAGGTCTGTCTTGCTATTCACCCTTAGCTGGAGGGAGAAGAAGAGGATTCATACCTTTCCCAATGGTATTAGCACGTAAGTGAATGTAATGAATTCGACTGAAATTTGAACTCGGCTCTCCGAAACACAAATGTGCTTGAGGCATAGAACCACCTCTTAATTGCTGTTGTACCCAGGTCCACCCTGACTCGCGGTGCTAGTACTTGTTATGGTCCCAGCTATGGGCAAACTGTTAACCCACAAACTGGGGTCAAAACATTATGAAAGTATTAAACATTTTATAGAAAAAATACCAATAATACAATACATCTTTGTTAAAAAAAATTATTAGCTATATACTTTTGTAAAAGAAATTTGATACTCCCAAGAAAATTAAATGTCGGCATTAAATGACCCATAAGTAGTTGATATGTCGCTAAACAAACAAACAATTAAAAAATGTCTGTTGTTTAAATAACTTTGGTGGCCGTTAATAATTAAGTATCATTCAAGACTCAACGTTAAATTAAAACAGTAATTAATTACAACAATAAATACTTAACAAGAACAAAGAAGTAAAAGTCAACCAAAGATAATTAGCCATTTCAGTGAATACCTTCTTAGTAGCGCGGCTCGGCTTAACGTCCGGTAAATCCTAAATTAAATCCCAAATCATCGACGCACAATAATTCACACTAATTCCACTGGATTGTTCCACTCAATAGTCACTCAATATTCACCACAGTCAGTAGCCTGGCCCCGCTATTTATACACCTGGTTGGAAAAATATTTTTAAGTCCAGCGTGTCACGCTCGAACCTCGGTGTCGGTAGTTACTCATTTTCTTCCTATATGACTATAACACATAAAAGGTTGATAAGCCGTAAAACAAATTAAAGAACCCTTTATTCAACCAGTTGTTAATACCAGGGGACAAACATGTGTGATAACAAACAGAAGTCTTACTATTTAAGACCAAACGAAACACAAATGTGCCTGAGTAGGCGTCTTCAACAGGGACTAGCTATACGCCCTAGCACGCGCGTGTGCTTGGAATAACGAGTAGCCGACCATTATATATGACTGGACTTTCATGCCGAGCATGAGTAATCAAAATATTGCATATTTATTTGGTGGCTAATTTAAGCAGTTCCTTCTCCTAAAACGATTGGCTGTTGACTTTAAAAAGCACCTGTAACCAATGTTTGACAGAGCTATCGTTTTCAACAGAGAAACTTTACAGACACCACCCAAAAGTCGAGAGTGTTTGATCGACTCAATGGCGAACAAAAGGACTTTTTAGTTTTGTGTCTGTGTGGTTTTTTTTTTTTTGTAAGCAACACCGGAAATGTATTGTCCAAACAAATTGATTCACTCGCTTTTTTTTTTTTTTTTTTTTTTTTTTTTGTATGCCAGTCTGGCGTCCGGAGACATCAAATGCGACATTCGGTTGACCAACGAGACGCTTTGCCTCTGACTGGCTTCACAACGTCTTTGAAGAATCACGTAAGAACAAACAGGAAAACGAATATCTAATGTAGAAGAAAGGTTCGCATTTATTCCTTGTTGAATTTCAGTATCAATCTTCTTACACCTGACTCTATTTGCTTGCTAAAATATGTGATTAATTCAGAGACTGTACGACCGGAGTCAGTGTGAGTGATTTATTCTAATGCACACACTCGTGGGCAATCAGACACGCACGTTCAAATATGTATAAGTGCGTGTATTTCAACAAATTCTGTGTGAATAGTATTTGTACTACATTGTGCATTTGTGCTGTCTCACTTTAATACATGTTTAGCTGAATATTCCTCTTTAGTCTTTATGAGGTACCGCCACGGACTTCCTAAAAAAAGCCCGAAACATCCTTTTCAAATAATTTAAATGCTTTCTTTGAACTTATTTCGGTTTTATTTTAAATATAATAGTCTTAAAGTAGGTACCCCCAAAACTGTTCTAAAAAAGCATAGCATGATGAAAAAAGACCCCAAACCAAATAAAAACAAACTTTTATCGTTAAAACGTTTATGTTATTATTAAGAGGAAAGACAAAAGTGTCTTTTTCTTACTTAATTACACTTTTAAATCTTTTTTAGAACATTCGAAATTTTGGTTAAAAACCTTGTTTTCTTTGCGCCAGCGGGTGGGCCAAAGATTAATATAGGGATTTTTAGAGTCTTTTTAGCGTTAAAAATAGCTATAAAAACCAAATAATTGTCGAATTTTAATTAATTTCTCAGGATTTATTCACAAGAAATTAAAATTCCAGCCACTCCATATTTATATTAGTTAAAAGTAGGACTCCATGGAGAATTTAACTCATCAATCAGACAATCTCTGAGTATCGCAAAAGTGTGAAAACTAGGGTTACAAGCTCACATCCATACAACTTAGTTTATATATATATATATATATATTTATATATATATATATATATATATATATATATATATATATATATATATATATATACATGAATAAAAAGATAAGAGGAAACAGAAACACCATTTACCGATAATTTACTCTGAATCGTAAAAGAAAAATGCAATAAAACTATGACATTGTTTAATTAGAAAAGTTTTAAATTGCTTTTATAAGTTGGATCTATTAAGGGAGCTACAGTCTTAAGAAAAAATATTTTTGATGAATAATTAATTTTTACAAGAAGTCTTTTCATTTAAATTAGGAAAAATTAAGTTTTAAATCTCTTAAAATTCTGTATTATTTCCAGCCTTCTAGATGATATTATTATTAAACGAAAACTATATTTACTAATCATAATTGGAAAAGCTGAGTATAATTCATCGAACACCAATATTCTTTAAAGAATTTATAATTTTTTTTATATGTGCATAAATGGCAGGATTTTGTAAGTACGGGCGACCATACACGACATTATCAGACAATAAGAGCGATAACTATAGTAAATTTACAGCCTACATTTCTAAAATTCAATAAAACATTAGATTACAGAGAATATATACCTAAATTTTTCAGATTATTGTGTATTTAAAAATTATATAAAAAATATATGACTGTACGTATGTATTTTTGTGTTTGTGAGTGTGTGTGTGTGTGTGTGTGTGTGTGTGTGTGTGTGTGTGTGTGTGTGTGTGTGTGTGTGTGTGTGTGTGTGTGTACGTCTGCGTGTGTGTTTGTATGTGCGTCTGTGTGTGTGGTGAACGGTTTTCTATCCAAGAAACTTTTCAAAATTCGATCAAATGATGAAACATCAACATATATTTTAGAACAACTTTTTGGCAAGATCAAGACTTTTCAGCATCCATATATATATACAGAATTCACAAGAAATTAAAATTTATTTAGTTGGATTGATGTCAATTTGTGACCCTGGGTTTCACGCTATTTGCAACCGTCAGACAAACTGATTAATTTTTAAATTTTTGGATTTATATATGGTTGGCATATTGGTGTTTTTATGGTAGTGGGAGGAATATTGTCGTCGTAACGACACTCATACGTACGCAAACATACATACACGCATATATATATATATATATATATATATATATATATATATATATATATATATATATATATATATATATCCAAATGAGAGAAAGAAGAGATGGGCTAAAAATCCACAGTTCGTAGCATTTATTAAAAAAAAACACGATATAAATTGTAAAGAAATGTAAAAAGCGATGTAAAATAATTTTATTGTAATTTATTATAATTGAAATATTATATATATATATATATATATATATATATATATATATATATATATATATATATATATATAATATGCATGTATATATATGTGTGTCGGTGTGTGATTTATATATATATTATATATATGCGGTACTTATGGGAAAGCGCTTAATATCAGTAATAGAACTAACATAGTTATATGGATGTCAGTTTGTAACCCTAGTTTTCACGCATTTGCAATCCTCAGACAATCTCTGAGGATCGCAAAAGTGTGAAACATAGGGTTACAAACTCACACCCATACAACCAAGTATATATATCTATATATATATATATATATATATATATATATATATATATATATATATATATATATATATATAAAGGAAAAAGTATTCTTAGCCGATGCGTAATGTCCTTCAGAAGACGAAACGCGTCGGCCATAAATAGTTTTTCCTCTTGTCGCTTTTTATTAATTTTGTTTCCTCTACAGATATAGTCTATCTGAGAATATATATATATATATATATATATATATATATATATATATATATATATATATATATATATATATATATATATATATATATGTATGACGCGCACTTAGTAATTACTATAAGGTGTTAAATTCAGTATTCTTCTTCTGTTATGTGCCGTGTTCCTTCAGTACGTTGGCGATCATGACTCTTCACAATTTCCTCTCCTTTGTACCTCCTAATATATTTTGTCTTTTTGCCATCTCTCCTAAAGCCTGCTCCGCCATCCATTCACTCAAGTCGCCAAGTATGTTATGCTTTGCTTTCTTCTGTCTCTCTTACCTTCAATCTGTCCTGTGAGTATCAAATTTTCCAAGCCCTCTTTCATCTGCCTGTACTTGATATTAAATATGTGTTTTATTTTGTTGTACTGTCTCTAGAACTTTGTCGTTGCTCCTATGTTCAGTCCACGATATTCTCAGCATGTTTCTGTAGAACCACATTTCTGTCTCTTCTTCATCTGTGAGGAGATTTTCCGGCATTCACTGCCATATGGGAGGATTGATATTAAATAACAGTTCAGTACTCTTTTTATTTGTTCCTAATGATTTTTTCCTGTTCCTTAATACTTTTGCTCAGCTTTTGGAAGGCATCTTTCGCTATACCAATACGTCTTCGGATTTCCTTGTCGATATTTAAATTGTTGTACTTGTTTGATTTTGGTATCCCCAATTGGTAATTTCGATGTTGGTCTGTCCCTTTTGCTAACAACCTTGCATTCTTTGATCTTTCAATTGACGTTTCGTCTTTTCTTTTTTCTATTTCATAATTCCTCGAATTTAACAGTTCTTACTAAAAGCCGGTTAATTTGACTGTTGGGCTAATGCATTTTCCTCGGCGCTAAATTCACATCACACAGTTCTCCAACATCACACATCGGATCATTGCAAAAATTTTTCATGACCGTTAAAATGACCGCAACTTGACACTGGCGTCTGTTTTGGTGCCGACATCTGGTGTGTTCGAGATTGAAAACTTTCATGATTCAGTTGTAAGTCAGACTTGATTGAATATTGACGTTTTGTCCAGAAATGAATGCCTTTAAAATGAAGGATGAGAAGTTTAACTTTCGATATAAATTCTATAAAAGCTAGCCCTAACCCTGTCTGCCTTCCATCATCATGGCTGATGCAAACCTCCCGGAAACTGATCCGTTGTGCCTTGTCAGGCTCACGTTCTCAGCTGGTATGAAGACTATATTGAATCCATTGCTAAGTCAGCTGCTAAGAAAGTCGCTTCACTGTATTGCACGAGACATTTTTCCATCCGGAATCTATCTTGCATATCTATAAGTCCATGCTTAGAATATTGCTGCCACATATGGTTCAGTGCCTCTGCTATTTACCTGGATCGCCTTGATAAGATCCAAAGAATAATCAGCAATATTATTGGTCCTGATCTGGCGACTCAGCTTCAGTCACTTTTTTACCACCGTAAGGTTACCTCATTGTGCTTTTTTTTAAAATACTTTCATGGTAATTGTTCGGATGGGCTCTTCGCTATGGTACCTAGACTTTATGAATTTAAGCGCAATACTAAACTGGCGGCGAGATCTCATCAATTTACAGTTGAGTTGGCTAGATATAGCCGCAAGTTCTATGCTAACAGTTTCTTATCCCACACATCTCGCTTGTGGAACTCCCTGTCGGCTTTCAAACCTTCTTTAATCTGCAAAAATTTAAATGCAATGTCAATCGCTCTCTACTATCCTCCTGGTTACTATTTTCTCTTACCGCTGATTATTAATGTTTCTGTTCCTAATTCTTCCGCACTCTGTAACCCCTTGTGTCTTAGTGGCAGTACTGCCTTGTTTGGGTTGATACCGATTCTAAAAAAATGTGTCGGAACTTTGACAAAACGAAAACAAAGAACAAAAAAAACAAACATTCAAAACGTTTTTTGGATAGTGTTGCAGTTCTTTGGACGGTCAAAAACGGGTTTGTCAGGTTTCGTCAGATTGATTTTTGCCATCGTGAAAAATAAACCGAAGATTTTGACGGAAGAGATGGCTAAGAGTTTGAAAATCAATAGTGTCTTTCGCCATTTGAAGAGACTTGGGTTAAAGAAAAACAGCCGATTTAGACAAATCGAAATGTTTTCATTTGTTCCCGTCTCTGCAGGACAATTGAAATGACAAAAAAATCGACTCTGTACAGTCGATCAAAAACTAGCTCACTACCTCCTTCCAACAAAAGAACGGGAAGTTTCTATGCATATGACATCAACGAGCTTGTAGAACGATGGGAGTTGTTTAAAACAATGGAGACTATGTACTTGAGTAATAAATGTATTTTTGTTGTATTTTTTTTGTTTTTTGTGACTATGTAAAATTTTGTTTTTAATTTTCTAATCCGGTACAAACTTTGCATTGATCTAATAGATTAATGCGACTTGGAAATACAAGCTCACCGACCTACCGCTGAGTTTTAAACTAACAAAGATATCATTGTACAATTACAGCAGGTTGATTTGTCACATTATTTAGAAAAATTAACATTGCATTCGACGTGAAAGCTGCGGTTTGATGTGT
Source organism: Acanthosepion esculentum (assembly GCA_964036315.1). Taxonomy (NCBI): domain Eukaryota; kingdom Metazoa; phylum Mollusca; class Cephalopoda; order Sepiida; family Sepiidae; genus Acanthosepion; species Acanthosepion esculentum. The sequence goes on from OZ038490.1 coordinate 38,471,427, forward strand.
TAAATGCTGACACCAAAACTTAAATTCATGGCTTTTATCAATTTTTGGTCATTTAGTTTTAAAAATCATCTGAAAAAATGCACAGAAATATCTCATTTCCGCAATTTTTTGCTACGAACCTGACTTCAAAAGTTTGCATTTTCAAGAATAAATCCAAATAGAGTTAAATATATATTCAAACCAGAAATGTAATTAGGAATCACCAGAAATAAAATATGCAATTTGTTATTTGTTCACTGAAAATATGCAATTTATTACTTGTTCAATAAAAATATGCAATTTATTACTTGTTCAATGAAAATATGCAATATATTACTTGTTCAATAAAAATATGCAGTTTATTACTTGTACAATGAAAATATGCAATTTATTACTTGTTTCCTGAA
>OZ038490.1:38474312-38504312 GCA_964036315.1 Acanthosepion esculentum
TTGATGATATGTAAACAAAAAAAATTTTATGATTATTATTATTATTGGGCAGTGTTTATTTCTCCGAAAATTAGCAATAACACACGACCTTAAAATGTTACGTCCAGTACCGAGAGACATAATTAAATAACGATATAATGGCTTTGTACTTGGTAAATGCAATATTCGTTTGTCTACCAGCGCCATGAAGAAATAGCGTGAACGATAGATACTACACCAGTGTTTGTAATAGAGCCATCTAGCAAACGGATAGGAATTTTGTCACTATGTTAAAATGCACAGAGAAGAAAGGCATTTTTCTCTCTTCTCTTTCGGTAAACTCTAACGCGTTGTGTAAAAGAACTTATGATATCAGTTTCAAGGAGTGCAGAACGCTTAAAAATCTGTGTTCGTACGAGAAACATGGATTTCTCGGGCAGCACAGGAATTCAAGTCGACGAATAATGTACAGGGTGCGATGGGTAAATTGTCGCCATGTATATTTTTCATTTTACGCATGCGCCTTGTTTGTTTGTTTTTTTTTATTTTGTCAACTGCACAGTGTAGTAGGGTCAGTTGGGCACCGTCTGTGAGAAAAGAGCACCATGATGCAATTTACTACACCAGAAATTTGGAAACAGCATGCTTTACTGCTTAGCATTCCCACCGGAAGCTCCAATACAAACATTGGTGATTGCGTAGGCGTTTGGTGTGATCACTAGTAATAGCGATGTTATGCCTTCATTTATCTTCCCATGGGGCCTCAGACTCAACACGGATTCCCACATCAAGTGCTTGCGGAGGTAGTGCTGCCCTGGGTCAAGTAAGTGGTTGTTGGAAGACCCTATGTCTGGCAAGAGGATCCTGCACCATACCACACAAACAAGAGAACCCAGTCATGGCTGTCAGACAGTTTCTGCGACCATATCACCCCTTACATCTCGCCACCTAATTCCACAGACTGTACCCACCTTGATTATGATGTGATGGACGCAGTTCAGCGAAAGACCAAAGAAATAAATTCTGTGTAACAACAAAAGCGATATGAAGGCAAGTATTATGGTAGCATTCACCAACTTAAACACGGAGACCGTCCAAAACAGCTGTAGGATATTCGACTGGTGGCCGTGATTGAAGCCAATGGCGATTTTATTAAATAAATTTACTCTTTATTATTTCAAGATATTTTTGTGTAACCTTGGAAAATGTATCTGTTAAAATGATATGTCACTATTATTTTCATTTTTACATCATTTAGATGACAATTTATCCATCTGTGTGTGCGTGCGTGTGTGCGTGCGTGTGTTGAATAACCATACAAAATAATTTGAAAAAATTCCTAGTTCCAGTAAAGACATGAATTGAAAAACAAGAGGACAAATGGCTAAATCTTAACTGGTTTTCATTCCTCTCATTCTAAGAAATGTCAGATAGGATTTGTGCACCAAACTGTCTAAAAATCAAAGAATACCATTGTTCTTGCATCTGTGTTTGATAAACTCTAACCATCATTGGTTTATATATCCCCTGGGATTGTTTCTCTTCCGAGCGGCAAATGCTGAACCTCATTAAGACTTTGGTCCATCATGGCTTACTAATCTGCTTAGTGACAAAAATAAAATCAGAAATTATTATGTGTGGGCGCAGTTGAACGAGAGAGCAACAAAACTCCTTGTAACATCAAAGATAAACTGAAGGCAAGGATTATGGCAGCATTCACCAACCTTATCAAGGAGACCGTCCAGAAGAGTTGCAGGAGATTCTGAAGTCGTCTGGAGGCCGTGATTGAAGCCAATGGCGATCATATTGAATAAATTTACTCTTTAGTATTTCAAAATATTTTTGTGTAATTTTGGTAAATATATCTGTTAAAATGAGATATCAGTATTATTTTCATTACTGTGTCATTTAGACGACAATTTATGCATCGCACCCTTTATATAGATCTTAGAGACTGGAGCTGTTCTACAGAGAGAAAGCGCAAATTTGTTCGTTCGTTTTGTGTTTTGCTTTAACTAATTTTGTTTGAAAAGGTCTGTTTAAAAATTTATTGCTGGTAATTTTACCTTAAAAATATATTTTATATACTTTCATAGCGTTTTGTTTTTGTTTAAGGCTTCACTATTTGCTCATAACTGGGACCCTAATAAATGTTACAACCCCGGGTCAGGGTGGACCTGCGAAAAACATCAAGTAAAAGGTGGTTCCAAGCTCCTCAAAACCTCCAATGCCCTGATCAGTCGCCTTGTTGCCGGATGTAGTTTATCGTCATAACCAGGACTCGCAAGCAAAAGGAAACACCACTAACCGGACATGACTAAATATTGTTATTGGAAAACAGTCGTCTATGATGAGCTATTTTCTAATTCGAAAAAGATTGGCTCGAACAAGTGCTGCTTTCAGATCACTTAAGAGCAGTAAAACGCTTCGAGAATTATTTAAAATTAACTCCGGAGTACTTCTTCAGGAGATGATTAAACCCCGATCAACGAGTGAAGCTGATTCAATTGATTGTCATCGCAAATATTCTAAAATTATGATTTCCTTTTTTTTTTCAAATGTAAATAAAAGTATCTAGAAAGCAATGTCTCTTCTAATTATTTTAATAATTATTGATGAAATGTCAAGCCGTGGCTATTTACACAATAATTCAATGTATTTATTAGCAATAAATGTAGTGTAAGACACATCTGTCCAAGTAAGCATCGGAATATCGAAAGATGCCTTTCAGAAACTAAGTAAAGTATTAAGAGATCGGACTATTTCGTTATTATCAGAGAGAAGAGTGCTGGACTGCTATGTAATATCTATCCCCCTTCTATAGCAAGGAATACTGGACAAGTTTTTCACAGAAGATGAAAAGTTTAGAAGTGACAGAGATGTGCTTCCTCAAAAGGATGCTTGTTCGAATCAATCTTTTACGCCTTAGAAAATAACTCATCATAGATGACTGCTTCCCAGCACTCAATTATTCTCCCCCCCCCCCAACACACGCACACAAACACGTCAAGAGAGAAGACCTTTTTGAACTCAAGTCTTGGAGAAAACATCTTTAAAATCGTATCTTAAGTGCATAATTCCGTTCCCTCTCCACGTAGTTTAGGTTCGTTTAGTTTAGTCTGGTAAAAGGCGAAACGCAGAAGACGACTATGTTTTGAAATTATCAAACTTAGACGCGCAAGGGAAGACGTTAACCGGTCAACCTAATCAACTGTCAAATGACAGGCACACATTCCAAGAAAAGCAAACTCCGAGAATGCCTTGTTTACCACCACATCACAAAACATTATTTTTCATTAATTTTCCCACTGTTTATCTTATCTGAGCTCATTTACAACTGGTCCCCCTCTTTTTTTTTTCGTTCTATTCAGAACAGTACAAGAGTTTATAACTATTTTTAAATATATATCATGTGTTGTTCGTTTACTCTTTTAGTTTTGTAAAACAACACCGGCTAGGCTAAAGACTGGTGTTATTTGGAATTTTCTTCAGTTTCCCTGGGAGAGGATTGGGTGTGAGGAGATAGATAGATAGATAGATAGATAGATAGATAGATAGATAGATAGAGAGACAGAGAGAGAGGGAGAGAGAGAGAATAGATAAAGATAAAGAGCGAGATATGTGTGTATATATATATATATATAGAGAGAGAGAGAGAGAGAAAGAAAGTGAGAGATATAGATATAAAGAGAAATATAATAAAAGATAGAGAGATAGAGAGAGATAAACATAGAGAGATAGAGAGTGATAAAGATACAGAATTAAAGGTAGATAGAGAGAAAGATTATATAGAAAAAGAGAGTTAAAAAACAGATGTGAATAGAGTTATACATAAAATGATAGATACATAGAGAGATAGAAAGGGTGATAGAGAGAGTGTGGTGAGGGATAAATAAAGAAGGAGGCGTGGATAGATAGATAGATAGATAGATAGATAGATAGATAGATAGATAGATAGATAGATAGATAGATTATATTAAAAGAGAGAAAGAGATATACAGGTAGAGAGAGATTGAGAATGTTAAATATATATATATATATATATATATATGTATGTATATATATATATATATATATATATATATATATATATATATATATATATATATATATATATATATATATATATGAGAGAGAGAGAGAATTATCTTTATAGAGAGAGGGAATGTGATAAAGAGAAAGAGAAAGAGAAAGAGAAACATAGAAGTAGAAAATAGAGAGCTTGACAAAGATAGATATATATATAGATAAATAGAAAGAAAGAAAGAATAAAAATGTGTCGGTTCGAGCTTGTTTTCATTGTCACCTACCGAGTTTCAAGATATAAATCACAACTGGGAATGCTGAATTACATGCAAGTGAAAATAATTTATTTGTGTATTGAATGAAATGGCCCCAGTTATATCCTTCCTATAATATATCCATTATATATCCGCTGCGGAAGGGCACAAATTTTTTGCATAAAACCACGCGTATCTTTTCTTCCATTTCAATTCTTTTGGCTCTCCACTGATGTTTTCGTAACTTCTCCAGAATAAACAACATCGTGATTTTTTTTTTACTTGATAAAGTCTCTTGGATACCTACCGTAGCTCGATTGTTAACAATCTCTTTTCCTTGGAGGCGTTAAAATTTACAAGCCATTTCTTGCCCCAGTTAACCACTGATTGGAGGTTTTAATATAAAAGTGAAAAGGCTCGAACACTGTTGCATGAATTAGAAGGGTCTAGCTGTCTCCCGCATCCATATTCCTTAATGTGGCATGTCAGCACGTAGTGATAACATTTTTGCCAACCAATGTGTTAAACATATTCTGACGATCAACGAAAAGTACAGATATTTTACAAGAATGTGAAGCACAAAGGATTATAAGACGAGCAAAAGGACTGATCTGATGTGTTTGCTTAACGGCAAATCAACACCTTATGGGTCATTTAATGCTGAACTTTAGGTTTCTTGGGAGCTTTGAAGTAATAAAAATATGATATATGTTATTCTGCTTTCACAATTGAATACATGGTAGATGATACTCAGCTTTTGTGCATATACATGTTTGTGTGGACATGATTACTAGAGGCGGTGATATGTGTGTTTTATGTTGTAGTTTTGTTGAAAATATATCTTGGAATACAGTTTGATTTATTTAAGAAATTGTAAACATTTGTAGGGATTAACGCAATGTTGGTTGTTTGGCTGATTTTGTTCAGTCTATAAGTTATCTAATGCTGAAATCTAAATATTTTGAACGCAATTGCATGCCTTCAACTACAGATAAAATATATTACTGGTCATTTTGCTATAAATATGTATTGCTATACTTAACATCTCTTGGAGACAACATCAAACTAAATCACAATTCTATGGAGCCATTCGTAATATTTCTACAATATTACGCGAACGCAGAATGCGCTTTGCAGTACGCTACAGACGACCAAAGCAAGAACTTGTGAGAGATCTACTGCTCTGGACACCCAGACATGGCGCAAGGCGTGGTGGTCATCCAGCGACCACCTACATTGACCAGCTATGTTATGACAGAATGTCACTATAATGAATTTCCGATCTTGATGCAAGACCGTGATGGCTGTCGTGATAGATGTCAGAGCTAACTAAACCGAACAAAATATCCAAAATAATAATTAATTTTTCCTGTACTTAGATAAAAATTATTAGCCGTCTGATTTACACTTGAGAGAAAAAGCCGATAATTATTCGATTTTATCTTTCTATGTGTCGTGTCCCATCGGGAGGTGAGAGTTCATGGTTATTCACAACTTCCTTGTAACTCTTAGTAACCTTTGTCCTTTTGACACCCATCCTATCGCATGTTTCGCCATCCATTTTACTCGTCAGGTAAGTAACCCAATACCTGTTCTTTTTCCCTTTTGCCATCGATATGTCCTTTGAGTGTCAAATTCTCCAATCCCTCCTTCCTCTTTCAGTTAAATAAAATATTCGTTTTCTACAGCTTTGAAGGATATCTAAGGCTAGAAAAGTTTTGGTAAGATTTTTTTGGGGGGTTTGGGGCAGATAATAATGATTTCAAGATATAAGTCTTAATAATTTTATGATTCATTAAGGTTCAGATAGTTTGGTACTTAATTATAGTTTATATTTTTTATTCATTACAGTCCACTTTATGATTCGCTAGGGTTCAAAATATTTGATAATTCAATAGAGTTCAGATTCTTTTATCATTCATTAGAGTTCAGATTATTTTGTCATTCTTGAGAGTTCAGATTATTTTGTCATTCCTTAGAGTTCAGATTATTTTATCATTCTTGAGAGTGCAGGTTATTTTGTCATTTTTTAGAGTTCAGGTTATTTTATCATTCATTACAGTTCAGGTTATTTTATCATTTATTAGAGTTCAGGTTATTTTATAATTCATTAGACTACAGATTACTTGGTCATTCATTAGAGTTCAGATTATTTTATCATTTATTAGAGTTCAGATTATTTTGCTATTCTTTAGAGTTCAGTTTATTTCATCATTCATTAGAGTTCAGGTTAATTTGTCATTCTTTACAGTTCAGATTATTTTATCATTCATTCGAGTTCAGGTTATGTTGTCATTCTTTAGATGCAAGATTATTTTATCATTCATTAGAGTTCAGATTATTTTATCATTTATTACAGTTCAGATTATTTTATCATTCATTAGAGTTCAGATTATTTTGTCATTCTTTAGAGTTCAGATTATTTTGTCATTCCTTAGACTTCAGGTTATTTTATCATTCATTGGTGTTCAGATTATTTTTTAATTCATTAGACTTTAGGTTATTTTATAATTTATTCATTGGTTCAGATTATTTTATGATTCATTAAGTTTTAATTTATTTTATGATACATTAGTGTTTAGATTGTTTTATAATTACTGTACATAATTTTTCATTCAGTATGGTTTAGATTATTTTATGATTTATTATGATTCACATTAGTTTATAATTCATTAAATTTTGATATATCAATATATCTCTTTATATCACTGCATGTGCTTGAGAAAAGCGTGTCTGTTTATTGGGCTGTTTTGGTAACTAAAAATCTGTGAAATTTCTACTTAACGCGAGGATTTAGAATTCATGTCAATTAAAGATTTCAATTCCTAATACCGACATTAAAGGCTGCCAAACTTCCTCCTACCATATTAGCTTATTTATAAAATCTGATATGCCTACGCATTTGAAGAATCAACTTGCATCAATATATATATATATATGTGTGTGTGTGTGTGTGTGTGTGTGTGTGTGTGTGTGTGTGTGTGTGTGTGTGTGTTTTCATGATTTTTAAAATTTCATGATTATACATACATATAAAAAGGGTGCATTAAAAATATTTTTACAAACTTTGGAGGCGGGTTCCTCACATCAAAACTAGGACAAAAGTCCTCAAATCCTTCGTTTTTGCGGTATTAAATTTACAGAAAGTTTACGGTGTTGCAACATAGACTATGTTACATTTGTCATTCGTATACATCTGTGGCTAGTCTGTCTTCAACATGTAAGGTATGTAATAGTGAGTTAACTGCGAAGTGTTTCGTTTAACAATGGCAGGGTTTTCATATCATGAGGATGCACATATAATTTTTACATACGGTCTTGCGAATGGTAATTGACGCGAGGCTGCACGGCTGTAGCAGATTGCGTTTCCAGACTGACGGTAGCCGAGTCATCCAATATTTGCTGCTGTTTATATTCACGTTGCTGAGACAGGATCCGTGGCACCACAAACTATGGACCCAGAAAGACTGAGATCCGCTCGTACGCCTGACAACGAAGAAAACATTCTACAGGCTGTCGGAGACGATCCAAGTACCAACACACATATATCCTGATTTTATCGGTTTGGAGGGGGCAATCCCAGCGTGCAGCACCTTTGAAAAGAGCCGAAAAACAATACCCAAAGCCTTGTGAGTGAAATTGGGTAGACGGAATCGTCGATGGGTGTGCTAGCACGAAGTGACAAGTCATCGTGATCGAGGGTTTGGTCATGCTGGCCTTGTTCAAATTGTTGATCACGCAAGATGACACGCTCTCTCCCAGAAACCGTAACTAAGGTCTGCTCAGTATAGGATAAACCTCAGGTGGGCTTTGTGGATGTTGAAAAAATACAAGTGCACCTGAGCGAGCGTCTGCAATAGGCATTGGCTAGCCGCCCTAGTAGGCGTGGATCCTCGAATACGAGCGACCAGCTATTATATATATATATATATATATATATATATATATATATATATATATATATATATATATATATATATATATATATAGCACGACTCTTCGGCAGAATTGAGTCACTGTCAGTCACTGTGTTATTATCTAAATCTAAAAATAAATACGCTAAAATTCACCTTCATCCCTGCCGTGCGTCGACGGCTTAGTAGTAGAATTTCCGACTGACGCCAATTCAGTCGGGTTTCGATCCTAGCTAGAGGCAACCGGACGTCTAGCCACAGTGATGAGCTGTGATACAGCGAAACAGTCTGTCTGTGGATGACAATAATATATATATATATATATATATATATATATATATATATATATATATATAGTTATTACACTAGTAATAATCTTATAAATATAAGAAATTATACTCTTCCGGAAAACCTTAGGTGCCTTGATTTGTGAATAAACAAACCAATACCAAAGGGAAAAATGTACAAAAAAGAAAGAACAGAGAACATGTACATCAGCCGAAAATAATCGTCTCGCACCCAAGTTCAGAGTCCAAAGAAGAAAAAAACGATTACGAGCAAGTAAAATAGCTTGATACGCTAAGTAGAGCAAACCTAAAAAGCCAGACAAACCTACCACGGTTTCACCTAAGCGGTTCGTCAGGAATACTGGCTATATACATATATATATATATATATATATATATATATATATATATATATATATATATATATATCTGTGAGTGGCCCACGCCTTTTTATGAAAGATAATGGAGTGGTTTCCCGCTGCCTTATCTAAGGTTGGAATTCAGGGTTTTTTCTTAGAATGGTTGCCAGCCAAGGCGAGAGAGTTCTGTCTACACAGCTATTTAAACCATGGCTGTGGTGTGGATTAAAAGTTGTCGATGCACATATATCCTTTCTCGGGCCATTTGTGCATAAGAGGACGTAAGATGCTGGACTGGAATTTGGACTCGGTTCGCAGTTTACCCTTTTCCGCGCCGATAACAGTTACGCTAGCCACTTCCCAAAAGAGACTGGTTTGATGCCAGTTTTGGGAAATTTATCACCCAAGTTAGGCAAGTGGAAAAGCAGAACTTTATTATATCAGTGTTATTGCGATATTTACGAGGTTATTTTCACGGCAATACTATTTACAATCTACAATTGCCCTGTGCATTATATGAAGACCTTTCACCATCTGCCTTGTTACCCCGCTCCATAATATACAGTTCAGTTACACTTGAGGTCGTAAATGCAAATCCATATGTTTAACTTTGCCAATGTCAATAAAGAAGCAACATTTATACGGTACAAATTTCTGAATCTTGCATTTTCTTCTTCTTCTTCTTCTTCTTCTTCTTCTTCTTCTTCTTCTTCTTCTTCTTCTTCTTCTTCTTCTTCTTCTTCTTTCCCCTCTACTACTACTACTACTACTACTACTCTTCCTTCTCTTCTTTTCCTTCTTCGTCTTCGCCTCCTCCTCTCCCTTCTCTTTCTTCTTCTCTTCTTTCTCCTTCTCCTCCTCCTCCTCCTTCTTCCTCTGCTTCCTCTTCTTCTTCTCTACCTTCTTACCTCTTTTTTCATCATCATCATCATCATCATCATCATCATCATCATCATCATCATCATCATCATCATCTTTTTCTTCTTCTTCTACTACTACTACTACTACTACTACTTTCTTTTTCTCTTTCTTTTCTTCTATCTCTTTTCCCTCCCCCTCCTTCCTCTTCTTCTCATACTACTCCTCTTCATTCTCCTTTCTTCTTCTTCTCTGCTTTTTTCTTCTCCTCCTCATCCTCCCTTTTTCTCTCCGTCCTCTTCTCCTCCTCTTCCTTCTTCTTCTCCTCCTCCTCCTTCTTCTATTCTACTTTTTCCACTTTTCTTCAAGAGACTTTTCTCAAAGTCTATTTATAATTGTATAACTGGATTGACATTTCATTAACAGCGGATAAATCTCGAATGTTGTGGCTATTTTTTTCTCCTTCGTCTTAAGCTAGTAGGATCACACGTATTCAAATTAACGCTATCTGAAATTGTTTTCAGTAAGTTTTTGACCTTCATTTAAAGATAGAATTTCGGATTAAACATAATGTATAGTAAAAGACCTTGGTCAGGGTTAATTTATTTTTATTGACTTGCCATAAAATCAATTCTACGTAATCTTGAACATCCGGCTATAAAAATAAATGTACCCACTGCAATCACAAAGGATATTGGACGATGTAAGATTTAAACCCACGTCTTTTTTTTTAACATATTACAATCATTTTGCTTAAAAGTTGTATACTTTTCCTTATTGCAATTTAGCTTAAATTTCATATTTTCTTTATTTCCGAAGAGAATTGAAATATAATAACAGTATATATATATATATGTGTGTGTGTGTGTGTGCGTGCGAGTGAGAGAGAGTTCTCAGAATATATCTGTAGAGAAGACAAATTTAGGTAGATAAGACAAATTGAATGAAATAGAAAATTGAAAAATAATACTTAGTCCTTGCTATCACGTTTCGTCATCTGACTTTATCAAGACAAGTGAGGATAAACAAAGGCGAAATGTTGTGTAGTTTCACAAAATTCAAAAGTGTTTGTTTTTGTTTTCCATGTCGACAATGTGTGAAAGTTCTCAAAATATATCTGTAGAGAAGACAAACTGAATAAAATAGACAACCGTAAAAATAGTACTTAGGCCTTGCCAACGCGTTTCGTCATCCGGCATTATTATCATTTGTCTTGATAAAGTCGGATGACGAAACGCGTCGGCAAGGTTAAGTAATATTTTCTGAATGTCTATTTTATTCAATTTGTTTTCCCTAATTCAATTTGTCTTCTCTACAGATATATTCTAATAAAAAAACACACACACATTAACTAGCCCAGAAGCCGCCCTTCGAGCGGACTTTTGGTTAACTACTGTGGAGGGCTTCCTGGGTATGACGATAAACTACATCCGCGTCCTGGGTAATACGATAAATTATATCCGCGTCCTGGGTAAGACGATAAACTACGTCAAACAGCATGGCCTCTGATAATACGTTTTTGAAAAAATAATATTGCCAGCTGTACGTTTTTGAAAAAATAATATTATCAGCTATACGTTTTTGAAAAAATAATATTACCAGCTATACATTTTTGAGGGAAAAAAATATTAACAGAAATAGATTTTTGACAAAACAAAAATATTACGAGGAAAAAAAAGGTGTCGGCATTAAATGACCCATTGATATGACGTAAAACAAAACAAACAAAACCAAACCAACAACTACATTTTAAATATCTAAAAATAGTTCTAATGAAGGAAATCCGAATGAAAATTAAGATAACCAAACACATTCTTTCTTTCTATCTGCCGTGTCCCTTCAGGACGTAGGCGATCATGGCTCTCCACTTCCCCCATCCCTTGTAGCCCTCACTAGGTTTTGTCCCATTGCTACTTCCCCCAGGTCATGTTGTGTCATCCACTTGCTTAAGCCCGCTAAGTATGCCATGCGTTGCTTTCCCTTGTCTCTCTTTCCCACTATTCGACCTGTGAATATCAGATTCTCCAGGCCCTCCTTCTTCATTACGTGTCCCAGAAACGTCATCTGCCTCTTCCTAATGTTAAGTATAAGCTTCCTCCTTGTTTGCATCCTCTCCAAAATCTCATCGTTGCTCACACGCTCGATCCATGATATCCTTAGCCTGTTTCTGTAGAACCATACCTCCGTTGCCTCGCGGCTCTTCTTCATCTTTGAGGAGACCGTCCAACGTTCTCTGCCGTAAAGGAGGACAGATGTTACATAGCAGCTCAGTAATCTTTTCTCTGTTACCAAAGAAATCCTCCTGTCTCGTAATACCCTGCCTAGCCTTTGGAATGCGTCCTTGGCCATCCCAATTCGTCTTCGGATCTCAGCGTCGCAGTTACCGTCCTCTGTCAAAACACTTCCCAGGCATTAAGATTCCAAAAGCTACGCATTGTATTAAGAAACAAGACAATTTCGTTAGAAACAAAGAAAAGGGTACGTTGCGATTAAAAATAAAAAAACTAACAAATATGACATGAAAGAAAAACAAGTTCAAAAATTATTTTTTGTTTTTCTTGACACTTTCCAAAAAAAATAACTTTATTTCGATTTTTAAAGACTAAATTCTGCAGTGGCGGAAAGATGTTCGACAGTATTTGCTCTTTGTTATAAAAATTTAAATTCTAATAAATGAAAATAAAGCTTGACTTAGCTACGGTTTACCAGGCCTACAGCCCTGGAGGAAGAAAACGATTTGATTAAAACGGTCGTTAAATGTTATTGATAAACACACGTACAGTGATGACAATTATGTCAGTGCAGAGTGAATTCAAAGAAAACCCAAGAACATAACTCATATTTTATACAAGACTAGCAGCATGACCCGGCGTTGCCCGTGCTTGATTCAAAAATCGTACGACTCATACAGCAATCGCTATCACTTGACATAAAATATTTTTGCACTTCCTTGCCTTTAAAGGAGTGCCCTTTGCCGTGCTGATGTTGCTACATGCCTTACTTCTTGTCTATCTCACACTGCGAATTTTTTCTAAGCTCTATACTAAACATTAAATCAGTTACGAAAAAAGAACTAAACAAAATGAACACAAAACGATCAGCTTTAAAAAAGGACTCGTAACTGGAAAAACCGAATGAAAAAAGAATGTTAACAACAAATACTTTTTCACACCCAACCCAGTCCTGCGGAATCAGAATCAACGTTGAGTTTAATCAAGCGAATGAGCCAATTGGAGTAAAGTGCCATGCAGATTTAAATTTTTCTCACTTGTGACGAATGCAGCTATCGATTGTTTTTGCATGCTAGCATGCTAGTTAACATTCGTGTCAGTCAGCTGTTGGCGCTCACGGTGGCCAATAGAATCTTCCTGTCTATTCGTGGCAGCCAACTATAGGCTCTCACTCTGGCCAGTAGAAAATGCCCGCAAACTACATGAAAACTGCCGTAGAAGCATGAAAAAAATCGATTATTTCCACTATCGATGGGAGTTGGGAAATGCAAAGTTAGTCTTGGCCTTTACACTAACTTGGAGCAAGTGCTAGGACCCGCCAAGCCACTTACATTGTAGTAAATCACCCATATTCCCTGTGCATTCCATTGGTGAGAAGTAGGTTTCACTTGAACAACTTCTCGCGAATCACTGCTCTGTTGAATTGACTCCCAAGAGAATGTTTCCCCGATCAGTACAATCTGAACTTGTTCAATAAACAGCCTCTTACTCCGTAACCCTCTACCTCGAGTGGCCCCCGGGCCTTGTATATGTTGAAGCCCACTGTAAAAAAAAAAAGAGAAAGTAACAATAATTCAATTATGGTGATCCGATTTTTCAATGAGGCAAAAGATATATTTGCCAGAATTGTCAATTCGGCATATTCCATTTATTTTATTCAAGTCGTTATCTACCTCCAGGAGCGTGTGTTCAAAGGGGAAAGCCCTTTTTGTTTGTCTGAATGGAAAACATTGGTATTAATCCTTATATATTTTTTATTATTTTTCTTTTTCTTTATTTATTTTTTTTGACTCGAATCTTATCGCTGCGGCATCGAGAGGGCTAACCAGATTGTGACTAAAACAACACTTGTGGTATCTCTCGCTTCTTATCTTGTTGGTAAGCAGCGTTTATAGTTTGCCAACGATTCCTACCAAAATCACAACTTCATAGATAAAACCTTTCGCTGTGTAATAAACATATTAGAGGCCTAAGAAATCCCGGCGCAACTCTTGTATCTTAGCTGAGTAATGTCCACACGACGCCACGGCAGATAGCAAGTAAATGACAAAAGTACCCAGCTACCCAAAATGTTAGGTGAATATAAACAGATGTTTTCGATTCTAAGTTTTTATAGCTTAATAAACGTGTCACTATGCAGATAAAAGTATCGGTCAGATGGAAGATATATGGCTCAATAATGTACCAATAAGATGAATAGGCTCTCGAATCGGGCAGGTTTTGCGCTAAGTCGGGCGCATTGTGGTGTCAAGTGCGCTGATTCCAAAACGACACGGCAAATGTGTTTTCGAGAGCCTTCATTCCAACCTAACGGAATCCACCTCCATCTTGAAATCTAACTTCCGGTTGCCGGTTGATATATGCCGCCATATAGATATAGACGTTTGCGAAAAGTGGCTCTCTTCCTACCGACCCACTCGCCCGCATACATACTTCCATTTCTCTAAATACATTATAACATTTAAAGAGAATACCGTTTTTTGGCGTTCATCATATTGCTAACATTTCTATGACATCAAGTTGAAAGAAAAAAAAGAACTGTAGGCTGACAGATTTAAGATTCTACCATAAGAAATAGTGAAGACCGGCTTACGTTCATATCAAGTTGAAACACTGATTCTCGTAAGATCACCGAAGTTAAGCAACGTCGAGCCTGGTAAGTATCTAGCTTCGTAAACGCTTGAAGATACTACTTGTTGTAAAATTGGATGTGCGAGTGTTTTACGCATAAATACTCTTGAGAAAGATACGAATCCACCGATTCTCACCAGTCGTGGGTTAAATAGTAGGGCCTGTATCTGAAAATCATTATTATCTTGAAAAAATGCTTGTAAAATATTCATTCGCAAAAACAAGATTTATTCTTACAATTCAGAAATATATTTTGGTTTTAATATCAGGTGCTGTAATGTTGGATGTGCGGGTGGTGTAATGGATAACGGCTCGGAATTGGAAATCAGAGCGCCGAGTTCCAATTACAGCTGGTTTCGTTATATTCACTTACGCGCAAAGGGTGATGGTAATATTAGCTGTTTCCCTATAAGGAAACATTTGGCATTCAATGACCAAGCCGCTATTATTGCTTTCTGTTTCTTAAGTCCAGCAGTTGATATCGATCTTTAAAGTATTGATAATATTCCTAAGCTTTTCTTTGTCTGAAAGTTATGAATCCGCCTCTTCTCTCCCAGCTATGGGTTAATTAGCAGGACTTGTAACAGTAAATTAATATCTCAAAAAGATTCTTGCGATCTAAAAATATTTTCTGGCTGTAACTAACCTGCAATGGGTTGATAGACCGTAAAAAACAAATTAATCAATCAGCTAATAGTGAAGACAGTTCCATCGACATTTAGACTAGAAAGTTAAATTCTAATAAATTAAATTAAACTAGTATTTATTTATTTTTTAAATACATACATAAGTCGAGAGCATTGAGAAAATGTTTTGGTTTTAATATCAAATTGCTGTAATCTTGGATGTGCCGGTGGTGTAATTTTCCAATAATTGAAGAATAAATAAAATTCTTTGCGTATTCCGCCATTGGGGTCTTCGGGCGTTGGTCGCGTTCAGCTTGGTCTTTCCTCTTCGATCATACTGCCATGGGTGGCCCTACAGGAGTTGGAACTCCAGACGGTTTCGCTTTTGGGACCACTGGGATAAGTAAGCCCTCTACCACGACAAGGAACGGCCATATATATTTTACACTGGATGTCGCACTGAACAGTTCGTTACCAAACGAACCACTTTCACTTATTACTTTAACGACAATAATAGAAACGAATCGATAAATAGGAAAAGGATAAAAGTATAGAATTATCATTAAATATATGAAAACATTATAAATATTTTCTTGCTAAAAGAAATATTTGAGAGATAAATAATAAAGGAAGAAATTTATATTGAACAAAAAATAATAAGCTTACAACACAAAACGCTTTTCCTACAAATTTGAAAATATATCGTCGTCTATAAAAATAAATGTTACGTTACTACAATCAATAAATAAGAAAAGGATAACAGAATAAAATTATTGGCAAATATTGTTAAAAATGTTTGAATGATAAATGATAGGTAAAGATATCGACGATACTGAACCAATAGTCAATGATAAACAAAACAAACACTACAACACGAAATGCATTCCCTACAATTTTGAAAATGTACAGACTGACAGAATTGGGCAGCGCCAGTTACCAAGGTGGACCTTGATAGACCAAGCATCCGATAACCCGATGAAACAAGGTTTGCCAGATCTCGGCTGTTTAAAGGTGTGTGTGAAGTGTGTGGGCGTCTCCGTATCGTCGCAATGTTGTCCACCAAAATCAAATTCACGCGAATAACCTCGACACAATCTCTCTGATTCACAGCCATCTCTGCCAGCAGGGATCGGGGAGAAAAGGAATAGGGAGAGAGGATGACGATCCCGATGCTCGGATGCGAACGGGTGCCGACAACAAAAATATAGGTTACAATATTTTATAAGCAACTTAGGGTTTTTGACCAGTGCTCGAGTTGCTTAACTTTTTTGTAAATTAAATGACTGTTAAACAATCAACTTATTGTTGGCTACAATTGAGTGAAGTTTGTATTAGATTGCTTGAAAATTAAGGGAGTTTTTAGTTTGAAAATTGTGTTGAAATCGATTTTTCGTTTTTCGCGGTTTTTCGCTAAACGCAGTGGCGTAGAAATAAAAATAAGGTATCGTTTAAGATCTTCATGATGTAAGTAACCTACATACCGAGTTTGAAAGAAATTGAAGAAAAAAAGTTGAATTCATCAATTTTTGATCGGCTTTGTCGATGATTGATTTTTTTAAAATTATCGATTTTTTACGCTAAGAACCTATCTCTTATATTGTAAAATGAATGTGCTAAGTTTGGTCAAAATCGGCTAGATGGATCTTGAGTGAAAAGCTATCACACAGACAGATAGACATCCTCTGTTTTATATAGAGAGATATATCTTTAAACATGCATGTGCGTGGTTGTTTAAATAAAATAAAGCATATCCTAGTTTTATTTTGGCCGCTATAATCATCTAAGTTTCCGGTCAACCTTGTGAAGATGCATATTTATATATATATGTATATATCTATGTGTTTTAGGATGTATAGTAGTATACGAAACAAAAATGAAGCTATTGCGGCAAAGTGTAAAAGCTGTAAACGACGCGTTTCGCCAAAAACGTCCGTTGGTTTCGGCTTTTTCCGGTCAGAATGAAAGACAAAACTGTGTATAAGGAAAATGCGTTGGACTTTTTGAGGATGAGAAATTCCAAAAATTATATTACCTTATCGGATCCGACGACCTTAAACAAAAAGAGGTTGTCTGTTTCTTTGCTATATATCTACATACACACACACACACATACATACATACATACATATATATATATATATATATTGTTTATGCATTATATTTATAGATATATTTTATTTAAGTAAATTCTATGTCTTTAATTAAACATTATTAATTACATTTACTGGCCTGAATGTTCGAAAAATTTCGTAGAAAATATGCGTTCTCCGACAGGAATCGAACCTGTATTCCAATACGGAAACCCGTCATTTGAAATGATGTGCTATTCTATTTAGCTACAGAGTAGCGCCTAGTTACCAAAATCCGAAGTACTGTTTATAAAAACATAAACTTCGACGATTTTTCTGGGTCGATCGTTTTATCTCAGGAAACGTATCTTAACGTAAACAATGACAACATTTAAGGAAATGGATTAAGTCCGAGAATTATTTAATATATTTTCTGTTTATACGTTATTTTTATAGATATAATTTATTTAAGTAAATGGTATATTTTTAATTAAACAGTACTAATTACATTTACGGCTTGAATGCTGGAGAAATTTCGCAGAAAATACGCGTTCTCTGACAGGAATCTGACTTTGCTAAACAGACACTTCTCTGTAGCTGAATGGTACAGTACGTCAGGTCAAATGACAGTTACCGTATAGGAATACAGGTTCCATTCCTGTCGGAGAACGCATATTTTCTAGGAAATTTCTCAAATATTCAGGCCGGTAAATGTAGTTAATAGTGTTTAATTAAAAACAAAGAATTTAATTAAATAAATTGTATCTATAAAAATAAGTTTTAAACAGAAAAGAATAAATTTATTCAATTAAATCACCATTAGCTTCAACGACGGCCTCAAGACGACTTCGGAATCTTCTGCATCTCTTCTGGATAGTCTTCTCGTATAAGTTGGTATATACTGCCATAATCTTTGCCTTTAATTCATCTTTAGTGTTGCAAGGAGTTTTGTTGGTCTCATCGGCGGTGATCGAATGTAACTAGTTTGGCTTTTGAGGCATTGAATATAACCTGTCATTTTTGTCCCCACTGGGAGGTTAGCGTTAGATTGGAAGAGACGTATATTCACTATTATTTGCAAAGATTTTCTAACACTTGTCCACTTGTCCTCGATTGCTTTGGAATTAAATTGAACAGGTTTTGATGTGAAAAAAACTTTCGACGAGCGCTCCCCCCCATCAAAGTATTTTGCAGCTATCGAAACAGGTAATAATGTGTTGGTGCAATTATAGATGAACATAGCTAGTGTAGAACAGTTCGAGTTCCAAATGTTTTTCCTGTTTTATTCTTCCTGTATGTGGTTTTTCCGTGTCAGGGAGAAGAATATGATTCCTATTGTCTAGCGCAAGGCGCTATTCGACCAAAGACACGTTGCAACTGCTGGATGAATAAATGTGCATTTAGTGTTTCATTGCCTTTTAAGAAGTTTAAATGGATAACATCTTGATAATCCCACCACACGCACAACCTCTTTTAATGGGGTTCAGCTTTCAAAGAGCATTTGGAGTCAGTTATATTTGTCAATCCACTGCCTTTTGAGTTGATCATTGTCGTATGCAACTCATTTTCCTCGTATGTTGTCAATTTTATGGAATGGCCAGTTCGAATCGTATCGATCAGGAACGCATCCACTCCGGAGTTTGTGCCAAAATGTCGCGGTCCTTAGGCAGAAGCTGTCCGAATGGAACTTCCTACTCACTCGAAAGTAATCAGAACAATTTGACCCTGCGTACGTGGCATACCAGGTCTTAGGCGTAATGGTCTAAACGGGTGGAGGTAGGGAATGTAGCTTTTCGGGACATTCACCGTGGAAATAGCGATATAGTAGCCAGAAACTTGCAACATTACGTCTGTTGGAAAAGGGTGGTTAGCGAATGTATACTTGTTTGGAAATGTTACTGGGTGCTCGGTGTTTATGGCCTTGTGCCAAATCTAAGCTAAATAATAATGATCAGAGTTCTGATCAAAGTGTTACGTCTGTCCTTCTCCTCAGTCATGTTTCAACCTTTGGATGTTTCAGGTAGTTTGTTTCGTGAGATGCTTGTTGTCCCTGATGTTTTTTTTTATGGTTATTGAACCGAAGACGAAATTCCGTCCCAGTTTCTGCGACATAATTTCCTTTTTAGCATTTGTGGGACAAAAGCAAGATTTGAACAGTCACAAATCAGAGCCGGTGGTTTGAATACTACGTCAGTATCAGTGGGTGTGAAATTGCTATAAGTGATGATATGCCTACAAACTTGGCATCGATTTTTATTGCAGGTGATATTCCCTTGGTGATGTGGTGAATCATGTATGCCGGATGATGTTAAGAATGTGTGTAGATTGGGTGGGGGTGTTGTCTGACGCCGTGCGTGGAGTTGGTTCTCGCTGAATATTTTTCTAATTATTGGGTCGAGTTTTAAATACTGGGAATCTTTTGTTAAGATATGGGAAAGTTTGCGAATATTGTCATTAAAATAAAAAAAAACATGGCAGTTCTGAAATATATTTTTTTATTGGGGCAGCAGTCCCTCTTTTATACATGTTTCGTTAAGGACGACTGACAAGGTACTGCGGTTAAGCTTTTTATTTAATTTTTCTTGTGTTCCTTCAAGTGGTTTCTTTTCTGTAAACAATGTGTATAAAAACTGTCCAAAAGGTCTGCATGTGTGTGTGTGTGTGTGTGTGTGTGTGTGTGTGTGTGTGTGTGTGTGTGTGTATTATTAAATATATGTAACAATCCTTAAAATACACACATACACATACACATCATACCTCTTCTCCACGGCGACCCAGGCGATACTGATCGGATATCGACCTGTGTGCTATCCGTCATTTACAACTATTCTTATGACATCACACTTCATCCTTACAAATTGATTCCAACTTCTGGTTCACCAGCTTCTATACCGAGAGACAGACAGACAGACAGATAGATAGATAGATAGATAGATTGATAGATAGATCGATAGAAGCAGACTGTGTAGATAGGTAGATAGATTGATTACATACATACATACATACATACATACATACATTACATACATAGACGCAGACTGGGTAGATAGGTCGATACATACATACATACATAGAAGCAGACTGAGATAGATAGATAGATAGATAGATAGATAGATAGATAGATAGATAGATAGATAGATAGATAGATAGAAGCAGACTGGGTAGATAGGTAGATAGATTGATTACATACATACATATATACATACATAGACGCAGACTGGGTAGATAGGTCGATACATACATACATACATACGTAGAAGCAGAATGAGATAGATAGATAGATAGATAGATAGATAGATAGATAGATAGATAGATAGATAGATAGATAGTGTATCTGTTTGTGTATCCTTACCTGCCAAACTTACGGGTTGATGGTGAGGTTTCTGCGTGAAGTAGACTCCATAAAACCATGGTCCCCAGTTATGAACGGAGTACTTTGTAGGCTACATTGTGGCTCCATAATGATATAGTGGCAGGTTCGCGTGGGATCGAGGGGTATGGCGTGGTTCTGCTCTTCCGCCTAAACACGTCATTGTCCGTAAACTTTAGCATCCGTCACCTTGTAGCACCACAAAAATGATACATGCACCATCGGAACCCTGTTCTCCAAAATTGGTTTAATTCCGACAAATTTTATTATCCGAACTAGGTGATGTAAGCTTGGATGTGCTGGTGGTGCGATGGATAACAGCTCGGAATTGGAAACCGAAGAACCGATTTCCAGTTCGAGTTGGGATCGTTATATACCCTTACGCGCAAATATCCCTGGGAAAAATGTGAAACCACCTCATCTCCCCTACCAAGTTTTAGGTTAATTATTAGAAGTTAGTAAAAATCATTATTATCTCCAGAAAATTCTTAAAATTGAATATTTTCTGGCGTTAAATAGCCTGCAAAAGGTTGATAAGCCGTAAAAATGAATCAGGTAATCGGTCAATGGTGATTTTCCAAGCGTAGCTTAGATGTGGCACAATGCCGAAAGTAGGGAGCACCGAGTGATGACCGAATTCACTACTCAGTCGTAATTATTCTGGCGAGACAAACTTGCTAACGATTTCACAACTCCGAGGTGCCCAATGATGATTTTCGAAGCGTAGCTTAGATGTCACACAAGCCGTAAGTATGAGGCACCTAGTGAGGATCAATTCACAACTAATTGATCTTGCTATGCAAGTTTACTAACAATTACTTCACGTCGAACTCCCCAAATGAGTCAATGTTATTATCCGAATATTATTCCGATATAATCGAGCACCTATAGGACATGCTAGAGAGTTTTACTTATATCTAAGATCCTGTACCTGCAAATAACAAGGATCTGTGATTTAAGATTTTCCAGGGATTTTACGACTACTGGTGTAATCGATGCCACATCAAACTGCTGCATTTCGGCAGATTAGAGAGAGTTCGACACGATGCGAGGTATCTGCTCCATGACTAAAATACAAAGCTATTTTTTATCTTTCTTACAGAATCGCCTAGAAATAACATTTACGGTCTTTCTCTAACTGGATGAAGTTTCAGGGGTTTCTTTTATGCGAGTGCATCCGGTTGGCTTCTAACCTGCGTGCGAGATTGAAAGGATAATTAGCCGATCGGGCAATGACTAGTAGTGTATGCGCCAGTCTGAATCCAGACTAAGCCCGTTTGTCGGCCGATACTCCTCGCTGATTGGTCGGTCCTCAGGATAACTTTTCACCAGCTGCTCTGCCCAACCAGGCAGACGTGAAGCCGTTTGCCCAATTACACACTCTGAATTTCTTGCTCACCGTTTGACACTGCTTATTCTAACCTCGCGGGATTATTTTGGTGATGCCAAAGAAAAAAACAGGCATTGAAGAAAAGGGTAAAAAATGGGTAAAAAAAAATGAGAAAAAGAATCTAGAGGGTCAAATTCAATATATATATATATATATATATATATATATATATATATATATATATATATATATCAAATAGATAGTTTGACTGAAAGCTAGATACTGAAAGAATAAGTTAGCGAGCTAGATAAATACGAACAGTTTGGGATATGAACAGACAAAACGTTAGATAACACAGTGACATATATAGATATATATATGTGTGTGTGTATGTATGTGTGTGTGTGTGTGTCAATGTGTTTCTGTGTGTGCGGCGAGATAGATAGATAGATAGATAGATAGATAGATAGATAGATAGATATGAGCAGACAGAGATAGATAGATAGATAGATAGATAGATAGATAGATAGATAGATAGATAGATAACAGACTGACATAGGTACATAGTCAAATGTAGGTACATCCAAAGATTCGCCAAAATGAGCATAAATGATAAAATGTTGCCCAAACTTAATAATAACAGTTTTATCATCAAAATATACGTGTTATTATTAAGAGGAAAGATGAAAAGATTTTTTAATAATTCAATTAGAAATGTTATCCTTTTTAGAACCTTCGGAATTTTCGTTAAGCATTTCGTTTTTCTTGTGTGACTATAAATTAGTATAAAATATGTTACCGTCTTTTAGCGGTGAAAAACACATTGACAAAAATCTGATAATTGTTGGATTTTAATGAAATTTCTGCATTTATTCACCAATGAATGAAATTATTTCAGAAATGTTTCAATTTTTAAACATCTTAATAATTTTTTAAAATTTTCTTACCACCCACTTATTTAATTTCGTGAAATTTAGAGAAATTTATTTTTCCACGGCTAACATTATTTATAAGGAGAAATTCTTGAGAATTTAACTCATCAAATTTGTTTTATGTCAAGTAGGACAACAGATTACAGAAAATCTGCTCTGAATCGTAAAATAAAAAATGCAATAAAATTAAGATATTGTTTAATTAGAAAGCCTTTTAATTGGTTTTATGAATAAGATATATTATGGACACTATTTTCTTAAGAAAAATTCTTTTTAATAAATAATGAAGTTTTACAACAAATGTTTTAATTTTTTTAAATGTTAATCATTATAATTCATTCAATTTTAAATTCTTTTGAAATTCTCCATTAATTTGTAGCGGTTAAGTGATATTGTTCTTAAATTTTGCCTGTATTTACTAACCTTGAATGGAAAAACTTACTACAATTCAACGACCTCCAATATTTTAAAGAGAATTTTGTATTCATTTTATGGCTCTAGAAACGTGTCGATTTTTGTAAATACGGATGTCCACAACGACATTATAAGAAAATAAGAGCACTGACTATAATAAATTTAAAATTAATTGTCAATTTTCTAATAATTTTCTACATCGAGAGTCATTGTAAATAAGGATGTAAAGCCAAAGTACTTATAATTCAATCAAATATTAGCTTAGTAAGAATATTTTTCTGCATTTTTAAGAATACCGGGTAGTTAAAAATTATAAATAAAAGGCGTTCAGGTTACATTCGTCAAGTAATTGTTAAAGTTATGTGCTCCTTACTTGACCATTTACATTAGGCTAGAGATAAATCTGTTAAAACCTCATAAAAACACCTACCTCGGTGTTAAAATGTGCTTGTATATATATATATATATATATATATATATATATATATATATATATATATATATATACCATGGAGCAGATTAATTGAAACAACCGCGTTAGTTTATTTTCTTTCACCATACGGTAAGTTTTAGAATCGCTGGAGTGACAGGGTGTAATCGATTTCTATTTTTTTCAGAATAGGTCATTTGCAGTGGTGCGCACTAATATGAATCTATTTTCGAGGAGAATGAGGAAATTTGTTTGGCCTTGCATCAGATGTTTATCATGTCCAGACACTATTGTCTCGACTGTCAATTAGTTGTACTACGGCAATTGACTGTGATGGACGTTACCCCAAGTTACGAAAATTTTTACGCTGCACGAACATACTGGCAAGTCTTACCAGTGAGCCATTCAAAGTACTATAGACTGGCCTAGAAACTATCATGATTTAAATCGAATCGAGAATCTGTGATCAATCTGCAAGGAAAGACATCGCGGAATGGATATACGACGTACTAACATGTGCATTGGGTCATGTTTCATTGAAAAAATACGAAATATATATATATATATATATATATATATATATATATATATATACATACACAGAGGGAGTGAGTGAGGGAGATAGAGATAAGTACGAGCAGAATGAGATTGATATATAGATAGATAGATGCCAGCACACTAAAATATATGCGTGTGTGTAAATATATATATAGAGAGAGATAGAGACAGAGAGAGAGAGTGAATGATATATATATATATATATATATATATATATATATATATATATACGAGCATACATAGATAGAGACGAGCAGACTGAGAGATATATAGATAGATGTATGCGAGCACCCATAGATAGATAGATAGATAGATAGATAGATAGATAGATAGATAGATAGATAGATAGATAGATATTGCAAAAGAGAAAGATAGAAGGTCTTGGCGTAGTGTTATTATTCGTAAGTATTTTTCTACTATTGAGTCAAATAAAGGGGAAAGTAGTTTTTATTTCACGTTCCGGAAAAAATTCCCAAAGAAATATTTTCTTTCCGCGTCAGTTTTGGCCAGCCTTATATCTGTTGATCTCAAGCTTATGCGATATGTCTTCTTAAATAGGGCCCAGCCTACAAATAGTCTTAAAGTAAAACAAATGTGTTGGGCCAATCGAAACGGATGTATACTAAAAAATAAAATAAAATAAAAACAACGTTACGGTGATAAATTCAAAGTTCGTTTTATTTGGTCCTCTTTTGTGCCGATTGAAGAGACGCCCATATGCGCGGATATATGACTTCTGCGCATGTGCAAGTGTTCGTCTCAGGTTCGTGTTTTGTTTTTAGTTCTTTTTTGATTGTTTGTTTTTAGGGAGTTTATGCTTGCATTACTTACACGGAAATGAGAGCCTGTGGCGGTGGAGTTGTGTGAAAGTAAATCGTTTCACATACTCCGATGTTTGTTTGTTTGAATGAGAGATCTGTTTATTCGCGAATATTTGTTTCTTTAATTTTCCAACTCATTTTCAACATCTTTTCATCTGCAAATCAGTTTTTTCGTTTTTCTGCTTACAGCAGATGACGTTATAAGTACGCGCATGCGCAGCGAGAGTGAGACAGATAGAGTCCGTCTGAAGTTATTATGCAGATCACATAAACCTCAATAACTCGAATTTCCATTGAACAATTTTTGTCACATTTGAAACGTTTAATTTAGACGTCAAAACAAAGCTCCAGTTAAAATTTTAAATCGTTTCAACATTTTTATTGGATAAAAACTGCCGTCTGAATTTATTACGCAGTTTAAACTAATATTATTTTAAAACCTTTAAAATCTCATAAAAACTGTATATTGCCATAATATGAAACAGGATAATGAAAAAGAATCTATCAAATTCTTTAAAAAAAAGAGAAAATAACAAATTTATTGAGTGAGGGTTTGTCCACATTGGAGATATCAAATGAACTTCGCAGAGATCATTGAACGATAAATAGGGCCATTGAATATATAACTAAGTTGAGAACTTGAAGCAAAGGAAAAGGCCTTAAGAACTTGTCTCCTCGATTGCAATGTTAAATAAAACGAGTTATTATGAAACAACCACTTTTGGCGAGTTCTCAGATCTTTGAACAGAATTGAATTGAGATAAAAAGGATAAAACGTCGATAGATATGATGTATGGAGCAAAGGCTAGATTTTATTCGATGCAGATGTGCCTGTAGCTAAAAGAATGCAGCAAAGAGGCGACAGTGTGATGATATGGGCTGGAATTTTCCACAAAACTATTAAAGGATCATTCAAAGTCGATGAAGGAGTTAAACTGAACACTGCTAACTATTGCGATTTCATGGGCAAGACTTTCTTCCTACAAGTCCCAGGCTCGCTGTTTCAAAATGAAATGTTTATTCATACATGACAACGCTCCTTCTCATGTGTCTAATGTTACTCGTTAATTTTTGACCGTTAAAGGTTTAGAGGAGAAATGATAATGGAATGTCAACCATCAAGTCCTGGTCTGAATCCAATTGAAAATATATGGTCAATTGTGAAGATGAAATCATATGAAGGTGGCAAACAATATGACAGCAAAGCAAATCTATGGGAAGCAATTAAATCCACCATGTTGAAAAATGGAACCTGCTTAAGTAAAAATATTTAACAAAATCAATGGATAAAAATTGCTGGCTCTTACTGAGTAGTAGAGTCCTTATATTAAGATGTAAATGTCCCATAAAAGACATTGATGCGATGGGTAAATTGCCGTCATTTTATATTTTTAATTTCACGCATGCGGGTTGCTTGCTTTTTGATTTTGTCGACTGCAAAGATTAGTAGGGACAGCTGAGCACCGTTTGTGAGAAAAAAAGTACCATGACGCAATTCACTCCGCCAGAAAGTTGGAAATGGCATGCTGTTCTAATTGGCATTCGCACCAAAAGCTTCAATACGAACATTTCAGAATGTGTGTCTGTCAATCTGAAGACAGTGCAGAAGATTCGGAAAGACTTAGATGAGTCTAATGGTGATTACGAAGGTACGGCAGCTCGGAAAACTCACTCTGGTCGTTCAAATAAGAAAAACACTTCTCGGATTTGTTTGTGTTAGCCTCAGACTCAACACGGAGGCCTACATCAAGTGCCCTGAGGAGGTAATGCTACCCTGAGTCGAGATGGTGGCTGCTGGAAGACCCTATGTCTGGCAACAGTCATGGTTCTTAGACAATTTCTGCGACCACATCACACTTTATTTTGACCAGTTAGTTGGCCACCTAACTGCTAAGACTGCACTGCAACCCCTTGATTATTATGTGTGGCGCAGTTGGGCGATAGACCAACAAAACTCCTTGTAACACGAAAGATGAACTTAAGGCAAGGATTATGGCACCAATTCACCAACATAAACAAGGAGACTGTCCAGAAGAGTTGCAGGAGATCCCGAAGTCGTCTGAAGGTCGTGATTGAGGGTAATGGTTATTTTACTTTAAAAATTTATTTTAAATTTGTGTCATTTTGGTAAATATATCTATTAAAATGAGATGTCAGTGTTATTTTCATTTGTAGGAAATTTAGACAATTATCCATCGCACCCTGAATGCCTTTATTATTTGTTATATTATAACTTTTCATTAATTGTTGAGGTTATTTCCTTGTTATTGAAGTAAAAAATGTTTTTCTGATTTTGCACAATAATTTCAGACTGCAGTTTTTATAACAGATCCAATAACTATAACAAAAGTGTTGAAATTACCAACCAATTTTCGACGACTAACTGAATAATTTCAAATTTGTGAAAGATGTTTCAAAGCAAATCCGAATTACTGAGGCTTATGTTATTTGATTATATTAACTTCAGAAGGACTATATATCGCATTGCAAAACGGAACGCTGATCTTAAAATTCAGTTATTTTGTTTTGATTATTCTTATATCTATCGTCTTTTCATGTTGACTTGAATATCGTCTAATTTTAATTATGTTTTGATAACTATGTCCTGAAGAAGGTCTACTAGACCGAAACGTGCGACATCGACATTGAAACAACATTAAAAACAGTAAACTTGCATATTCGGATTTTTGTTTTTTCCATATTTTTCCTCATACTGTCGGATCTATATCCACATATTTGCTTACAAACACACACACACACACACACACACACACACACATATATATATATATATATATATATATATATATATATATATATATATATATATATATATATATATATCCAGGTATGGGACAAGAACATTAATTTCTTGTCTGCCTCCCATGACCTTGTCTAGGTGTATATTTCAAACCACATGTTACCATGATCAAAATTCCCCCTTTTACAAGCCTCATTTTAATTTTGATTTGTGTGATCTGCTTTTCTATTTAAAAATAATTTTTGCTCACCAGTTATTTAACATCGCCTGAGGAGGCATAATTTTAAGTGCTGAAGCATGAAAGCTATTGGGTAGCGATTTTAAATCTCATATAATAAATTATACATATATATATATATATATATATATATATATATATATATATATATATATATACGTACATGAATAATGATTGCAAATATATGTATCTATCTATCTATACCGACATACTTATATAACTTGTGTAACAGCAAAATGTTTAATATCTAAAAAAACAATAAAATAATTGTGTTTCTTTTTTCCAGGTTTTCAGATAAGATGTTTAGCCATATTGATAGCATTTGTCTTAAGAATCACTGAAAAACACGTTGTGTTATTCATCTAGAAAGAGAACAGGTCAAAATCGTTTAGTGTTAGCCGCACTGTCTTCCAAAATGAGCAATGGTGAGAGGAAAAAATAATTCAGGCCTTCAGTAATTGTATCAACATTAGTACTCTGGCTTCCAACTTCTGTCTAAGTTCCGGTTTATCATGTCATGAAAAAAAAACAGCTTCACCACCTCCACCTTCTGAGCTTAATTTTCTATTTACCGTCGATCTGACATTTAATTGGTTGATGAAGACAAACACACAAGTCTATTTTTAATTCTGGTCTTGAGTTTCCTTACCCTCCCACCTTTATCTTTCGGAAAAGAGGTAACATTTTGTTTTTGAAATTATTCAAAAATTATTTAAACACCAGTCACGTATCATTCGCCTGAAGAGGTACAACGTAATGCCGAAACGCGAAAGCTATTGTGTAGCGATTTCAGGATGCTTTTATTCTAATATCTAAAATAAAATAATAATATATTGCTCTAATTTGTATTGAGAACTTTTGTTAAAAAGTAAATGATAAAAACAGCGGAATTCATCTGTTCTTGCTGTCATTTGTATATATATATATATATATATATATATATATATATATATATATATATATATATATATATATATATATATTAAATAATATAGACAAGTCAGTTTCTTTCATATTGTCCGATAAGCTTAATCACATTATCGTTGAAAGACGAAAGGAAAACACCATATTGATACATGTTTAAATCCAATCTAAGCTTTTGGCTCACATAAGCCATTATCAAAGATGACAATTTCAATATATCAAACAACACACGGACGAAACAACAATGCTTCATGAAAAATTTCAAAGCAACGGCAAACTCGTATATACGAGACGCGGAAGCGAAAATCGCGTCTCAGCCCCTGACGTCACACATGACCACGAGAGAGTGAAAAACGAGAAGTATTAATTATGGGAAGCCGTTGGTATAAACCAATGGCTTTTGTTATAAATTATAGGCATTTAAGAATGTTTGTGGAGATTTCATAGTTTATTTTTTTCAGGTTAGGTTTCAACTGTTTTATGTATATAGCTTCAAGAATTTTTAGTTTTAGTTCGTTTAGTTATGGTGAATTGGTGAGCAAAATGCAGGCATCCCTCGATTAATGCGCATTCGGTTAATGCGTTTTCGATTAGTGCACTTTAACCATAATAATTGAAAATTGATTCTTTTATCGTTACCGAGGTACATATTAGCCGCACTAATCGAGGGATTCCTGCATACATTTTGAATACAATTGTATGCCTTCACATACAGGTAAAATGAATTGTTGGTCATTTTACTATAAAAATATTTTGTCAGTAATTTGTTTAAATAAAAATGTATTGCTGGTATTTTTATACTTTCAAATATATTTTTGTTTGGGGGTTAACTATATATCCATAAATGAGACCCTAACAGGTGCTACCACCCTAGTTCAGGGTGGACCAGGGAACAACAGCAATTTCCATGCTCCTCAAAACTTCCAATCTCCCGATCAGAGGCCTTGTTGCCGGATGTAGTTTATCGTCATACCCAGGAATATGTTCG
>OZ038490.1:38509312-38651812 GCA_964036315.1 Acanthosepion esculentum
TAGCTCTACATTCATCTACTTCTTCTATGAGCCATGTCCCTTCAGGACGTTGGCGATCTACAATTCCCTGTCCTCTGTAGCTCTTAGAAAATTATCTTTTTGTTATCTATATCTATAATTCTCAAAATGTGTGTGTGTGATCAAATGTTGTATATGCATTTCCACAGTTTTCATCCGATTTTGATGAAATACTTTTTGTTTGATAGATAATTCTTCAGTGCCGACTTTGAGTCCAAATTGTTGGCGAAAATGGCTCTCCACTACATCCTGTCCATTAGAACTCTCAGCAAAGTTTTACTATTTACTATCTGTTCTTGGATATATATCTTTCATAAAAAACTTTCATAAAAATAAATAGTTTAAATTATTACAATAATATTATTTATTATTATACTGTTAAGTTTATATAATTAATTATATTTATATCTAGAATTCTCAAAATGTGTGTGTGTATGTTGTTTATGCATTTCCACATTTTCATCCGAATTTTTTTTATTTGATAGATAATTCTTTAATACCGGTTTTGAGTCCAAATTGTTGGCGACAATGGCTCTTCACTACTTCCTGTCCATTATAATTCTCAACAACATTTTACTATTTATTATCTGTTCTTGGATAAAAAAAAACTTTAATAAAAATAAATACTTTAAATTATTACAATAATATTATTTATTATTATACTGTTCCATTTTCAAGCCTCCCCCTCATTCAAATTATTAAGCCCCCCTTTGGGGATGTGTCTCAATTGCACCTAAATGTTGTTACTGATATTGATTTTCGGGTGGGCTGACTTTAAACTTAAACTGCTCCAAGTGTATGGCAAAAAATCCCAGTAATGAAAGACCCGGTCAAAGGCTAGTTTCCCCTAAAATCCATTCACTTAAGCTCGCCGTGTAAGTTATGCATTGTCTTCCTATCTCCCGCTTGCCTTCAATCTGTCCTCTTTCCTCTTTCCTGTCTCTTCCTGGAGTATAAGTGTCCTTTTCCTTTCCATTTTCTCTAAAACTTCGTCGTTGTTCGGCCATGTTATTCTCATTATCCTTCTGTAGAACCACATTTCTGTTGCTTCAAGTCTCTTTTTTAGAGGAGATTGTCCAGCATTCACTGCCATATAGGATGACTTCTATTACATAACATTTCAGTAATATTTTCTTTGTTTCTAACGAAATCTTTCTGTTTCTTATTACTTTGCTTAGCTTTTGAAAGGCAATTTTCGCTATGTCAGCGTGTCTTCGGATTTCAGTGATTTCCGTTTTAAATCAGTTTTTTTTTTATGCAATTCTTCGCCTAAATTATATGATCTATCTACCATCTTTTCAAACATCATTTAATAACTTTACGGTATCATGTATTTCTCTTGAGTTTATAAGTCAAATTCAAATATCTGAACTTAAACATAACTATTATATAATTTTATTTATGATATAAAGAACAGACCTCGAGTTGCATAATAAAACATCACCACGCCAAATAAGTTATTTGAATATTGTATATTTTGGAAACAAATTTTTTTTATACGTGTTTAGTGCAATACGGCAAAGGAATTTTTTTTAATTATAAGAACATTAGAAGCATTCGACGGAATGTGTCTAGATAAGAATTCTTTTTAATACTGTTATTTCATCCAATACAAGTCCCAAGTGCCACTCAAGGTAGATTGTTACTCAGTAAGATTGTTATCTGGGAGGGGAAAAGAGAGATTAAGAAGTGTACATTACGATGGAGTGTCGGACAGATATCGGTTGACCCTGAACTTAAAGGGGCCAAGATTTTAGTTGTCAGGGAAGCATGCTCTCGGAAGTATGCTAAAAAGTAAGAATTCTGAGTGGGACTTACCCCTTGTCAAAGGAACACGAAAGGAACGAGGCTAGTTTACCACCGTGAACACTTCATGGCGGTTCCTAGCTGGGAAGGTCTGATCTGGTGGAACTAAGGAATATTACTCGTTCGAACATCTGTCATAGTAATAGGGACATACTCGTGAGAGGTAAGTATCGTTTCCTCTGTGGGATAAGAGTTACCATAAGTCAAGCATAAGACAAACACACACACACACACATACATACATAATATATATATATATATATATATATATATTTCACTACGGTGCATCATATATGGAATTGGTAGTGTTCTCCATAGACTGGTGATAACTATACCAAACATTTTAAACACACTGACGATAAACTACATCCGCGTCCTGGGTAAGACGATAAACTACTCCCGACATCAAGGCCTCTGATCAGGAGCCTTTGAGGAGCGTGGAACCACCTCTTAATTGCCGGTCTTCCCAGGTCTACCCTGACCCGGGTTCGTAGCATTTGTTAGGGTTCCACCTATGGCAAATAGTTAACACTTAAACTGCGGTTAAAATACTAGGAAAGTGTAAAAATTTGTTTTAATACCAGAAATAAATTTTGTAAAAAAATATCAGAAATACATTACCAGCAATACATTTTTGTGGAAAAATTACCAGCTATACATTTTTTGAAAATATAGGATAGAAGAGCAGCAGTAGATTTTTGATAGGAGAGCAGCAATAGATTTTTGATAGGAGAGCAGCAATACATTTTTGATAGGAGAGCAGCAATAGATTTTTGATAGGAGAGCAGCAATACATTTTTGATAGGAGAGCAGCAATAGATTCTTTTGGATAGGAGAGCAGCAATACATTTTTGAAGGAAAAAAATATTACCAGTAATAGATTTTGGGCAAAAAATATTACAAGCATTTAAAAATTTTGTCGGCATTAAATAACCCATTGTGGAAGATATCCTGTAAAACAAAACAAACCAAATCAAACCAATGTTTGTCATTTAGTTACCCAAGATTTTAATTGCATGACTAAACACAGTTATTCAAAATCTAAAAAGAAAATTTTCAAGCAGAATATGCAAAGTAGTTATCGGCATTAAATAAGAATGGCTAAGTTGGACAAGATATAAGACACATGCTGTTTAGATATAAATTATAAAACCGCTTTTATTTCATGTGACAGTTTTATTAATTTTCAGAGTTTTGAGCTGATACACACGCAAACTTTGGGTCTGACATATTAGATGTGGAAATATCTGTAAACAGAATTTTCGTGAATCGCATAAAATAAAAAAAAATTAAAAGCAAAATATACATGATTTTTGTACACCAGAAACCCAATAGACATGAAAATCAGCAAATACTGTAGACAATTAGAAAGGCCATTTCAAATTCCCGGAATCTAGAGAAGACATAAAACCGTGGGTAACATAGATGGGGTATAGCAAGCGAGTACTGTGAAACAAATCAGATGTAAGATCAGATGTCATCGTCCTTACAACATAAATCTGTTTGTGTATCCAGGTTGCTCGTTAGTCTATGGTTTTACGCATCCATTCGGTGGATAGGAAAGGGAATTCGAAACGAGGCTACAACACAATAAGGTGACGGGCGATGAATAAAAAAAAATAAAACGGTATCCAAAACATAAAACAAGTGCTGATATTTAAAATCAGATTAACCCCGGTTGGAGAAGATATTAGCATTGGTTGCTTCACTCAGTGCTGCTATCCTATTTTCTGAAGACAAAAATATTTCTTCGTGGGCTGGGGTGGGGAGAGTAGGCTGTCAAAGCACGAGAGGCAGCCTATCCCCGTGAAGGAGAAAATAACTTGCCTACATAAAGAACTAATGAAAAGCAAAGATGGTTTTGGCTGACAGATTTTTCTGCTTTTCGATTCTGCAGACTACTCTAACCAATCACGCTTCCGGACTTGCATATGTGAAAACAAGTAAATAGGCGTTGTTGCCACGAGAAAAGAAAAATATCAACAGCAACGTTTCTATGAGTTAACCGACAAATCGAATTTAATTCTGCTAAAGATGCCGGAAAAAATGGTCGGTTCCCTGTCCTCTCCCCACCGCTATTCTATACCTTTATAAGGCCGAAAATGGAACACAGCGGCCATATCTTCTCTTGTACGTTTCGAAAAAAAAGCACGTGTGTCCTTGTGGTTCCAAAAGCGTCCTTACTTTCCACCCCTTTTAACAGGCGAAACACCACAACATTCTCTCTGTTCTATGGCTATATTCCTTAGATTCACGAATTCTAAACTTCACGATTAAGACCCGCCATTCTACGCACATTTGTTGCAAAACACCCTTATCCCCTTTGTATTCCATTGGCGAGATGTAAGTTCCATTTGAGCAGATTCTTCCCACGAACCGCTGTTTTGTGCAACCGACTCCCAAGCGCATGCTTCCTCATCATTAAAATCTTAAGCTGTCCAAGTCTAGGTTTAACCGTTATCTTCCTCACATATTCTCATAAACTGTGCCTCTTATTCTGTCACCCTCTACCTCGAGTGGCTCTTGGGTCTTGTACAGGGTGAACATTACTGTAAGAAATTATATTATTATTTAAAATTCCTAGTAAGGAAGGATAAACCCCCAGAAAAGAGAAATAAGAAATTGTATGCATCTAAAACCAGATTATGCTAGTTGCAGGGCCTGTAATATGTTATACTGCTGCCACGTGTGGTCAGTTTTCACTTTCCTGTCTTGATAGAGTCCAAAAACGCGTCCGCGTCCTTGTGGGTGACAAATTATTTTCCACCTTACTATCCCTTTCCCCACAGACGAAACGTCGTGAGCCTCTCGCTGCTCTATCGCTATTTCCAAGGAGAGTGCTCAAATGAGATACATTCCTTAGTTCCACCATTTCTACCCTTCACGGTTCAGACCCGCCATGACACGCACATTATAGCGAACCAGCCTCATTCTCATCGTATGCCATTAGTGATATGTAAGTTTCACTTGAGCAGCTTCTTCCCACGAGCCGATGCTTTGTGCAACCTACTCCCAAGAGGATGCTCCTCTGATCGCCACAATCTTAACCTGTTCAAGTATATATTTAATCGTTATCTTCTCCACATATCCCCATAAACTGTGCATTTTATCTGTAATCCTCTGTCTGGAGTGGCTCTTGGACCTTGTACAGGATGAACATTATTGTAAACAAAAAACTCGGAATCAACATACTTTGTTTATTATTATTTAGTTAAAGAGCAACACATTCAACAGAGTGACATTATTATGACTTTCATTATTATTATTATTATTATTTTATTTCCTTTAATTTCTGGTGTATACTCATTTCTTTCCGGGTCCCAACCAGAAACCTAAGATTAGAAACGGCATCATGATATTTCCCACTGAGCATTTTGTAGAAAAAAAAACAAAGAAATAAACCCTAAGATCACACACTTTACAGGCAGCCCTTCGTAAGGTGTGGGCTGTACTTGTGAGTACAATCTTTTGTATTTCTCTAAGGCTTGGGCTACCAGGAATCCCTTCAATGAATATATCGGAACCTTTTCCAGTCAATCCGAGGGATCCAACTACAACTGGAGTTGTTGATGTCATGACCTGACGCGCCACATTTTTGAGATTTCGATTTCAAGGTCCTTGTATTTTGATAGTTTTTTGAATATCTTCAAAGATACATTACAGTCTGCAGGGACTGGCGTATCAATAAGGAGGCACATTTTGTTTTGTGGTCTCTGATCACGTTGTCTGGGCGATTAGTTTTGATTGTTCTCTCTGTGTGTATTGTAAAGTCCCATAAAATTGTTACAGATCCTATCTCCGTAACCGGGTCTGCGTGATGTTCATACAAATTTCTTGCAGTTTACTTTCCGTAAAAGTTGCATATTTTCCAATACAGATATTGACTTACTCTATCATGTTGAGTTTTATATTCAGTGGGTGCTAGTACTGTGCAACCTGATACAAGATGGTCAATTATTTCTGGATATTTAATCACAGAATCTGCATTTTGGGATAACACAATTTTTCAGTATGCGTGTTTGGTAATTTCTAGTTAGCAAGCATTGGTCCTATGAGACAAGAATAAAGCCTCCGGTTTCAGCTTTTAACTCTGCACTCCTAACCACTAATGGGTATGGAGTTTATGTGCATCTGCTTGCTTGGTACAGGCAGAGTATTGGCCATGAAGAGGCTTATCTTGCCAACGTTTCTGCATTTGGTACATCGCATTTACTTTCTTTTTAGGTTCTTTTTAGGTGTATTATTATTTGCACTTCACTCATTTGAAATTCCCTTTTGAATTTGTTGGCTTCCATTATTATTGAATAACGTTTCTTCATCTTCTTCTTCTTCTTCTTCTTATTATTATTATTATTATTATTATTATTATTATTATTATTATTATTATTATCATCATCATCATATTTCGATTTCTGCTATGGTCACGCAACCGACCAACGGGTAGTGGCGTGTTTCATGATTTATTTTTCTCACCCCCATAACATCACTAGAGTTACATGGACAAAGTTCTGTGGGCTGTACCAAGAAAATTTTTTGAATTTCTCTTAAAGTGTAATTTCCAATTATTTTTTTTCATTGTGTTGTTGTGTCTGGTACTATTCTTGTTTTCAATTCCCGCATTTTTTTGTATTTCGATTTCCAGGTCTTTATACTTCGATAGTTTTTCAAATTCCTTGTTGCCATCTTACAGCTAGCTGGGCAAGGCATATCAATTAGTTGGCAAGATTTTTTTTTCATTTTTTGACAATTATTTCAGGCCTATTTGCTTCAATCTTCCTGTAAAGATGGTGTAATCCCATAAAATTGTGACGTCTTCTATTTCTGTAACCGATGCTGGGTGATGTTCATACCAGTGTTTGTTAACATCTTTTCCAAAGCGTTTGCACATTGTCCAGTGTAAATATTGTTCCACTCTACAGTGACACTTTTTATATTCATTTGACGCAAGTACAGAACATCCTGGGATTAGACGGTCTATGGTTTCCTGATATTTGTCACATAACATGCATTTTGAATCCACACTATTATGTATGATATTTGCCTGAAAGTTCCTCGTGAAAAGACTTGCGCTGCAAGAATAAAGCATTCCGTTTCAGCATTTAATCCAGATGCTCGTAGCCATCGATGAACGTTAACATTAGCAACATCGGCTTTTTTATCACATTCTAGATATTGGCCATGCATTATTATTATTATTATTATTATTATTATTATTATTATTATTATTATTATTATTAAAAACAACATGATTGACGTAACACTTCCTGTCTATATTTCTGAGATGAGGTATTATGTACAGTATTTACATTAGTCGGACTATTGTCCTCATCTTTGTCGCCATATTTGTCACAACGTTTCGGCCGTTGTACGCTCCGGCCTTCTTCAGGTGGTTGGAATTTCGAACTGAACCCTTTATTTCGATCACTGGGGTAGACTGTTCTAGTTCCACGAGCCATGTTTGATGGATGTCAGTTATCAGTTATCTCCTGCTAATTTTCCCTTAAGGACACATGGCACAGTGGATAAAGGCGTTGGTTAGATCCAGTGACAGACCCGAAGAGTGTGAGTTCAATACCCGGTTAAGGCAGTGGAGAACATTCAGAGGGACAATAATCCGACTAATGTAAATACTGTAACACTTCCTATATTTTTGCAAGACATAGAGAAGAGCCCAATTTCACAAAAGGAAAGAGAAAAAAGAGATAGTGTTTAACAACGTGCCGTCGCTTCCCTCTGTCTTTTCTACAAATACTTTCACAGTAAGTGCTCCAGAGAACTACTTTCATTGCTTCCCAAACGTCATGAATTCAAACGTGCTACTAGGTTGGCATTTCAGTCTCACCCTTTCACTGTCGAAACGGTTAAATGTAGCCGTCTCTTCTATGCCAATAGCTTCATGTCTCGCACTTCCCGTCTGTGGAATTCCCTTCCACTTACTTGCTTCCCTGCTAGCTATAGTCTCCAAATATTCAAATGCAATGTCAATCGACATCTCCAGATGGCTTGATCTATTCCCCGTCTTTTCTTCACCCTTTCCTCTTTACTCTTGCTCCCACTCTCTGTAACCTCTTGCGTGCTAATGACACTCCCGCTTTGCTTGGGGTGAAATGCTTTAAATAAAGTTATGTTTAAAAATTTCACACAAGTATAAATATATATATATATATATATATATATATATATATATAAATATATATATATATATATATATATATATATATATATACAAGATACTGTACAAAAGTCGCTTGTCTTGAAAAAAACGGTTCTATTGGTAATCAATACGACAAAGTGAATGAATTATAAGGAAACATTCGGCATTCATTGACCGAGCAGCCAGTGTTAATTTGGGTTGAAATTTATAAAATCTTTCTATTAAAACCATTTTCAGCAAAATATGTTTTTCAAGTCCAGTAGCTGTTATCGCTCTTTCCAGTACTGATGGGAGTTTCCTTCCTAACCTTTTGTTTGAAGCAGTGCTTCCTGTTTAGTATTGGGTTTCCGCTTCCTTCTAAAGTCTACTTCAGCTCTATGTTTCTAACGTCTCCTCCCCGGTCTTTTGAACAGGAGTAAAGGTTTATCCCTTGTTCCCTTTTTAGGATTGGGTTTCTGCCTCCTTTTAAAGTCTACTTCAGCTCTATGTTTCTAACGTCTCCTCCCCAGTCTTTTGAACAGGAGTAAAGGTTTATCCCTTGTTTCCTGTTTAGGATTGGGTTTCTTCTTCCTTCTAAAGTCTACTTCTGCTCTATACTTCTGGCGTCTCCTCTCAGGTCTTTTGAACAGGGGTAGAGGTTTATCCCTTGTTTTTATGGATTTGGTTTCTGCTTCCTTCTAAAGTCTACTTTAACCCTATACTTTTAAAGTCTCCTTTCCGTTTTTCCCTTGTTCCCTGTTCAGAACTGATTTTCCTCTTCCTGCTAAATTTTACATCAACATTATACTTCTAATGTCCTCGCCTAAAACTCTGAAACGTTTTTAGTATTTATTTACTTTTTTGTTTCATCTGTAGGAGTAGATAGACTTGTCTATCGTCCGGTTCACGCACCACCCCAGTTTTATTTATGCTTCCTGTTTAACATTGGGTTTTAGGTACCTTCTAGCTCACAGGACAGATTGAAGGCAAGAGGGACAGAGGAAAACATTGCATAACCTACTTAGTGAGCTTGTGTAACTGTATGGCAGAGCAATGTTTAGGAGAGATAAAAAGTCAGAATTTATTAAGAGCTACAAAGGACAGGAAATTATTGAGAGTCATGATCACCAACGTCCTGAATTGACACGACACCTAGAAAAAGAAAGCTATCCACCTTTTCATTAAATATAAAATGTAGATAAATAAAATTTTATAGACTAAAAACGATTTTATAAACTAAGTCTTGAGATTTTCTTTTTCATCAAAAATAAATTACAACTGAAATTCATTTAAAATTATTTGCACATTTATTTTGCTTTCTATTTGTTATGGGTCCTTACCTATAACGACAGAATGAACTCTTCCTAACACTATGCATACTACGCCTCTCAAGAGAGAGGGTCGAATCGAGTCGAGCCGATAGTAGTTCATTCCAAACCAGACTGACAGTCATACTAACACCTTCTAAATCTTGTATTATTATTTCGTGTAATATATCTTCGTTATTTCTACTCTTGTGTTCGTGTTGTTCTTCTTGGCCCTAACCTGGACCATAACACTATTTTATAAGAAAAAGAAAAATAATTGCAAATTTACCATTTTTAAAATCATTATAAAGAATATCTGACTGAAAAGCTAAAATGACAAAATCTTATTTTTAGTTTTAGATATATAAATATATATATATATATATATATATATATTTAGAGAGAGAGAGAGGGGGGAGAGAGAGAGAGAGAGATTTTAAAGCTGTGGAAATAATTTAGAAATTTTACTTAACATTTTGACCAAACAGTGGATGTGAACGCAGTTAGGCGGTAGATAATGCGTGTTCGTAGAAGCGACAGTGGTAAGTGTGAAGAGTCGTGTTCCACGTGGGTCCATACTGCTATCAACCCAAGAAATGGAGAATACGCCGAAAATACATAGACAAACACGTTGGCAAAGTGGAAAAATAGTGTCTTGTAGCTGGAAATTTACTCTACCTAACGATGTAATAATGGTGGTAATCTGTAGCTATTATACTGTCCGTGGAAATAAATAGGTGGCATTGCATTCGGAGCAAAATGGCGTAGCTCACGATGGTGTTCCGGAACTGAAACTTTGCTCCGCCCAACAGTGCTATTTTGGTCCGCATGTCTGTCATACATACCGTGGAAACAAATAGGAGGTATTACTTTCGGAGCAAAGAGCTTAGCGCACGATTGTGATCATATGGTTATTGTTATGTTTTTTTTTGTTTTTTGTTTTTGTTTTTTTTGGGGGGGGAAATACCGTTGAAAACCACAACCCCTGAAGTCAGGAAATTTTACCAAGAAACTTTTAAGCCGGAATAAATTTAATATTTATATGTTAAATAATCTTTTCTTATAATATTATTAACGCACTATTTCTAATATTATTTTAATATTTTTAATACAGAGCACTATATACAAAATATCTGCTGTTTCTTAAATCTCAACACCATCTGTCGTAAGAATCACTGGAAAACCATTTGAGTATTTCAGCTAGAAAAAAAAACAGGTTAAAATCGTTTTGTGGCAGCCACATTATGTCTTCCCAACTGAGAAATGGTGAGAGGAAAGGATCATTCAGACCTTCAGCAATCGTATTAACATATATACTCTGGCTTCCATCTTAATGCGGTTCTATGACGTCGTACCACGTGAGAGACCGAAATATTAACAACAGAACAATATTGAATACATTGCATCTAGACATATGGTTCTGTTGTTAATATTTAGGTCTCTCACGTGGTATGACGTCATAAAACCGCATCTTGAACTTTATCATTAAATAGCAATCTTCTGTGTCAATATAACAGAATATCATCTTTGATGGTGAATATATTTGTTTAAATGTCCTCATAACCACTCTGAAGATGGTTCATGTAAGCCGAAAGTTTAGATCAAGAAATAGCTTAATAAAAAAGTATCCATATCTTGGTTAATTTTTGTCTTTATTTTCATCGGAAATTAAAGCAAATATAAGGAGATTAGAACGGTTCATGATCAAACATAATAGACATTCCTTGCCTGTTATATTTAACAATATGTTTAAATAATGATATGGTGCTGCCCCAACAAATCGGTTGGGTTTCTATCCTAGCTTGAGGCATTCGGATGTCTAGTCGCACTGAGGAGCTGCGATACAGCGATGCAGTACTGTCTGTGAATGACACACACACACACACACACACACACATATATATATATATATATATATATATATATGCAATTTCTATATATATAATTTATATATTATATATGCGCAGTACTTCTTGGAAAGTGCTCAATATCAGTGATAGAGCTAACATATTTATTTGCCTTGATGTGAGTTTGTGACCCTGGGTTTCACGCTATTTGCGATCGTCAGACAAATATATATATATATATATATATATATATATATATATATATATATATATATATTGAGTGTGTGTGTGTGTGTGTGTGTGTGTGTGTGTGTGTGTGTGTGTGTGTGTGTGTGTGTGTGTGTGAGACTGTGTGGGCGTTGTCAGGGAGTCTAATAGTATCCGAAAAAAAGTGACGATGAGACAAAATGGAAAATTTTAATCTTTCACCGTTTTTTTTTTCATCTTTTCGCTGAACTGATCACTCCGAAGAAAACATAAGCTAAGGTTTTCTCCTGCGAAACGCGTCGTTGATTAAAAGTTTGCCACTTTTTCATCACCTTCATATATATAGAGAGAGACACACACACACATGTGTGTCTTTGTGTGTGGATGTGTGTGTGTGCGCGTGTGTGTGTGTGTGTGTGTGAATATTAAGCAAATTATATGAATAATCATATTATATGAAAAAGTTATATCTATTCAGCAGGTATTCATCCAAACAAGTTTCTTTAAAAAGCTCGATATTGTGAATAAACAGCCCGGAATTTTATTTACAATTTCGAGGACACTACTCAAAACATTATTCGAAACATAAAATAAAAAATTAAACAGACAGACCGTATCGGTTCTTTTTAAACTTGCTTTCATATATATATATATATATATATATATATATATATATATATATATATATATTAAAGACCTAATGTATTTTTTATTAATCCGACAGATTTTATTACTTAAACATTATTATTAGTGGCTACTCGTATCTCCTGTCGGAGAGTTAACTCTGTGTGGGGTAATGGTTAACAAGTTTGTCTCGCCAGAACAATTACGACTGAATGATGTGTTCAATCATCACTGGGTACCCCATAACTTCGGCTTTATGCCACATCTAAGCTAGCCTTAGAAAATCACAATATCTCCTACTTTAATATGATTTCTCGAATATTCAGGCCGGTAGAAGAAAATAAATAAATATCATGTTTATTAAATAAAAGGGGCGTCTACTCAAATATGGGTATCCACTAATAATATTTAAGTATTAATAATACACACAGACAGACACACACACACACATACATATATATGTATATATATCGTGGACTCTCCTGTCGTTGATCGACGCGGGCTGTTGACCTGCGCCTACCCTTTTACGACGTATGAGGGTCAAACACCTCAGTTCCGAGGAACCTACAGCCAGACAACCTGCACATATGATCTGATTATAGTGATGAAGGTTTTGTGCAGAAGCAACCACACTTTTTGAAGAGACGAATACAGTGGCCTGGTGCATCGTGTGTCACAAGGTCCCCAAACGACCCTCAGCAGGTTTTGAATTCAGAGTCGTCCTTCTCCTAGACCAGTTGGCATCCAAGGATATAGAACACAATCTGTCCTTCTATTTGCCCATAGATGGGGGGGGGCGAAGAAAAGGATTTATCTCTTCCCAAGGTTATCAGCACGTAAGTGAATGTAATGGATTCGCCTGTAATTCGTCAATCCGTGCCGCTATCCATCACTCCACCGTGCCTCCTACACACACACACATACATACACACACACACACACACACACACACACATATATATATATATATATATATATATATATATATATATATATATATGCATGTATTCAGTGCAATACTGAAGAAATGTAACAACATCACATGCATTGAAACCATTCTAGCAAAGGTACAACTTAGGTGGGCCGATCATGTTGTGAGAATGGATGAGCATAGGCTCCCAAAAAAGGTGCTGTATGGAAACTAACAAACTTCAAGCGTTCAGTTGAACGTCCACTCTTATGCTACAAAGACAAATTGAAAGACAACTTGAAACGTTTCAACTTTGATCTGAAAACCTGGGAAGCCCAAGCATCAAACCGAAAGGAGTGGCGTAAGACATGTTTCATTAATTTAAAGGGTTTTGAAAACAGCAGACTGAAGCATTGTGAGATCTTCGTTAAACGCTGAAGCAGAGACGCCATCAAAATCTTGTTTTAATAAATTTCATCTCTCAGTATGACTTTGTCGCCCGCAGCAGGCTGGGATAGTATCATACTTAAGAAAGCACAAATGAAATAGGTCTTTCCCTTACCTGATTTTCTCTACAATAGCCCCTGATAGCATGCATAAATGTAAAACGAAATATATATATATATATATATATACCCACTAACTCTATCACAACTACAATACAAAACAAAACAACGAGCCAAAACTGGATTAATTCCGAGATATTGTTATTTTTAATTTATTATTTTTGATGGATACTAATATTCTAGTAGAATCACTGTTTTTAATTAAACAGTATTTTTATCCAGCTACATCTACCAGCCTGAATATTCGAGAAACCTTGTCAGAAAAATATGCCACCTACTAAAACACTATTGAACTCTTCTTTGAGCAATAAGAATGCATGGTTACTCTCTAAGCTTAACAGAAGTATCGTGATGAAATGACATGTTCATCATTAATTAATTATATCTGAGGATGGGAAGCTCATGAAGTATTAAAATAAAGTCCATATATATATATATCGACGGCT
The DNA here is from genome assembly GCA_964036315.1 of Acanthosepion esculentum. Lineage (NCBI taxonomy): Eukaryota > Metazoa > Mollusca > Cephalopoda > Sepiida > Sepiidae > Acanthosepion > Acanthosepion esculentum. The sequence continues at coordinate 38,523,177 of OZ038490.1, forward strand.
TAGTGGTAGAAGTTCCGACTGACGCCAATTCAGTCGGGTTTCGATCCTAGCTAGAGGCAACCGGACGTCTAGCCACACTGATGAGCTGTGAAACAGCGAAACAGTCTGTCTGTGGATGACAAAAATATTGGCTCCTGAAAAATTAATTTCGGTTGAGCTCTGTGGGTGTGAGGGGTGCATTTGTAAACAGTGACTATTAAAGCTAATATAGCACGACTCTTCGGCAGAATTGAGCCACCGTCAGTCACTGTGTGTTTATCTAAATCTAAAAATAAACACGCTAAAATTCACCTTCATCCCTGCCGTGCGCCGACGGCTTAGTGGTAGAAGTTCCGACTGACGCCAATTCAGTCGGGTTTCGATCCTAGCTAGAGGCAACCGGACGTCTAGCCACATTGATGAGCTGTGAAACAGCGAAACAGTCTGTCTATGGATGACATATATATATATATATATATTATTTAAGATGATCTTCGGCTTCTCTAACCTAACTTTCTGTCCTGAAGTAACAACGTGTCTCACACGTTTCACGTACACTTTCATTTTTAAAGTCTTTTTTCGCCGCTCTTTGGACTGTCATAGCTGAAACTCCTCTCGCACGTGCCAAACGTCTTATTGACTGATTTGGATCTTTTCTAATTAATCTCTTTAGTTGAAATGATAATCCCTCTTCCTGTTGGACGTCCTGATTCAGTTTTAATCTCTACTGTTCCCTCATTTTTAAACTTATTCACCATTCTCTTGATGGTTCTTGTATGGACTTTGAAGATGGAAGCCAGAGTATGAATGTTGGTACTATTGTTGAAAGCCTGGACGATATTTCTCCCTCTCGTTATTACTCAGTTTGAAAGAAGGTGGGTCTGACAAAAACAAATTTAACCAGTTTTCTTTCTACCTGAATAACTCAAAGGTTTTTTCAGTGATTCTTATGAAAAATGGTATCAAGATGGCTAAATGTCTTATCTGAAAGCATGAAAAAAAGAAATACAATTAGTTTCGTGGTATTTTAGATATTAAACATTTTGTGGGATGGATAATTATGCTGTTACAGCCAGTATATTAAACTTGGCTTCATAATGAGTGGAATGCTCTCGTTATAGGACATAGTGTGTTTTTAGATATAGATAGTGTGGACATGGAACACACTCACCTGACGCATCAAGCTGTTATCAAACCACCTAGCGCTGATTTCGAAGTCCACATTGCACACATACACACACACACACACGCATATATATATATATATATATATATATATATATATATATATATATATATATATATTACATGAATCATTCATACAAAAAGCAGATAGTGAAGTTAATGATATAAATGGCGAGAATACATCTTCGCAAACAAACAAAAAACATATTTCAGATCACATCTAATCTTTCGTTGTCCTGTTATTACCTGGATGTAAAAAGCAAATCTATTTCCATACCTGAGGATGTCTGTATGAACAGGTGAAAGTACTCGTATAAAAAGACCTCATGCAACTGAAATTTATTAAAAACAGAGATCATAACCTTCATCTACAGGTTCGGGGTTAATGCATCTTAATAAATTTGTTTGCGAAGATGTATTCTCGCCATTTATATCATAAACTTCACTATCTGCTTTTTGTTTGAATGATTCATGTTATATAAATTGAACTGCACCACATATTTGATATATATATATATATATATATATATATATATATATATATATATATGTATGTATATAATTAAGAAAAAATTTCAAAGAAAAACCCTACATTTGAATTTTCCAGCTATAAAATAAACTTAAATTTATTTCTGTAAATTAACAGCGGAAATAAATTTAATTTTTTCGCTGGAAAATTCAAATGAAGGGTTTTTCTTTGAATTTTTCTTAATTATACTACTCTGTATGATTTATTATTATTCTCATACATTGAGCTCGCTACTAAGAGTTTTGCCTGGATATTAACATTTTAGAAACTCCTCGGGATTATCTACATAACTAAAGGATCATATATATATATATATATATATATATATATATATATATATATATATATATATATATATATATATGAAGAAATATAGTCTTAAAGTGTGCTATATTTATGGGATAAAGTGCTCAATATCAGAGACAGAGCGTGTATAAATATAAAAGTAAACATAGAAGTCAACACTTAGAGGCAACAGTCTGTTTCATGTTAGTGCAATCGTCAGGCAGCTCTGCCTGACGATTGCACTAACATGAAACAGACTGTCGCCTCTAAGTGTTGACTTCTATGTTCATTTTATATATATATATATATATATATATATATATATATATAATTTATGACAAGAATGAAGAAACCTCGAGAGTAAATATAAACATGAATTAGAGCCATTTATTTGCACCCAATCCTTAATTATTCTGACAATAAACCAGAAATAATACTGATTTACTAAGGGTAACTTAGATATGGCACAAGGCCGCAAATATGAGGCATCCAGTGAGGATCACACTCGATATTCAGTCGTAACTGATCTAGGGAGGCAAGTCTGCTAAACATTAAGTCACGTCCAAGTAAACATAAACAAGAAATAATAAATAATAAAATAGATTGTCAATTCTTTTGTTCAAGTGTCTACCGCTTTTATACGAATAGAAAGTACAATTGATGCCAGTCCTGATGATAGGCGAACACTGTTCGAAACCTCAGAGTATAATACTTGGAAGTCTGCTTCGTCCTGACAAAGTCCACGCGAGACAAGAATAAAAATATCGAAAAATCTAATATGCAGAATCATCTTCCGTCTGAATTTCTGTGGTGAGGAATTATCATTATTTACACTATTTACTTTCAAATTAATGTCCACATCCCGGTCGTTGTGATATTCGGCCTTCTCCAAGTATCCGTACATCCAGTTAACTTCCAGGAAATTTCAAACTAAACACTTTATTTAATCTAAGACGATATATTATTCCACGGGACTGAACGAAAGAGTTGGTTCATGACGTCAGTTAGCCAGTGTGGGCGCGTGGCCGACGAGTTCAAACGTTAACGCCCCTACCGCAATATCCGGGTTCGAATCTCATGGTCGATTTGTCAACGATGTGACTTCTTGATAATATAATATGTGCTGCTTTTAAAAGTATCTGAAAATGATTTCTCGGGTTGACCTAAGCCTTTTGAGTGAAATTTGGGTTAAAGTCACTGTTCCTTGAGGTCACGGGTTATCGTGACCGAGGGTTTGAGCATACTGCTCTTGTTCAGATTGTGGATCACGCCAGATAATGCGCTCTCTCCCAGAAACTGTAACTAAGGTCCGCTCAGCATAGTTCAGTATAAACCACAGGTGGGCTCGACGGGCGTTAAAGAAACACAAACGCAACTTGATTTTACTAACTACCCGAGTAGATTCCATAGTCTCCTAAGTTTACAATATCCTCTCTACCTACTACTAATTGTGTGTTCAATACCCGGGTGAGGTAGTACAGACTTAAACAGTGGAAACTGGGCAAGCAATAACTGAGCAGGACTAAAGGACTACGTGTGTCGGATAGTAAAGTCTTAGACTGAGCGATCGATTGACTCGTTTAACGACATATCAAATCTTTATGGGTCATTTAATACCAATATTTAATTTTCTTGGGAGCTTTGTAGTAATGAAAAATAATTATGTACGAGGCTCATTCAATAAATAAGTTGAATTTTTCGGTATAAGGACTTCTAATACAGATAGAAGCTTTTTTTTGTTGTTGTTTTACTTCTATTTCACATGGATTTAATTTCTTTTGCAGATTAAAAAAACTTTGAGAGTTTTGGCGATTAACAAAGATGGCCGACCAAGAAGCATGCTCCAGCTGTCAGTTATCAAGTTTTTGGTTGCTGAAGGGTGCAAACCAGTTGAAATTCATAGGAGAATGTCAACTGTGTATGGTGCCACATGTTTCAGCCAAAAGAATGTCTACAAATGGGCTAAATTGTTTAAAGAAGGACGGAGCCGTGTTGAGGATGAAGACAGGCCTGGGAGGCCTACAGAAGTGAGGTCTCCTGAGGTGATCGAATCAGTGAATGACCTCATTCAGTCTGACAGAAGGGTGACAGTGGATGACATTGCAAGGACTTTGAGCTTATCTGTTGGGAAAAACGCAGGGGTCATCAGTCAGAAGAAGTCATCTTGCATCATGACAACGCATGGCCTCACACAGCAGACCATCAACGAGCTGGGCTGGGAACTGCTCCCTCATCTCCTTTACAGCCCAGACCTTGCCCCGTCAGACTTTCACATGTTTGGTCCTTTGAAAGCGTTCACGAGAGGCACGAAGTTTAAAAGTGACGATGAAGTCAAAAGTGTTGTGAGCGACTGGCTGAGACATCAGTCCAAAGATTTTGACGCTGAGGGAATACGGAAGATTGTGTACAGATGGGAAAAGTGTGTGACAGTGCTGGGAGACTACGTTGAAAAAAAAGTAAGCTTCTATCTGTATTAGAAGTCCTTATCTCGAAAAATTCACCTTATTTATTGAATGACCATCGTATGTTATTCTGCTTTCACAGTTGAATACATGGTAGATGATGCTCAGATTGTGTGCCTATACATGTTTGTGTGGACACAATTACTGGAGGCGATTATATGTGTGTTTTATGTTGAAGTTATATTTTGGAATACAGTTTGATTTCTTTAAGAAATTGTAGGATATTATATGAAATAATGTCATAAAAGAGTTCTTTTATGTTGGTTGTTTGCTTGGTTGATTTTGTTTGGCGGCATATCAATCGCTATGGGTTATTTTATGCCGAAATCTAAATATTTTGTAAGTAATTTTATGCTTTCAACTACATGTTTTGTCCACAGTTTTATACTTTCAGAGTAAATACATATATATATATATATATATATATATATATATATATATATATATATATATATATATATATATATATATATATATATATATATACATACATACAGATATATAGATAGATAGATATTTTGTAGATTTTGAAGATGTAAATGTATTTTTATATTTTTTTAGTATTGCATTGGTTGTCATTTTGCTATAAAGATGTATTGTTGGACATTTTATTATAAAACGGCAGAAACCAAGTAAGGCAATCTCCAAAAATCTAGTTACCATAAATAAAATAAAATCGTTTGCTGAATTATTTTAAAATTATTATTAAGAGAAATGTTCGTAAAACGGGGATTTGGCAAGTTCTTATTCTTTGGGTTTGGAAGGATTTTTTAATGTGCCTTGTCACTTCAAGACGTGGGCGATTGTGGCTCTCCACAGCTTCCTTAAAAAATGGGAATTTTGCAATTATTTGTTGTTTTGTTCCTTGTTTTATGAAGCAGAAAGCAAAATAAATGTTAGTAATATTAAATAGATTTCATTTGTAATTTATTTTAGAATAAATAATATCTCCAGACCTCATTTTTACTTCAACTCGAGGACTTTTTCTATGTGCCGTGTCCCTCCAGGGCGTTGACGGTCACATCTCTCCGCAACTACTTATCCTTTGTAACTCTTAATAAATTCTGTCTTTTTGTTATCTCTCCTAAAACTTTTTACGCAATCCATTTACACAAACTTACTAGGTAAGTTATGCTTTTTTTTCTTTTATCCTTCTTGTCTTCAATTTCTTATGTGATTATCAGATTTTCCAAGCCTTCTTTCCTCATAATGTGCCATAGAAATTTCACTACCTCTTCCTCATGTCCTTTTTTGTTTCCATTTTCTCTAAAACGTTGTTGTTGATCACATGTTCTGTCTATGGAATTCTCAGCATCCTTCCGTAGAATCATATTTCTGTTTCTTTAAGTATCTTCTTCGACTGTAAGGTGATTTCCCAGCATTCACTACCATATAGATATATGATATTACTTAACAATTCTGTGCTCTTTTCTTTGTTTCTAATGAAATTTTCCTGTTTCTTAATACTTTGCTCAGTCTTTGGAAGGCATCTTCTGCTATCCCAATGCTCCTTCAAATATCAGTGTCGCAACACTTCCCAGATATTTAAATTGATATACTTCTTTGATGTCGGTATCTCCAACATCACGTTAATCTTCTAACTGACACGACCTGCCTGCCTCGTAAATAAGCAGTCGAAGCTCTGGACTTGAGCTGAGTTCAATCACCACCCCATGAAACTTGTAGAAAATACATAACTACCTCAGCCACACGGCTAACCACACATGGTTTTTGGAATACGTAAAAGTCGTTAAGTAAATCCTATCATAAATTCTTCTTCGCAGAAAGTAGGCAGGTGTCAAGTTGTGAATTTTTATTTATTTATTTTTTACATATTTCTTTTTTGTTTGTGGTAATTTTACCCTGAGTGGGCGTAAACGCTATTTAAAGTAGAGACTATCTGATCTTTATAGGGAATCCCTCATTGTCTGGTTCGTTTCTCAGTGCCAAGTTTCAAACATTCAAGTAATTCTCATAGCATTTTCACCATTGTTGTACCATTCTTCAAGAGAACGATGTCATTGTTCACTGTCTGGCAAGGTGGTCTACCATTGCCCAGTCATTTGGAATCAATATACATTCATTTTTTTTTACAAATACATTAGAAACTTTTTTCTTGTTTTGTCTATTCTTTCTTATCGAATCGACATAAGAATCTCCTGAGATCTTCAGAATTACTTCACAGGGATAACATATTTCTGTAAATGTAGAACAATGGTTAAAAATAGTCGAGCAGGCCGTTGATAGTGTTGTTGCGCAAGACGGCACTAAGAGATTTGTTTTACCATTTTCTACATGAAAATATGGATACATATTGGTATATATTAGGCTTTGGAAACACACTCGCTCCCTCACACACACACACACACACACATATATATATATATATATATATATATATATATATATATATATATATATATTTCTGAGATGAGGTATTGTAAATATTTAGACTATTTAATTGTTCGAAATGTTGCCATCATCTTCATTGTCATATTCACGACGATTCGACCGTTTTACCTTCTGTGGCCTTCCTCAGGTGATATATGTTGGAATTTCGAACCGAACCTTTATTTCTTCCACCGGAGTAGAAACAAAGGGTTCGGTTCGAAATTTCAACGTATATCAACTGAAGATGGCCGGAGTGTACAACGACCGAATCGTCGTGAAAATGACAATGAAGATGAGGAAAACAGTCAGAAGAATGTAGATACTGTACACGCACACACAACCACACACACATAAACACACTTACACACACACACATACACACACATCTATATATATATATATATATATATATATATATATATATATATATATATATCAACTTTTTTATTATCAATTCATCCAAGAAATGCGACAGTCGGTTTCATGCTTGGACACAGTCTTGAGGCTTGTCCACATTTATATTGACATACGTTGTATCTCTTATATTGATACTTTTACCCATAAATATAGTATACCTTAAAACATTAGTCTATGTATGTATATTTCGTAAAATACATGTTTAATGTTTTGCCACACATCATCAGTGATGTTTTTAGCCGAAGTTCATTAGGGGTTTTTCAGGTCTTTCAACGATACAACTCCTCTCCAGGGTCACCCAGTCGTTACTGATCGGGTATCGACTTGTATGCCCGACGTCAGCAACAATTTTCTTCATATTTATTTACACACTGCGACTCCTCTTGGCAATTAATAGGCCAATTACGGATAACTTCTGTTTCACCGGCAATCTACGCTCTTCCATAAAAAAGGAAGCAAACGCAGTTATTGTTTCGGTCTGGTAAAAAATATAGCGATGAGTTCGCCTTGAAGTGGCAAGTAATGATTTTGTCCCTTCACTGATATATCTATCTATCTATCTCTCTCTCTCTATATATATATATATATACATATATATATATATATATAGAGAGAGAGAGAGATAGATTGCATATATATATACATATATATATTGCGTATATATATATTGCATATATATATTGCGTATATATATTGCGTACATGTATATATTGTGTATATACATTGCGTATATATATGTATATATATATTGTGCATATATATATTTATTACGTGTATATATATATTGCGTATATATATATGTATATTGAGTGTATATATATATATATATATTTATATATATATACACTCAATATACATATATATATACGCAATATATATATATATATATATATATATATATATATATTGCGTATATATATCACGTATATATATATATTGCGTGTATGCTTATGGCGTATATATATCGCGTATATATATATTGTGTGTATATACATATATGTTGCGTACATATATATGGCGTATATATATATTGCGTATATGTATATATATATACATATATATATATATATATATATATATATATATATATATATATATATATATATATATATATATATGTATGTATATACATATATATTTTGCTTTTGTATATGCATACTTCGGGAAAAGCGCTCAATATCAGTGATAAAGCTAACATATTCTGATATATGGTTATGTCAGTTTGTCTGATGATTGCCAAAGCGTGAAACTTAGGGTCACAAACTCATATCTATACAGCAGATTATATATATATATATATATATATATATATATATATATATATATATATATATATATATATATATATATATATTGCATATATAGGCAACAATCTTCCTTTAATGCCACTTAGACCCAACGGGATGCTGGGAATTAAAGAAAATAAGAAGACTTTAGAAGGAACCGGAAACCCAATCCTAAACAGGAATCACGTGATTAATTTATACTCCTGTTCAATAGTTTGTTTCTCAAGTTTTTCTAAATTTAAATTTATTTCTTTATATATCATAATGATCATTTTAGCTAAAATGTTTATGAATTGAAATCAAAATTCGTAAAAGTATTTAAGTTTTTCTAGCCTTCTTCATAATGAAAATTTTTTGTGACGGAGTAAATTCCAGAATTATGTTTTTTAAAAGTAATAATTGTTCTCTTTGCAAAAATCTTGATGACCAACAAACAAAAAATACAAAATGCATTAGTTTTCAAGAAATAAAATATTGCTTTTTATTGCGTCTCTCCATATTTACAAACGGAAGAAATTTCAATGTCAAACTGCCAAAACGAATTTGTGTGACTGCTGTCAGCCTTTTATAAAAATAGTAGCACACCCACCCAATTTGACCTTTGACTCGTGCTGACTGATGAGAACCGCCCATGTTATAAAAATACTGTTTTTAATGTTTTTAAATATAATTTTCCAATGTTTTGTCTTAGTTAAGTCGAAGAAACATTAAAGTAATTGTTTCTTATAAAACTGCATTGATCTTACGATTATTTTTATTTTTAACAGATTTTTACTTTTAATTTTTAACAATATCGAGTTTATTTGTCAGTGAGACAGTGGTCATTGTGATTTTTGCCGATTCAAAGGAAAGAATTTTATTTAGTAGACGTTTAATTTAACCATAATGAAATGGGTTGTTTTTTCTTTTGAAAGACCTATATTTCTATATGTTTGACTTCTAAATAAAATAAAAAAAAATGTATCGGATCCTAAACAGGGCGCACGGTTTGGTTTGATTGGATTTGATGGGTTTTCTGACATATCAACCCTGTGGGTCATTTAATGTCAAATCTCGTTTATGCATATATATTATATGAGGGTCATTCAATAAATAAGGTGAATTTTTCGGTATAAGGACTTCTAATACAGATAGAAGCTTACTCTTTTTTATTTTTATTTTTTTGCTTTACTTCTTTTTCACATGGATTTAATTTCTTTTGCAGATTAAAAAAAAAATTTGAGAGTTTTGGCGATTAACAAAGATGGCCGACCAAGAAGCATGCTCCAGGATTGAACAGCGGTCAGTTATCAAGTTTTTGGTTGCTGAAGGGTGCAAACCAGTTGAAATTCATAGGAGAATGTCAACTGTGTATGGTACCACATGTTTCAGCCAAAAGAATGTCTACAAGTGGGCTAAATTGTTTAAAGAAGGACGGAGCCGTGTTGAGGATGAAGACAGGCCTGGGAGACCTACAGAAGTGAGGTCTCCTGAGGTGATCGAATCAGTGAATGACCTCATTCAGTCTGACAGGAGGGTGACAGTGGATGACATTGCAAGGACTTTGAGCTTATCTGTTGGGAAAAATGCAGGGGTCATCAGTCAGAAGGAGTCATCTTGCATCATGACAACGCAAGGCCTCACACAGCAGCCCAAACGGTGCAGACCATCACCGAGCTCGGCTGGGAACTGCTCCCTCATCCCCCTGACAGCCCAGACCTTGCCCTTTCAGACTTTCACCTGTTTGGTCCCTTGAAAGCGTTCACGAGAGGCACGAAGTTTAAAAGTGACGATGAAGTCAAAAGTGTTGTGAGCGACTGGCTGAGACATCAGTCCAAAGATTTTGACGTTGAGGGAATACGGAAGCTTGTGCACAGATGGGAAAAGTGTGTGACAGTGCTGGGAGACTACGTTGAAAAATAATAAAAAAGTAAGCTTTTATCTGTATTAGACGTCCTTATACCGAAAAATTCAGCTTATTTATTTAATGACCCTCGTATGTGTATGGCCTGTACATGAATTATTTATACGTACATTGTTTTTACTCTTTGTTTGGCGAGCAGTAAATATTTATCTACAGAGCAACCTCAAGTTTCTACATCTTTGATATAGTCCCACCTCCTTCAGAAATCCAAAAATATTATTTTGATCAAAATGGCGAACAGATACTGGGATACTAGGCAGGGTGCACAGATACTCAAATCCTAAACAGAACTCGCGGATAGACAGATCTTAACCAGAGTAAACATATTTTCAGATCATAAACAGGGCTCATGGATACTCGGATCCTTGGGGGAGTGAACAGATATTCAGGTCTTAGGCAGAGGGAACATATACTCTAATCGTAAGCAGGTTTCACGGATACTCAGGTCCGAGGCAGAGTGAAGAGATACTCAGACCCTTGGCAGGGTTCATGTAATCTCAGATCCTCGGCATAGTGAATTGATACTCAGATCCTAAGAAGGGTACCTAGGCAGAGTGTAGAGATACTCTGGCCCTTAGCAGGGTTCGTGGATGCTCAGATCCTAGGCAAAGTACAGAGACACTTAAACCCTTGACAGGGCGCATGGATACTCTGATCCTAGGCATAATGAATAGATATTCAGATCCTAAGCAGGACCTACGAATACCTAAGCAGAGTGCTGAGATACTCTGACCCTTAGCCGGATTCATGGATGCTCAGTTCCTAGGCAGGGTACAGAGACACTTAAACCCTTGGCAGAGTTCTAAAACAAAACTTCTACCTTTCATCAGTACGGCTTATGCTAAACTTCAGGAAAGTGAACCCTTGCGCCTTCTCAGGTTAATATTCTCGGATGACATGAATTAGAAATTCAATCAAATGTTAGGTCAGCTACTAAGAAAGTTGGTTCACTGTATCGTGCTAGACTGAGTTTTCTCTCCAGAATCGATTTTACATATCTATAAGAATAGAATTGGCCGATCGTATAATACTGCCGCCACATATGGTCCGGTGCACCTGCTATTAATTTAGAGATTCTATAGAAGAATCAGCGATATTATTGGTCCTTTCCTGGCGTATCGGTTCAACCATTTTCTTAACCACCGTAAAGTTGCTTCTCTGTGCCTTTCCTATGAATGTTTTAATAGTAACTGCCCGGATGCGTTCTTCGCTATGGTATCTAGACTTTATGAATTTAAGCGCAGTACTAGATTGGCAACAATGCCTCATCTATTTACAGTTGAATTGGCTGGATGTAACCGTAAGTTCTATCCTAACATTTTCTTCTCTCGCACTTCTCGCTTGTGGAACTCTTTTCTGGTTCCATGTTTTTCGGCCAACTTTGATCTTCAAAAATTTAAATGCAATGTCAATCATTATCTACAGTCTTCCTGATTATTGTTCTATTGTTCTCTCTCCTTAATAACGTTTCTCTTTTTCTTATTCTTTTACATACAGTAAACCCTTGTGTGTTAGCGGCTTTACTACCTTGCTTCATTCAGTTAAAAAGAAATCTGTGATATGGTGCGGAATAATGATATCATGATGAAATATTTTTAAAAAATCACGGTCAGCGATATTTAAAAAGCTGTGAAAATTTCAGGAATTTAAAACGGATACAGTGTGAATTGGGAATATCCAAATAAGTGAAATGCGAATCATCTATGAAAAGTGAAACATTCCTTGAATTGATCAAGTCCTCTGAAGCGGAACCTACGGTGGAGTAATAGATAGCGTCTCGGATTGTGGAATCGGAGAGCCGAGTTCAAATTCTATTCAAATCCATTACATTCACTTACGTGCTAGTACCCTTGGGAAAGTTATGAATCTTCTTCTTCTCCCCCCAGTTACCCTTCTTTGGATACTGAGACCCTAGGCATAGTGAATTGTTACTTATATCCTAAGCAAGATACCTAGGCAGAACGCAGAGATACTCTAACCCTTAGCAGGGTTCATGGATGCTCAGATCCTAGGCAAAGTACAGAGACACTTAAATCCTTGGCAAGACTCATGGATACTCCGATCGTAAATGTAATGAATTGATGGTCAAATCTTAAGCAGGACCTACGAATACCTAGGCAGAGTGCAGAGATACACTGACTCTTAGCAGCGTTCACGGATGCTCAGTTCCTAGGCAAGGTACAGAGACACTTAAACCCTTGGCAGAGTTCTAAAACAAAACTTCTCTCCTTTCATCATCTGAGAGACCCCGGATTTGGATGTCAACTGGTCTACCGCAGAAAGAAATGGCAACCTACTGTGGGAAATAAATCTGCCTCGTCAGTCAAAAGGATACATGATCGCCTTAGCGTGTATCACACATGGCACATAACTGACTGACCTACGGTTCTGACAACAAGAGAGTGGATTTCCGGTCATTGACCCAATTCTCCTTGATTTTTAATATTTTTCCAAATGAATATTGTAATTTTAGTGGAATGGTTCTTAACATGAAACTTAGTGCAGTAATCGCTTATCCATACCGCGATTATCCATACCGCGATTATCCGTACCGCGATTATCCATACCTCGATTATCCATACCGCGATTATCCATACCGCGATTATCCGTACCTCGATTATCCGTACCGCGATTATCCATACCGCGATTATCCGTACCGCGATTATCCATACCGCGATTATCCGTACCGCGATTATCCGTACTTCGATTATCGAACATGAAAGGAAGATCAATGGTAACATTTGCTGACTGGCTGACGAGATATCTCGTTATGCGGTTTTTACTTTTAAACGCGTGACTCGTTTTGTGATATTTCGCGTTCATACGCTTTGAAACTGAAATGGCTTCCAGTTCGAATGCTAAAACGAAACGAAAGAAAAAATTCGGGTTATCTGCTGGGGAAAAATTAAATATTTGTGACATGTTAGGAAATCACCCCCCCCCCCTAAAAAACCATATCATGAAGACATATAGAGAAATGCACAGTCATATTTGGAAAAGCGAGGAAAGTTTGATGGATTTAAACGGATATCTGAATCCGTCAAACCTTTAATCCATCTGTTAAATCCATCTGTCTTAATCCAACATCGTGAGTAAGCGGCAGACAAAACGCGAGTCCAGCCGGAAACAGACAAAAATTGACGTATTTTTTTCATAAAATATAAACTGTACGAAACCTTGGAGAAAATGTTATTTGCTAATTTAAATGTTAGATATTTACACTGTTTACATTGTTTGGACTAATGTCCTCGTCTTTATTGTCATATTCACGACGTTTCGGCCGCTGTACGCTCTGGTCTTCTTCAGATGATATAAGTTTTAATTTCGAACCAAAACCTTTATTTCGTCTACAGGGTTAGATTATTCTAATTCCACGTGCCACACCTCTTGTAACTGTTCCCTTTCGTAACTCAATTCTCCAAGTTTTTGTTCACCTCTGCTGCGGTATTGAACTAACAACTCTTTATGAGAAGTCACTAGATTGCTTCAACCGACACTTTTACGCTGGAGCGTACAACAGCCAAAACGTCATGAATATAAAGATGAGGACGATAGTCCGAATAATGTAAATAGTGTACATAATACCTCATCCCAGAAATATAGACAGATAATAAATGTCAGATGTCTTTCAGAAAATGAACTTTTTTCCATATTTTTCTCTATAATTTAGATATTCGATTAACCAGAATTTTGAATTAACCGAACATATTTTTTCAATCTCTGTTCCAAGATGTCCGGATAATCGAGGATATACTTTAATTCAAATAACTCTGTACCGTCATTACGGTTATTTACAAAATACTTTATTATTTACAAGAATGCTTTATTTTTTCGTAAACATTGTTTCACCTTCCGCATCCAAATCAAAGACTCTTTGAAAGCATTCCATAATTCCTTCCTTAGGCGCCATGTGTGATGCATGCTTGGGAGATCATGTCTCTTTTCGATTCATGTTTGATTTTGAAGAGGATTCCCGCAATAGGCTTCCGTTGTTTTCTACGGTAGACTGGTTTCCAGCCATGGCTATAAGACCCCGTCTAACCTGTTATTTAGCCCATAGATTGGTGAGGAAGAAGAGATAGATTAATACTTTTCTAAAGAGCATTTATGCATAACGAACTCGACTAGAACGCGAACTCGGCTGTCCGATTTCTCTTTCTTATGCACACCAACCGCACATCCAAGCTTACTGCACCTATTATTCCAAAGCAGCCACCCATCTAAGTACTTACCAGGCTCAACGTTTCTTAACTTGGGTGATTGAACGAAAACCAATCTTTCAACATGATATGGCCGTAAGCTGTTCATTAATGAACATAGAAACCAGTTGCATTTGCTATTCTTTGGCCTTATGCGTACACAGGGCGATGGGCACGGCAGCTTTAGGAAGAAATATGCCAAGAAAGGTCTTTTGTCTTTGGGGAGCATGCATTCGAATGAGGTGGAGGATGGGGAGGCCCGCCGTTTGCGCCAAAACGAGAGTTAGTTCTCCTTCTACCCTGAATGCCGATATGTAGTGAGAGTTCTTTCTCGGATACAAGTTGGTCTCTGAGATCCGACCGTTGTCTCTGGAGGCAATAGGTCGTTCGCGACGATTTGATCGAGGTGCTCGATCTGTCGATGGGAGTGTATCGCTCCACATTGCCTTGGGCGCCTGAGTTGAAATGCCTCATTAATGACGAGGCTGCTGAATCGGAATACATTCTTTCACTGCCTGGTCGTACGCCCACTGTGCAAACGTTGATGGCTACATGGTCCGCATGCTGCACAGACAATTCCTTGTCCCGAAAGACAGTTCAATTTGTAGCAATGTGAGCTCGTTGTCGGACAGGAGGAAACTAATGTCCTTCTGGATGCTCATGATGGTATGGACGATGATAATGAATGAGGTCCACGCGGTATTTCCTCTTTCTTCCCATTATCTGCTTGCGTTCTTCAAACTCCAGTTGAAGGTCAAGATCAGGCTGGAGACAGGGGGACTTTCTTCGTGGGACATTACTGACAGGTAGATGACTGGTGCGATTGAATAGTCCTAAACTTGAATGGCATCTCGAGCTCGCTGGTTAAAGCACTTGTTTTCTGGGGAAAAAACATGCCGGGCCAACCCTGTTACGTTAAAATGGTAAAAGTTACGTTTTAGTTCCTTGAAATTAACTTAGCTGTAATCATCGACCCTCTTTATTTTTTAGTCTCTCATATTTCTGTCTTTTTTTTTTCATTTGTCTCTCCCATCTCCTGTTAGGTGAAAGGCAGTACCTCTCATTCGGGAGGAGGCTGGGGTCATTACCCGGCGCCTGAGGCGACTCCAAAAATGGGAAGTGCTGAGGAGGCTTGAGCAATTTTTTGCACAGTATCGCTGTTAAACCCACTTTAAACCTTGACCTTGTGCCACATTCGGTAGTGGTATGAGAGCAATGAAAATTCTACTCCTTTTAGGTGAAACTAGGCATAGTTGCCTAGAGCTGTAGAAACATTTAATTTCGGTTTTATTTTACTTATATTTTTGTCTCTTACACGTTCCAACTCTATTTTCGTTGTTAACTTGCTTTTCTGACAATTGATCGGGAGGTTTTGAGGATTGTGGAACCACCTCTTAATTGCTAGTATTCTCAAGTACACTCTGACCTGGGGTGGTAGCACCAATTAGGTTGTGAGGAGAGTCGCATACTAACACATTTTTTGTATATAATCTTCATTAAAATCATGGATTTTTTATGTAAGTGAAATCATGTTTTATTACCCCTCTCCACTTGTTTGTAAATATGGTGGTTTTCTAAGTGTGGTTTAGATGTGGCACAAGGTCGAAAGTATGGGGCACCCAGTGAGGATCAAACTCACTATTGAGCCGTAACTGATTTAGTGATATAAACTTGCTGACCATTACACCACATCGAAGTGTCCTCTGTTTATAAATATGATTGCAGAAATGGGATATTAGCATGTTTTTGCGTTGTTTCGATTAAGTTTGTTTAAAGGCACATCAACACCTTATGGGTCAATTAAAGCTGAAATTTAATTTTCTTGCGAACATTAGGAATTACTTTCGCAAACAATGTATTGCTAGTAATTTATTTTTGTTGCAAAAATGTATCACAAGTAATATATTCCGTTTACAGAAAATATTATATTGATGATGATTTTATTTTTACTTTAATAAATGTATTGCTGGTATTTGTACAATTAAAATGATTATACTTTCATAGTGTTTTTACTATTAAAATGATTATATTTTCATAGTGTTTTACTATTAAAATGATTATACTTTCATAGTGTTTTACTATTAAAATGATTATACTTTCATAGTGTTTTACTATTAAAATGATTATACTTTCATAGTGTTTTTTACTATTAAAATGATTATACTTTCATAGTGTTTTTTACTATTAAAATGATTATACTTTCATAGTGTTTTTACTATTAAAATGATTATATTTTCATAGTGTTTTACTATTAAAATGATTATACTTTCATAGTGTTTTACTATTAAAATGATTATACTTTCATAGTGTTTTTTACTATTAAAATGATTATACTTTCATAGTGTTTTACTATTAAAATGATTATACTTTCATAGTGTTTTTTACTATTAAAATGATTATACTTTCATAGTGTTTTTTACTATTAAAATGATTATACTTTCATAGTGTTTTACTATTAAAATGATTATACTTTCATAGTGTTTTACTATTAAAATGATTATACTTTCATAGTGTTTTTTACTATTAAAATGATTATACTTTCATAGTGTTTTACTATTAAAATGATTATACTTTCATAGTATTTTTACTATTAAAATGCTTCTGGTATTTATACGATAAAAATGTATTTTTATGCTTTCAGAGTGTTTGTGGGTTAACTATTTGCCCATAGCTTGGACCCTCACAGGATTTACCACCCCAGGCGAGGGTGAACCTGAAAACAACTGCAATTAAGAGATAGTTTACTCTCCTCAACATTTATGTGAACACATCTATACCACAATCACCAAAGCAACGCGCGTCCTAGGCATGACGATAAACTACATCCGGCAACAAGGAAGATTGGGGGTTTTGAGAAGCATGGAACCATCACTTAATTGCAGTTGTTCTACCCTGACCTGGAGTGGTAACACTTGTTAGGGTCCCAAGCATGGGCAATTAGTTAACCCCCAAAATGGGATCAAAACACTATGAAATTATAAACATTTTTATAGTAAAAAAAATACCAGCAATATATTTCTGTAAACGAAAAAATATTACTTACAATACATTTTTGTAACAAAATAAAATTACCAGCAATACATTTTTTGTAAAAGATATTACTATTGCTCCCAAGAAAATTAAATTTCGGCATTAAATGACCCATAAGGAGTTGATGTGCCGTTAAACAATCAGAACCAAACTAAATGAATCAAATAAGTTTATAGCAATTTTTTTCTTTTTTACAATGATGATCATTTTTTACAACACCCAAGAGCCACTCGAGGTAGAGAATTACAGGATAAGCGGCACCACCGCAAGCAAGTTGATAATGCCACCAGGAAGCAAGGTGCCGCAAAAAGAAGGAGGAGGAGGAGAAGACGAAGGAGGAGGAGGAGAAGACGAAGGAGGAGGAGAAGAAGACAAAGAAAAAGGAGGAGGAAGAGAAGACGACGAAGGAGGAGGAGAAGAAGAAAAAGGAGATGAAGAAGAAGGTCTACCGTAAAATTTTCATAACAGATTTTTACAATGAAGTTCACCCTATACAAAACTAAAGAGCCACTCGAGGTAGAGGATTACGGTGTAAAAGGCACCGCCCCAAGCAGAGTTATAATGCCACCAAGGCGCAAGTGGCTACAGGGAGTGAAAGAGAAAGCAAAGACTTTAGAAGGAACCAGAAACCCAATCCTGAACAGAAACAAAGGGATAAACCTTTTCAAAAGATCGGGGAGGCGCGTGAACCGGGTAATAGGTGAACCAATCTACTTCTATTGAGGAAAAAAGGAAATACATTGAAAATAAAAGTTCAGAGTTTTATGCGGATACGTTATAAACATAGAGGTAACTTAAACTTTCGAAATAATCGGAAACCCAATCTTAAGCAGGAAACATGGAGTTAATCTCTAATCCTGTTCAAAAGACCGGGGAGGTGTGTGAAACGGACGGTAGGCGGAGCTATTTGATTATATTTGGTTTTGGCTTTGAATAGCTAAACATGATGTAAGTTTTTGATTCTATGGATTTGAAGGTCTAACAATTTAGTGCTTTTTTTCGGGATATTCTTTTCACGCTTTGGAAATGTCTCCACTTGTCTCCGTCTTAAAATTCCTTACCCAATGTAACTACCGTCTTCTCTTGAATTGTGGTAGGTTAATGATTCTTTTTTTTATTTTTATTTTTTATTTTCTCTTCTGTACGTGGGTGGGTTTAGCCATCAAAAGATAACGGCAGAAGGGGAAAAAACAGAATTCCAGGCCAGATATGACATGTGATAATTCTGTAAAGAGACACCACAGAGTTATTATGAACATATGATGCCTCTTGACCCCGATGTTCCTTCCTAGCACACCCACACCCAGCATTTCTGAGTAATATTTTCCTCAATGTTTCTAATTAAGTCTTACCCACTCCCCAAACTGAGATCAAACAAGTTATACTAGCAGTACCATATAATTCTTTGTCGTTTTTTTGTTTCGCAAATACGAAATGTTTCTCTCCTCTTCATTTTTCCTTCGTGATTTAAGTGATCGAAAACTAAGGAGATATGAACGCGTGGCTGTTGAATCCGATGTCCATAGCTAATTGACGTTTAAATGATTAAAGTAACTAAAATAAATCTTACATGCAGGTAATCAACATTTGTTTAAAAAGCATAATAGAGCAATACAAATGTAAAAAGAATGTGCACATATGTTGGCAAACTTGAATAGACGTGCTCGCAAAAAACATTTGAATATATTCAAATAGGTCCGCTGCTAAGAAAGTCTGTTCTCTGTGTCGTTCGAGACAATTTTTCTCTCCAGAATCTATCATACATATATATGTCTAACATTTGTCCGTGTTTAGAATATTGCTGTTACATACGGTCCTGTGCCCCTGCTATTTAACTTGAGCTCCTTGATAAAATCCAAAGAAGAATCAGTAATATTATCGGTCATGATCCGGCAGCTCTGCTTCAGTCACTTTCCATCGCCGTAAGGTTGACTCTCTATGTCTTTTCTATAAATACTTTCATGGTAATTGTTCGGATGAGCAATTCGCTATGGTACCTAGAGTTTTTGACTGGCGGTCGAGATCTCATCAATTTACAGTTGAGCTGGCTAGATTTAGTCTGTCTGTCTGTCTGTGGATGACTATATATATATATATATATATATATATATATATATATATATATATATATATATATATATATAATTTTGGCGGTAGAATAAGTAAATTAATATTTACTATTTCTACAGCCAGAATTATATATATATATATATATATATATATATATATATATATATATATATATATAAATATATATATATATAAATATATATATATATATATATATATATATATATATATATATATATATATATATATATATATATAGTCATCCACAGGCAGACTGTTTCGCTGTATCACAGCTCCTCATCCTGACTAAACATCCGATCGCTTCAAGCCAGAACCGAAACCCGACAGATCCAGTTAAGATGAGAACAAATAGAGTACAATTCCAACGTTCGTAACATTTAATTTAAAAGAGGGCTCAATACAAAGTAGAGCTATATTATTTATTTTAGGATATTACATGGAAAACATGGAAAAATTGCTACACAATTGCAGTCGTGTTTCGATGCGTATCAATGCATCTCATCAGCCAATTGTAAATTACTCTCTTCATATACTTCAATGTATGGATCAGTTATAAAAATTAAAACAGGAGATAAGGTAATTGAACATAGAACAGGCTACGCTAGAAGAGTATCAGCACAACAGCACACGTTGCTATAAAAACAATGCATTAAATCCAAAAGTTGAGTCATGTACTTAAATATCTCGTCAGATCGGAAGTTTCAGATCGATGCTATGCATGGTGTTAAACTATTTGTGAAATATCTAAAATGTCAGCCATATACAACCGCTTTCTAAGATCAATGGTTAAAAATGTCTTAAAGCTTGTCAAACATGTAGATCTTGACGAGGACTATCCTTTTTCGATCCTTGTGGACTGGCGCTACATAATCACAAAAAAACTGTACAGGATGACAAAGACCACATCACTTGAGCACTTTCAATAAGATTAACTACTAAAATAATGACATAATCAAGATGATGACGATTCACCCAATTTCAAGCTTTGAGATTAAGATTGAGGAAAGAAGCCTCCATCAACACTATAAAGAGCGATAACAGCTATTGGACTTGAAAAACGTTTGTTTCTGAAAAAAAAAGAGAAAGATTTTTATAAATCTCAGTCGACAGTAGCATTGACTGCTCGGGCAATGAATGCCGAATGTTTCCTTATAAGTAAACGACTAATATTACCAATACTATTAACATTGTCTGGATGGAATGCACGGCGTTCAACTCGTTGAGAAATTTCAGATTATTAAAAATGCTTTCAAGCCAAATAATGCTTTGGACTATCCTCTAACTTTATAAGAACAAGATCAGGCCGAAAATGGTGTCTTGTTATTCATATTTAGGCGGGAACTGCACCGTCCTCACTTTGATGTCTTGATAGAGTTGAAAAGCGTCTCTGAGTCCTTGTTGGAGAAGAATTATTTTCCACCCTACAACCTCTCTTTCTCTCCCTCTCTCTCTCTCTGTCTCTCTCTGTCTCTCTCTCTGTCTCTCTCTGTCTCTCTGTCTCTCTGACTCTCTCCCTCACACACACACACACGCACACCGGCGAGTCTCTCACCGATCTATCGCTACTACCAAGGAAAGTGCTCGGACGAACTACATTCCTTGGTTCACCCAGGTCACGGCTTCACGGCTAGGACCCGCAATGCCACTTACCTAGTAGCAAACCACAGACATTCCCTATGTATTTCACCGTCAAGAATTAATTTCCATTCGAACAGCTTCTTCCCGCGAACCACTGTCCAATAGAACAAACTCCCAAGAGGATGTTTCCCTGATCACTACAATCTTAACCTGTTCAAGTCTAGAGTTAACCGTTATCTTTCCCTCTTATTCAAAACTACCCTTTAAGGTAATCCTCTACCTCGAGTGGCTCCGGGCCTTATACAGAGTGAACTTTACTGTAAAAAAAGAAAGAAAAGAGCTCTTACAGATATATATAGAGAGCGGTGCTACAGAATTATAAGCAGCTTTAATAAATAACAAAATCTATCATTTGAAGACTTCCGACCGCAACAACAACAAAAATGGGTAGCAAATGCAACTGATAGGGAAAATATTGATTAATCGATTTGTTTTCTACGGCTTATCTGCCCTTTGCAGGTTATTTAAAGCCAGAAAATATCTTTAGATTGTAAGAATTTAATTCAAATAATAATGGTTTAGTAATACAAAATTTACTAATTAATCCATATTGGAGAGAAGAGGTGGATTCATACCTTTCCCAAGGTTATCTGCGCGTAAGTGAATATAATGAACACAACGGGAATTGGGTCCCGGCTCTCCGATTAACAGCTCCGAGTCATTATCCATTACAATACCCGTCCATCCAATCTTACAACATCTGGTATTCCCAAGTGGTCACTCATCTAGGTACTGACCAGGCTTAACTTCGGTGATAGAACGGGAACCGGTGTTTCGACGTGATGTAACCTTAAAAAAAGAGAAAATAATGATATGATCGTGATATTGTTCGTTCACACTACCATAAACAAGAGATTAGAAAGAAAACTCCGATCAATACCAGAAAGACTGGTGACAGTAGGCTCGAGAAAACTATTTCAACCGACAGTATCACTGACCGTTTTGTAAGTGAATGCCGAATGTTTCCTGTATGGAAACGGCTATTTTCACCCAAACTATTCATTATCCCTGCGAACTAGTAAAAGCCAAGATAACTTCTTATTTTATGATATTCGATTCATTATCTTTAAAATGGCTTACGACCGTATCACGATTCTCGTCCGATAACCGAAGTTAAGCAACGTCAAGCCTGGTCAGTACCTAGATAGGTGAACGCTTGGAGATATCAGCTGCTGTAAGCTTGCATTTGCGATGTTTCAATGGATAATAAACAAAAGATTAGAATGTCTCGGAATGTGAAATCGAGTTGTTGAATTCGAATTCCAATCAAGTTCGTTACGTCCATATATGCGCAAATTCTCCCCCCTCCTCCGGTTAAATAGTAGGCCTTGGTTGGCAACCTGTCTACCGCACAAGATAACGACAGCCTACTGCCGGAATTATTCTGCCAAGTCAGTCATGATTCGAAAAAGGTACATGATCACGTTCATCATGCCTGGTGCCGAAGGAAGGATGTCCAAACTACAAAAGACCTGAGGCGAAAAATCTTGATGTGATTTGTCATTTTCATGCAAATATATTCATCCAAATATAAAATTAATAAAAAGTAAAAGAAATCATAAATAATGCAAATATTTCCACTTTGTTCCGACAGCCGACTTGGAATATTATCTAAGACTGTGGCGAGCAATGAAAAGAAGGAAATTTAATAGCCGGCCAAACAAGTCGAAGACATAAGCTCACTAATACAGAGATATATTTATATCTGTAATATTTACACCCGTGCTTTTACTTTCTACTGACAGTCGGATAATTGTGATATAAGGTATGAAAAGCAATACAATATACAGACAGGGATATTAGTCTTGATATAAATCTAGCGTGTGGATAATGATTTATAGTGATACAGATAGAGTCTCACCGACAGCCATACAGCGAAACTGATAGGATGGTATTATATTGGTATAATTACAGGATACACAATCAATGTGGCATTGCACTGACAGCTGTGTATTGTCGGGCTAATTGCTATGTATAGAACATCTCAAGTTCAGAAAAACTGAAAAGAGTCATCGAGAAAAGATAATTGCTTCTCTTATGCTCTCGTTCAAAGGCGAAGATGAAGTTCACAAGCTGACTGTATTAAGAAATCTCGACTAGATATTCTTTTCCTTTTTCCGCCCGTTATACAATCAGAGAACAACAGACGTCTAGTCTGATTTATTTATAACAGAAAATGTTCGGTTATAAATGGTTTTTCAACCGAAGCTGAGCTTTTGCAATGGAAACGCACAATTTGCTGTTTACAATATTTCAGATACAACGTTCGGCAGAAATTTAGTTACATTCAATGCCTCAAAGACTAGTTCCATTCCATTCCATCACCGTCGATCAGACCCCGAACTACCCGCCAGTTATGATGAACGGATATCTCCACGTGGAGGCCTCGTCACTTGAGAGACTATTAGGCCTCAAACTCACACCCGACCTCAAGTGGAACTCTTATATACGACCCATCCCTAAAGATGCAGTAAAATGGTCGGCTCCCTGTACCGCTCCAGTAAGTATCAGGCTCCTCATACTATCTTATACCTTTATAAGAGCCAGATCAGATCGAAAATGGAGTGCTGATAGAAGACACGGAAAGAAAATTTAAAAAAACCTTCCTGCAGAAGGTAGCGAAGGAGGGCGAGAAGGCGGAACTAAACATAAACTACAAGAAAACAGAATGCATGGTGATCAGTAAAAAGATGAGCCCGAAATGCGATTTACAGGCCGGGTACACTAAATTCAAGCAGGTGAGGAAATTTAAATATTTGGGAAGTGTTCTGACAGAGGACGGCAAATGCGACGCTAAGATCCGTAGACGTACTGGATTGGGCAATGACGCATTCCAAAAGCTCGGCAAAATATTACGAGACAGGAGGATTTCGTTGGTAAAAAAAAGAAAAGAGTACTGAACTGCGACGTGATATCTGTCCTCCTATACGGCATAGAATGTTGGACGGTTTCCTCTAAAATGAAGAAGAGACTCGAGGCAACGGAGGTATGGTTATACAGAAGAATGCTAAGGACACCACGGACCGAACATGAGCAACGATGAGGTTTGGGATTGGAGAATCTGATACTCACAGTGCGGATAGATGGAAAGAGAGACAAAGGAAAGCAACGCACACATACCTAGCGAGCTTAAGCAAGTAGATGACAGAAAAGGGTTTGGGAGAAATAGAAAAAGACAAAACATATTGAGAACTACAATGGATAGGAGGAAGTGGAGAACCGTGATCGTCTACTACCTGAAGAGATACGACATATAAAAAACGAAGTTGCCATATTTGGGCCGGAGCTGCCCAATCCTCACTTTCCAGTCTTGATAGGTCTAACTTCATGGCTAGGACATACCATTCTACTTATATTGTGGCAAACCACCCATATTCCCTCTATATTCCACCAGCAAGAAATAAGTTCCACTGGAACGGCCTCTTACCGCAAACTACAGACTCCCAAGAGGATGTTTCTCCGATCACTACAATCTTAAACTGTTCAAGACTAGTTAACGGTTATCTTACCCTCCTATTCATATAAACTACCCCTTAACGTAACGCTCTACCTTGAATGGCACCCGGGCATTGTATAAAGGGAACGTTACTATAAAAAAGAAAAAAAAAGAAATACCTGTCACATTTTAAAGCTTGACAATAAGACCAACTGCTATTAAAACAATTTTTTCACTGTTGGTTAAACAAAGGGCTATAATTTTATTCTTTTCCTTTCTAAAAATTCTCCAAATGGTGGCCTTGATTCACCATAAACTGGTGTAAACGATTTCTAAAGTTGTTCAAGGCTTTTTGATTTCTTCCAGGAAGCTTTCATTTAACAACTATACCTGAAATGCTCAATCCATAGCGGGGGGTATCAATTTCTATAATTTGGCTTGTTCTTATTCGACCCTTCATTTGCCTAAGCTCATTAAGTAGGTTACTTGCTGCCACCGACCATTTTTTAAGCAATTCGCCCCAAGCAAGGGGTTACAGAGGATTGAGAACAAGAGGAACGAGGCGTGTTTGAGGAAAGGATACAGAGAAAGACGGGGGGACAAGATCAAGTTATCCGATGTCTATTAACATTACACGTGAATATTTGAAGATTATCGTCATCGGAAAAACAAGCAAGGGGAAGGGAGTTCCACAGATGGGAAGTGCGAGGGAAGAAGCTGTTTGAGTAGAAGAGATGGTTACATTTAACCGTTTTGACAGTGAAAGAGTGGGACCGAGATGCCAGCCAAGTAGCTCGCTTAAATTCATGCAGTCTGGGAACCAGCGAAAGTAGTTTGTCGAAGTAGTTGCCTTGAAAATATTTGTAGAAGAGACAAAGGGAAGCCATATTACTTCTGTGAGAAAAGAATTGTAGACTAGATTCCAGATCAGAACCTATCACATTGTATATTCGTTTTTGGATTTTGTCGAAGACCTCGAGATGTACAGCGGGGACACCAGACCACATATGATAGCAATTTTCAATGCAAGGACAGAAAGTTGATTTATAGGTTTGAAGGATGGACTCGGGTGAGAAAAACTTTCTGGCACGACATAGAGAACCAATTTTCATTGCGGTAGCTATTGATCCAATGTATTCATTCCACCACATGTCAGCTGACAGCGTGTGACCAAGCACGCGTAACGAGGCTCTCTTACACTTAATATAAAATTAGACGAACTTCACAGTTAACAAAACAGTTTAGCAGCACGTTACTATGGCGTGATAGTTAACAAGCTCTGAACAATGCGATAGTATAGTGATTTCAATCCTTGGGTAGGGGTCCAATTTTTTGCTTCCTGAGTAAGGTTCGCTGATGTAGTTGTACAATAGACATTGCGACCAGCAATAATCATTTTTTCAAACTTTTTCATATTACTATAGATTAAACACTTTAAAACACGAATATCATTTTTTTAATTTATAAAAGTTAATAGGGTTCCAGTCTGTTATTTAAATGAGTTATAAAATGATCCCCCAACTGTGGAACCCAAAACAAAATATGCTCATACTATGCGATTTCTTGAAATAAAAAATATCGCAATCTGAAATACCGTAATTTCTCGAAAATAATACGCATCTATAAATAATACGCACCGCAACAAATGATCTAAAAATTAAGAAATATATCTATCCCAATGTATAATACGTATCTATAAATTTTGTCAAAAAATAAATAAATAAATAATAACATTTTGTCGACCATGACATTAAGAATAAAATAGAAACTAACCGGCTAAAATAATGTATGGTGGCAACAGGAAAAAACAGAGTTGGAACTTGTAAAATGGATTCAAGAACCTTGAGATTCCGTCAGTGAGGATGTTATAAAGAGAGGTTTCAGGAAGTGTTGTCTCACGACAGCCATGGATGGCTCTGAAGATGATATCCATTGACAAGTGAATGAAGAGGCCGAAGCTAATTTTGTTCAGGACGAACATAATATTGTGAATGATAAATTATTTAATGACAATTTAGATTTTGATTCTAAAATATAAAGTGGTAATAATGATGATGAAAATTAAAATTTCAATAAATTCTTAACTTGATATCCTCTTTTCTTCGAAATTGGCCTTTTTATAGATTTTTTAATTTTTCGCCAAATAAAAAATGCAGTTACTGATAAACATAAATTTATTGACAAAAAAATGTTACAATTATTATTGTTGGATTTAAAATGAAAATTGGGATATCTTTCTTATTTTAGAACAACAATTATTATAAATCAATAACGAAAAAAATATTTTTAAACCTATTTATAATACGCACTCCTACTATCACCTGTAATTTACAGTAAAAAAATGCGTATTATTTTCGAGAAATTACGGTATATATATAATATATACATTTATAATAATCTCAAATTGGGAGCTTGTCCCTACTATCACCCCCGGTAATGACAACCTTTTGAACATATATAATGTATTCATATAAGCATTATACACATTACGTGTTTTAGAAGCTCGAAAAAATTAGCATTTTTTTTAAATATCTGTCTATATTTCTGAGATGAGGTATTATGTACACTATTTACATTGTTCGGACTATCATCCTCATCTTTGTGGCCATATTTATCACAAAGTTTCGGCCGTTGTACGCTCCAGCCTTCTTCAGGTGGTTGGAATGTCGAACTGAACCCTTTATTTCGCTCGCTGAGGTAGACCGTTCTAGTTCCACGTGCCATGTCTAATGGATGTCAGTTATCAGTTATCTCCAGTTAATTCCCTATCCAAGTTCTCCACCGCCTTAACCGGGTATTGAACTCTTTGGGTCCTGTCACTGGAACTAACTAACGCATTTATCCACTCATGTGTCCTGTGTCCTTGAGGACATGGCACGTGGAACTAGAACAGTCAACCCAGCGAGCGAAATAAAGGGTTCAGTTCGATTTCTTTTTAATATATAAAAAGTTAGGTAAGCAAAAACACTAGAAAGCAAGACAAATTAGAAATGGTAGATAAATAAACAAACATAAATATCGAAACGTTTCTTCAGTATAGAAACAGATAGCAGAAGCAAAAAATGAATAGATAGATAGATAGATAGATAGATAGATAGATAGATAGATAGATAGATAGATAGATATAATTTCGCCTCAAGCAGGTTGGGAAATCCACGAGTCCGCAGCGGTTTGCAGGGATTGAAACTGAGGGAAAACAATGAGTGCAGGGATTAAGGAAAGGACACAAGATGAACGCTATTCAAGAAGATAGAAGATGGCGATTGACGTTGCATTTCCATTTTTGAGGATTTATAGTTATCAAAGAATTAAGTAAACGGAAGGGAGATCCACAAGCTGGAAGTGCGAGAAAAGAAACTGTTGGAGTAGAAGTGGTTGTTTCATTTAGCTATTTCAGCATTAAACGGGTGGGATCTAGATGTCAGTCTAGTAGCACGCTTAAAATCATGTCGTCGGGGCACCAGGGAAGAAAGCTAGTCAGAGCAGTTGCCATGAGAATATTTGTAGAAAAGACAGAGGGAAGCCACTTCATGTCGGTGAGAAAGTGACTGAAGTCGAGATGCCAAGTCAGGATCGGTTACATTGCAGATCCTTCTTTGGATTTTGTCAACCTCGAGATGAATAGCAGGAACACCAGACCAGATCTGGCAGCAACATTCAATGCACGGACGAATGGTAGATTTGTAAATGTGCAAGATGGATTCTGACGAGAAAAAATTTCTGGTGCGACACAATGAGTCTAATCGGGTTTTAGGCATAAAATACTCGTATATTATGAAATCATTATTTAATATACAATAAAATCATTTATACTTCTTTCTTTACTACAAATTTTATTAAACATTTTTAACATTTTAGGCGACTTTAATTCTATCAATTCACAATGAAATTCCATTAAAAATTCAAGAAGTCATTCTCTTTTAGAACTGGCTTTCATATTTAAATGCCAATGTTTTTGTTTCTTAAGAATGCAAATTTATTTCGTATGCATTAAATTAATCAACAAGCACTTAATTTTGGTCTGTCTTTCTGAGATGGTGGTTTTCTAAGCGTAACTTAGATATAGCGCAAGCCCGAAATTATGGTGCCCCAACTGAGGGCCAAACGCACTATTCAATCGTAATTGATTTAGCGAGACAAGCTTGTTAGGCATTACGCTATGTCGAAATGCCTAATGGCTTTCTAAGTGTAGCATAGAAGTGGCACACGGCCGAAAGTATGGTGCACCTAGGGAGGATCGAACTCACTATTTACTCGTAATTGATCAAACGAGACAAAGCCTGCTAGCCATTACATCATGTCGGGGTAACTCTGTGTTTCTGAAATGAGGAGTTATCATTATTTACATCCAGCCTAATGTCCACGTAATTGTTATTATTATCATCACAACCTTTCAATCACAGCACAGAACGGCTTAAATGTTGTGATCGTAACAAAAAAGACGATGAAATAATTACGAAGGCAAATAATGTAAATCCGGGGTGTCCAAACTTTTTTCAAAGAGGGCCAGATTTGATGAGGTGAATATGCACGAGGGTCAACCATTTTCCTTGGCATTCTTTGAACCATTAAAGTTAAATGCAAATGAACTATCTTGTGAAAATTTGATTGCAAATGGCATATTTTCATTTCATCACATAGATGACAAATAAATTTAAACGGGTATTACGAAAATCAATCAGCCTGACTGAAGCCCATATAAGATGAAATAAAATATGTCTGAGAAAAAAGAACTTCCTGGAAGCTATAATATATCTCAATTTAATCTTAAACATTACATATTATTGGTAATTAATGTTTAAGTTAAAAACATATGAATAGGAACATAACACCAACATTCATCTGATTAAGAAGTGACACAAGTCCAAGTGTTCAAATATATTTATAATTGATTTTGACCAAACAAAACAAATTTAATTCGCTAAGATTTTAGAATTTATTCATCTCAGATGACCAAAACAATTAACTTGCCTGCACTAATGTGATGGATGATACTGAGATCTGGACTATAGTTTGCAGGCAAGGTCTATTTCAAAGGCAGTGGTCTCGTTCAAAGGCAGTGATTTTAGAAATTGGCTGGAAAAGGCCAAAGTCAGTGTCACAACAGCAGAGGGCGTGAAATTGTATTTCTTAGGTGTGTACTTTACATACTTTGATTGACAATACTGGCGGGCCGTAAGTGATATATTCTATGACAGAGGATGGGGTTGAAATGAAATTTGACCGCGAGCCGTAATTGACCCCTAGGCCTGAAATTTGACATGACTGATTTAAATAAAGAGAGCACTTAAAACAATGTTGAAGGGGGAAATGTTGCGATTTTTATGCAATACATATATATCATTCTGTTGCCAAGAAGATAAATGGATTTATCAGTCAATGCCCTGTTTTGTAATGATTGAATTTCACCCTCTACAAAAAATAAAAACAAAGAGCCACTCGAGATAGAGGATTACAGAATGAGAAGGAAGTTTTATGCGGATATGTGGGGAAGATAACGGCTAACTCATAACTTGAACAGGTTAAGATTTTAGTCATCGAGGGATCATCCTCTTTGGAGCAGGTTCCACAAAACAGATGTTCGTGGGGAGAATCGGCTCGAGTGGAACTTACTTCTCACCAATGGAATATGAAGGGAATGGGGGTTGTTGGCTGCAATGTGTTCAGCATAATGCGTCTTAACCGTAAAAGAATTTACTGGAATTAAGGAATGCAGTTCTTCTACACACTTTCCACGAAAAATATCGATAATGCAGCAAGAAACTTGCAACGTTTCGTCTGTGGAAAAAATTTGGGGGGGGGGGGTAATTTGTCACCCACAAGGACGAAGAGACGCTTTTTGGACCCTATCGAGACTGGAAAGCAAAGACATATATGCCAACAGTATTCTATTTATTGAATCAAGTACTTACTAGAGCGATACAGGGAATCGCCCATTTATTCCAGGATCTTTAACGATGGATCGATTTAGGAGCTCCACTTGAGGTCGGGGTTGAATTTAAGTCCCAATAGGCGCTCAAGGGACGCGACCTACGTGAGGGAAGATCCGTTCATCGTGTCTGGTGATAGTTCTGGGTGCGATCAGCGGTGATGGAATTTAACTAGTTTGGTTTTCAAGGCATCGAATATAACCAGCCAGTTTTTCCCCACTGGGCTGTTAGAGAGCCGAGGTGAGAGGAGGAATCGTCCGTCCGTATGCTGATGATAGAATCATACCACGGTAATAATGAAAGCGTCACTGGGGATTTTCTGAAGCGTAGTCGAGAACAAGTCTGGTGGGTGATGTGATCTCCAATCTTGTTTGAAACTGTTCCAGGGGAAAAAAAACGGCAAGCACAATGGACAGGAAAATGTGAATATTCTTTTTCTCGGAAAGAAAATTTGGTTCGCATTCAATTTTAAATGTCGGCACAGTCAAGCATTAACACTTTGAGCGTTGACCACCGCTTTACCGGTGGTAGAGCAAAACGACGTAATGCCCAGTCACCGGTTGAAAAGTGGTAGAGAAAAACGACGTAATGCCTAGTCACCGGTTAAACAGTGGTAGAGAAAAATGACTTAATGCCCAGTCACCGGTTGAACAGTGGTAGAGAAAAATGACTTAATGCCCAGCCACCAATTGAACCGTGGGCAAACACTTGTAACTATTTTTATATCTACCGTGAAACATTACATACCAATTATTTGCGAATTTTGACTCAGGAGCTCAAGCAGAAGGGCTAAAATTGTTCAGGAACGCGGGGCTGAAAGGGTTAAGAGTGAGAATGTAGAATATTGGGAAAATGAGTCTGACCCGTTTAAATTATTAATACTAGGCGTATGAAATCAGGAAAACGTCTCTCACTTTCTCTTTTCTATTTGCATTCTGAGTAATCTTTGTCTCTCGCAGACGCGCTCATATCACACTCCTTATCGTCGGCTATAATTCTTAATCAAGTTTGTTGTTCAGTATAGCCCTAATTTTTCGCTGTCAGAGAAATTCGGGGGACAGTTTTGATTATCGTAATTTAGTTGCCTTTTTTGTGTTACTTTCGTATATGAAACTGTCTACTTTAACTTCCTATGCTTTTGAACAGTGATGCAGCAAGGGATCTCAGCCTTCAAGGGCGTATATAAATATTGGTGCACCCAGCTGAGTTCCGCCTAAAATTAATTGTCAATAACAAAGAATCGATTACCGATTTACCCGTACAAACAATTTAATCCCAATATCGTGATCGTAAAACATTAACTTGACTCATATTCTAAGTATATTTGCATAATTTGAAAATCATTTTTAAATCCATATTATCCAGTAACGTTATTTTTCAATGTAACTGCTAGACTAAAACAATGCGATACTTTTACCTACAGCCATTTTACGTTGAAACACCAGTAAAGATTATTTTTTGTCTTTTTTTTTTTTTTTTTTTTTTTTACGGTATAACAACCTTAATGGGTTATTTAATGCCAAGGTTTTAGAATAGAATATGTATTTTTTCGTAAATAATCAGTTTGCAAATCAGGTTCCATTGATGTATTTTTGTAAAGAGGGATTTTGTCGACAGTCATATGTATTGCTGGTAATTTTCATTTTTTTTTTCAAAAAATTATTGCTGGTATTTTTACTATAAAATTTTTTATATTTTCCTAGTGTTTTGACCCCAGTTTGGTGGTTAACTATTTGCCCATAGCTGGGACGTTAAATGGTGCTATCAGCCCGGGCCAGAGTAAACCTTTGAAAACAACAATTGAAGGTGGTTCCACGCTCCTCAAAACCTCCCGATCACAGGCCTTAATGCAGAAATGAAGTAAAGCGATGTCGAGCCTGGTCAGCATCTAGGTGGGTGACCGCTTGTGAATACCAGGCACTGTAAGCTTGGATGTGCGCCTGGAAATCGGAAAAAAGAACATGTTCCAATTCTAGTCGGGTTCGTTATACTCTCTTACGTCTTAAAATTATAAACATTAATTTGCTGTATTATTTCAATGCGGCTGCAGGCTGCGTTCCATTGCTATAGCAGTTTTTGCTGACTTATTCAATTCTGTCAGCCTTTGATCTCTGATTCGGTTTCCGTGGTAATAGCACAATATCTGCCGATTTCTTTAGCTAATGCATTTTTTTATTTGCAATTTCTTTTTATCCCGGAAGATGGCGGCGGTTTTAATTTTAATATTAACAGCAACTCATTGCAAGATAACACAAAGCTCGACATATATTTTTTTATTTAATTCAGTTTATTGTTCCTATCAGTGGTATCATTTTCATCCTGTTTACAACTGCATTGGTAGAATTTATAGGAATGGCATCAGAAAGCAAAACTCTCGTTTTTCTGTTCCCATATTGAAGTAACCAAAAAAAATAAAATAAAAAGGAATCGTTTTATCTTGGTTGTCTACTGAAACGTACTGTCAAAAATAATTATCATCGCAGTTGAAAAACAACAACACTAGCAACATTTCCTTTTTTTAGCATAGATGCTTCTTCCTAAGTAATGCAACATGTAAGATTATTTCAACGGGACACATTTACGTGTTTATATATCAATACATGACTTTCACAAATTTGTTTTCTTAATTTTTTTCTTCTTCTTCTTCTTCTTCTTCTTCTTCTTCTTCTTCTTCTTCTTCTTCTTCTTCTTTACTCTTCTTCTTTTTCGCTTCTCCTTTGCTCTTCTCCTTCTGCCTATTTTCATTCTTCATAATGTGTTTCCTCTTCCCCCTCTTCCTTTTCCTCCTTCTTTTCCTCCTCTCACTTCTCCGTCTTCTGTTTTAACTCCTCCTCCTCCTTTTCCTCTTCTATATTCTTCTCCTTCTCATCCATTCTTCTCTTCCTCTTCTTCCTTCTCTTCTTCTTCTTCATCTTTATATTCTTCTTTATACTTCTTATTTTTCTGCTTCTCCTCATTTTCCTCCTCTTCCTTCTCCTCTTCCTCGTCTTCTCGTTCCTCTCCTCTTCTTTCTTCTTCTTCTTCTTCTCATTCTCCTTCTTTTTCACCTACTGCTTCTCCTCATTCTCTTTCTTCTTCTCCTTCTCATCCCCTTTCTTTCCCTCCTCCACTTCCTCTTCCTTCTCCTTCTTCTTTTTCTCATTATTATTATTATTATTATTATTATTATTATTATTATTATTTGCAATGAAATTTTTTTTCAGCCTATTTTGAAAATGATTTGTAAGACCTCAAAACGACGTTGTCTGTCTTCCTGTTTTTTTTTTTGTTTTTTTTTCCGAACGACTCTTAAACAGGTGACTCTGTCGCTTTGAAACGTTATTCTTCGTTTTTGTAGGGTGGATGAGCTTAGGTTTTGTACATGACAAACGATGATCATGGGTGGGATCTGTTATTTCAGAAAACTTATTGTCAATAAGGATGGGTCAACTTGTCTGATAGAATTTCTTCCGACGCCATTAAATACTTAAAAAGAAAAGTTCCGCTTGTACAAACCGTTTATTATTATTATTATTATTATTATTATTATTATTATTATTATTATTATTATTATTGTTGTTGTTGTTGTATTCGTTCCTGGTGGCCATTTCTGAAAACTAATTAGCAAGCAGTCTCTTTTCATTTCTAACTCGCTTCTATTCCTGTCAATACCAAAGTTAAGAGAACTAGACGTCCCACCTGGATTTATTGTTGGTGGGCGCAATCTTAACAACATAATATGCTTAGATAATACTGTTGATGGCCGACACAGAAATAAAAATGTAGGAACTCTTAAACAATGTACTAAAGGAGAGTGGGGAAAAAAACTAACCATCAGTTGTAAGAGAGTAGAATGTACGCCTGTCAACAAGAGGAACATTCCAAGATGCGAGTTACAAATTAGACATTTCAAAATCAATAAAGTACAGGAAGTTTACTACCGGAGAATTCTTTTTAACAGACGATGGAAAGCGAATTGGAATAACGAAAAATATCTTCCAAAAGTGAAAAAAAGGATTAAGGAAACAAAAAATAGTGCTGAACTGCTATGTAATACCAACCCTCCTATTTGGCAAGGAATGCTAGACAATCTTCTCACACATGAAGTGAAAGCTTTAGGCAAAGGAGATATGGTTCTGCAGAAGGATACTGAGAATGCCATGGATGAAGCATGTAAGTAACGAGGCCATTTTAAGGAAAATGTAAACAAAAAGGACAACTGTACATAAAAACAGGAAGAGTTGAAATGTCTAGGGCACACAAAGAGGAAAGAGAATTTAGAAAATTGGGCAATCACATGACATATTGAAGGCAAGAGAGGCAGAAGGATAGAGCAAGCAACTTACTTAACAAGCTTGGGTAAATGAATGGTAGAACAGATAGGGGATGATAGTAAAAAGACAAAGATTACAAAGGCTAGGAAGTTGTGGAGAGCCATGAATAACCTACTTAACAAGATTGTGTAAATAGATGGCAGAAGAGGGAGTGGGAATGATAGTAAGACAAACTTGTGTAAATGGATGATAGAACAAGGAGTACGAATGATAGTAAGAAGACAAACATTACAAAGACTAGGAAGTTGTGGAGAGCCATGATCAACATATTTCACAAGCTTGTGTGAATGGATGGCAGAACAGGGAGTTGAAATGATAGTAAGACAAACATTACAAAAACTAGGAAGTTGTGGAGAGCCATGATCAACATACTTAACCTGCTTGTGTAAATGGATTGCAGAACAAAGTGTTGAAATGATAAGACGAAGATTACAAAGACTAGGAAGTTGTTGAGAGCCATGAACAACCTACTTAATATGTTTATGTAAATGGATGGCAGAACAAAGAGTTGGAATGATAATATGCAAACAAAAATAACAAAGGCTAGGAAATTGTGGAGAGCCATTATCAACTTAACAAGCTTGTGTAAATGGGTAGCAGAATAGGGAGTTGGAATGATAGTAAGAAGACAAAGATTACAAAGGCTAGGAAGTTGTGGAGAGCCATGAATAACCTACTTAACAAACTTTTGTAAATGGATGGCAGAACAAGGAGTTGGAATGATAATAAGAAGACAAAGATTACAAAGGCTAGGAAGTTGTGGAGAGCCATGTTGGCCCACGTCCTGGTAGGGCACGACACAAAAATGAATAATGTGCACTTGTTATATTGTCGAACAAAAATTCGAGACTAAATCTTTCATACTTCTGGATTCTGTCGAATTAACAACCACCAACCAAGCGATATATGATTTCAGCTCTTTCTTCGAAAGTTCGATCTTCTTGCGAGTATGCGAGAGATTCTCCCGTCTCCCTCGCATTCTCAGGAGTTGTTTCAGATGACTATGTATTCTCATTTCAGTTAGGTTCACTTCCTACGCCCACCAACATCCTTCAAGGCCCGATTATGCACTTCTTGGCTAAGAGGATACCTTCTAGGTCAAGTCTCGAGCTACCTAGGTCGTTTTACCGAATAAAAGGCTTACTTTGGAATGGCGCCACAGATCAACTCTTCCGAGATAAATGGCCTCCGACGGATATTAAATCCCGATATTTACTTCGCTTGAAGTGCATACTGCAAAGTTCGATACTTTTGCATTCTCAGTATTCTGAATGGTTTCAACAGAGATATCTAAATAGTTTTCATATTTTCCCGCCGTTTTGCAAGGCCCTTCCAGAACTCTGTAATACGAATGAACATCGTAAATGTCATTTTTTGACTCTCTTGTTAGTCTTTTGTTATATACTAGAATTATTTTGCAAAACGCTAACACGTGTAGAAATCCTCGCAGTATTTAGCATTGTTGATTAAATTGTTTTTATAATAGTAGGAGTATTTTGTATGTTAAATAATAAAACTTTTAATTTAAAAAAAAAAAATAATTAAAATTTATTATACTAACCTACTCACCCTAGTAAAACCAACTATACTTTCTACCCACTAGCCTGTTTGAACTTCTTCTCAAAATTTGGTTTAGATCGATCAATGTATGGCTATTTTAGACGGTGTGAGGGATAGAGGGACGGACTAACAGAAGTCACATAATTTTATATATAGATAGATGATCACTATATATGGTATCATGAATTGAGCTTAAAAATAACAAGTGAATTTTTCTTTTGTCCTCTAAGGCAGCTTCTGATTTGGGCAAATATCACTTGACAAGACACCAACAAGTGTTGAAAGAAAGTGACTATTTTTGTAGCGATATAATAACATGCATATGTTATTATTTTGAATAAATATTCTATATATATATATATATATATATATATATATATATATATATATATATATATATATATAATCATGATTATACGGTGCGGTGTTAAATAGCAGCTCACAATGAGAAATCGGAAGGCAGAGTTCGAATTCCAATTGAGCTCGTTACATTGACTTATTTTGGAAAGGTACAAATCCATCCCTACTCTTTCCACTATGGGTTAAATAGTATAGAAGAGTGGGCTGTTTCGTTTTTGGTTGACAAGCAGTCTTCTAAAAAGTGTGGCTGGTTCTGCACCACTATAATCGAATGATGAATGCTGAGCAGTCTGACTGTTCAATTCTAGAATTTCGAAGACGATTGGGTATTCATGTTGAGCACTGTAATTTACTAATTTGCCCTTTGTTATTTTAGGTCTTTTGACAAGTATGACTGTTATTTACTCCATTTTGGATTTTGATAGTATATATAATCATATATATATATATATATGTGTGTGTGTGTGTGTGTGTGTATGTGTGGTAAGATATTAGTGGCAATGATGTCATCATTTAGGTATATGGATGGGTTATTCTGTTGCACCCTATATATATATATATATAGAGATAGATAGATAGATAGATAGATAGATAGATAGATAGATAGATAGATAGATATACTGTTTCGCTGTATCTATCTATATTGGAGTTGGGATAAAATATAAATCAAATATGGTTCGGAATCTACCAGAATGAAAATAAACAAAATGTCTACTAGACACACACACATTTACGAATATACATTATGTATACGAATATACATTATTGTCTGAATCCCACATAGACAAACTACCATCATTATACTCTTACATATTTTTACAAAGCAATATTTACGAGTTTTCAGGTTGTCTTGGAATTCGTTCATTTCTTAAAACTTCGGATGAATGCGTCGATTATCCTTGAATTCGGAACGCCATAAATTATAGCAACGTTGGTTTAAAAAAAGCCGAATGCGCGCGAAACCTGAATGGCTGATTAAAATCAAGCAACATTAAAGTAAAAATAGCAAAATTTCTCTCTTCGTTTTCTCCATATCTCATTCTCTGACGAAGCTTTCATAAAAGTGAAACACGTTACATTGATAAACACATGCTATTTTTTTTCATCTTATCATATATATATATATATGAATAAAAATAAAAGAGGAAAAACTATTCTTAGCTGACGCGTTTCGTTCTCTGAGGAACTTTATTAAGATAAAAGTAAGGGTTTATTTTGTTGCACGTCTTTATATACAAGAGCAAGGGTGTCATTGGTTTATCAAGGCTTTTATATTTCAGAACGTTCATGAATATTCATCAGGTGGTTGAAAGGTCAGTCAAAATATATATGGAGGACACAAAGTGGCATAAGGCAAATAAGCAGGTAGCATTCAATTTTTTTTGTTTTTTTATGTTTTTGAGAGAGGAATGTTTTTGAATTGTGATCAGATTGTTATGGTTTTGGATCGACGTATGTGCTGTACATCTTCAAAAACATGAAGCAATAGATTTAACCCTTTTCTTTATATATATATATATATACATATATATATATATATATATATATATATATATATATATGTACATATATACATATACACACACACGTATATACACGCACACACACACACACGCACACACACATATATATATATATATATATATATATATATATATATATATGTATACATATATATATATGGTGAACTCTCCCGTCGTATTCGACGTATGAGGATGAAGCATCTCAGTTCCGAGGAACCGACAGGCAAACACCAGCACATATGATTTGATTATAGTTGTTAAGGCTTTGCGCAAAACCAAGTGCACTTTTTGAAGGGGCGAATACAAAGACCTGATGCACTACCTGCCACAATGTCCGCAGGTTTTGAATTCAGAGTTGTCCTTCTCCTAGACCAGTTGCCATCCAGTCTTCTCTGCTATTTACCCATAGCTGGGGGGAGAAGAAGAGGATTCACACCTTTCCCAAGGGTATTAGCATGTAAGTAAATGTAATGGATTCGAGTGGAATTCGAACTCGACACTCCCATTACTCATTCCGAGCCGCTATCCCCAACCTCACCATGCCTCTCTCACTCTCCCTCTCAATCACTCACTCTCTCTCTCTCTCTCTCTCTCTCTCTCTCTATATATATATATATATATATATATATATATATATATATATATATATATATATATATATATATGAAAAATGGATCATTTTAATGGTATTTTCCTATCATTATGTGTTCCCATGATACGTACATTTGTTTTTCTCTCTCTTGCTTTTAGGAATGGTAAACAGTTTTTCTAACTACACTTTGATTGACTCTAAGCTTGAAATAGCTACATTTATTTAAAGAAAAAGAGAAAAAATACGCAAACAAAATAATATGAAATAGTCGTTTGCAAGAGGAAAAGAACAATTTGATATTCTAAATGGTTTTAGAAAAATAAGCAAAGATGGCAACTGCTGTCAAGTCGAGACACTTGTCTTATTGGTCTGTCAAATACTCTTACAATCAAGGTTTCTCGTTCGTTACCAGCTAACGTTGATAGAATATTTAACAAATAAGTGTGCAACAATTTGTTTACGTAAGCCCAGGACTTACGCGGGAGGAAGTGTGATGGAATTAAAAGATCCTGTTAGAGATTAAAAAGCAATTCATGAAAAAAAAGAAACAGTTCATGAAAAAGGGGTAACAAAAAATATACATTACCGTACATTGGTAATATCGAAATATAACGATTAAATAAACAGAAATGCAAAATCGGTTTACCGGTCCTCTTTTTTTAAAGCCAAAAATAAACGACAGTTTGTTTTTGCTATGAACTGTTTCTTTTTTGTTATGAATTCCATTTTAATATGTCAGTTTTATTGCTCTAATATATAAACACACACACATATATATATATACATATATATATATATATATATATATATGAAGAAATATAGTCTTAGTGTGCTCTATTCATGGGATAAAGTGCTCAATATCAGAGATAGAGCGTGTGTAAATATAAAAGTGAACATAGAAGTCAACATTTAGAGGCGACAGTCTGTTTCATGCTAGATGCAAACGTACAGGTCTGACGATTGCATCTAGCATGAAACAGACTGTCGCCTCTAAGTGTTGACTTCTATGTTCACTTTTATATTTCTATATATATATATATATATATATGCAGAAATATAGTCTTAAAGTGTGCTATATTTATGGGGTAAAGTGCTCAATATCAGAGATAGAGCGTGTGTAAATATAAAAGTGGACATGGAAGTCAGCACTTAGAGGCGACAGTCTGTTTCATGCTAGTGCAATCGTCAGGCGACTAGTGCTGTTATTTTTCTCGGCTATTTATATAAGGGTCAGTGGTGCATTATGGGTAGTCTATTTTGGCGGTTACTTTTACCGGAAGTGGCTTATTTGTTTATTTATTTATGTCAAATTGTTTTGCTTGTTTTTTGTTTGTTTTTTTATTTTTATTTTTATTTTTTATCTTATATATTTATTTATTTATTCTTTTATTTTGATCGGTGTCGCCTCTAAGTGTTGACTTCTATGTTCACTTTTATATATATTTATATATATATATATATATATATATATATATATATATATATATATAATGAATACAGAATCCTTAGAAATCCATCAGGTCAGATGACAATAAATGTATTTCACGGGCTTCATGTCCACCTCTCCAGACCAGTTTTTCATTAATAAATGAAGTTCAATTTATTCAGACGCAAGGAAAAGAAAAAAAGGAGTAAAATAAAGAAAAGAAATAAAGGAAAAAGTTTTAATGTTAAAAGGGAGAAAGAAAAAAGGGGAAAAAAGACAAACATTTCAATATAAGCTTTTTGGTGGAAAAGAGAATATATATATATATATATATATATATATATATATATATATATATATATATATATATATATATATCATTAATACAAATGCAAAATGTGTAACTTAGCTCTACTCCCTAGTTTGGTAGATGGTGTAATGGTTCGGTCCACTCGTCAGGAGATATCATTAATTTCTATTTGTCAATTTAATCGTTTTCGTTATTTTTATATTAAGTTTTAGAAGAAAATGATTTATACGCTTTTTTATTGTTGGTGTTAGGTTGAATTTTCTTCCTTGTGTGCGTGTGTGTTTGGCTGTATGGCTGCTTATGGTTGTGTAGGATGTCGTGGTTAGTTCTTCTCATAATTTTCTTGTCCGCCTTATACTCTTCATATAAGGGAAGAGGTTATAGTAGTTCCAACGAGAGAAAAGTGTGTATATTAAAAATAATAGAGAAACCGCAAAGGTTTTTGGTTGTAATGTGGATTTTTAAAAAATATATTATCCTTTATTTTCCATAATTTTGCTACCCGGGTTTCCGGACTGGCGACCATCATCAGACAAAGTGTGAAGATTTCCACATATTATTAAAAATAATTCATTTTTTTCTTATGTTTTTCGATGTTAAATATTCTCGATATGAGACATTCTCTTTTTTGTGTGTTAGTGACCCAAATGTCTTCCTGAACTGGATGCCAGTTTCTTTAAAAACGACTGACAAGATGCTGTGTTTAAGCTAACTTAACCACAGCACTTTGTTAATCATTTTTAACGAAACTTGCATTAAAGAGGTATTGCTACCCAAGTACACACTTATCTACATATAATCCGACATATCTACATTAAATCCGACATATATGTAATTTTTATTTATTTTGTTTAAACGTTTATTAGTATCCATCAAAAATAAAATTTAATCAAAATGAATATATATATATATATACACATATATATACATATATATATACATATATATATATACATATATATATATATATACATACACATATATATATACATA
Organism: Acanthosepion esculentum; assembly: GCA_964036315.1. Taxonomy (NCBI): domain Eukaryota; kingdom Metazoa; phylum Mollusca; class Cephalopoda; order Sepiida; family Sepiidae; genus Acanthosepion; species Acanthosepion esculentum. The sequence goes on from OZ038490.1 coordinate 38,565,015, forward strand.
TATATATATATATATATATATATATATACATATATATATGTGTGTGTGTGTGTGTGTGTGTATATATATATATATACCGGGTGTAACAACAAAATTGTCCAAATTGGGTAACAGCATACGATAATTGTCCATGCCACGAAATGTTTATTATTTAAAATAACAATAAACTAATATGTGTGTATGTGTGTATTTTCCTTGTCTTCTTGTACATCCATAAATATATATATATATATATATATATATATATGGGGGGCTATAGATTTTTGCAGCCAATATAATGCCCAAAAGGCAGTCATGATAGAGGATTATTGACTAACGCCTAAACTACGTCGGTTGGCACAAGAACTCTCTGATGACACTATGATGTAATACATATGATCATAAATGATTAAATTATGATTATCAATTAAAACTATGTTAAAATACACCATAACTCATGCATAATGATAGATATATCATTTGTAAACTGTAAAGCTTTTTCCTTATTATTCCACTGTCAAATTATAGAAGCGTGATACAGTTGTTCGAAAAGGTATTCTACTCCGAAAACATGTTTCTTAATTTTTCTAATTAATCATAACTACATTGATTTCATGACATTCAGCTACTTATTTAATACAAGTTTAATACGTGAAATTATTAAAAAAATAAGGGAAAATTAATAATATTAAGTTATTTTCACAATTAAAGATAATACCTTTTGCATTAGTATTCAGTAAAAAAAATATAGGATAGTAAATTAGTAAATTCAACCTCAATTTTGATTTTATAAATGCTACACTCATAAGAAAAGAAAGTAATTCACTCAGAAGGGAATCCTCGAGAGTGCCGCCATTGAATATTATCCAAATATTAATCTACGCCCCAGTTTTTCCCAATATCACCTTTCCAAACAGAATCACTGCTCTCTCAAGACAACGTACACAACAAATATATCAAGAAATCAAAAGAAAACGGTTGACTCCCTCAACACAACAATAAAAACAATATTTCTGCACGTGAAAATATTCAAACATAAAGTAAATGACTAATTTTTCAGTTGACTATATGAATATATAATTGCGTTTTAAAATTCTTCAAGTTGCTAACGACATTTTGTTTGTTGTTTATAGATACTTTTATTCTAATAAATTCATTTAATTTTTTGTCTTGAAAAAGTCCACATTTGACGAAATGCGTCGGCTAAAACTGCAGTTTTCTTATTATCTGTTCTCCTTTTACATAGTAAATTAGGTCATAGCAACGATTAAAATTGGATCTTTCTTATAATCCGTGCATACTGTGACGATCAACTTCATGTTAGAAAGTTTGTATAAATTTATTTTACAAATTAATCATTCATTAATTTTTGAAATCATGACGAGCACAAAAATATATCTTATCAATTTATCGAAGACTATCAAGAAATGTCCAAGAAAATGTTCCACTGTCTTATTCGTTGTTCATATACAGAAAGAAATTGGCACAGTTTCAACACTGACATAGTCAAGTCAGCCAAGAAATATTTCAGCACGAATTGTGGATAAAATCACGAGTGAACATTCAGTCTACACGAAATTGAGTGCATAAAATATTCAGGCATATCTGAAGGTCCCTGGAATAGATGTTCACGCCTCAGCAATTCGTAAAACATTGAGCCGTCAAGGATTTTCACGGACACGAAAAAGGTCGCTGCTGAAGAAATACATGAAAAAATCTCGTGTGGCGTCTGTTAAAAAGTTTTTGAAACAGTCGTTTTATGAAACAAAGGAACGAAACTTGAAATTTTTAAGACATAACCAAAGGCGTTAATTTTAGAGAGAGGAAGAACACCGTGCACAATGCGAAATTTACCATGCCAACAGTGAAGTAACGAGATGGACACATCATTTTAGGGGACTGCTTAAGGGGCAGGTGAAAACAGGATTGCTCTTCTTCAAGACATAGATCAGGACGATCATGGCTTTCCACAAGGGTACAGGACAACTCAGCACTGCTGACTGAACACATCGCCGACTGAGCGCCGGGACAAATTGGGACGGAGACGACTCAGAACCGAGACTACTCAGCACCAGAAAAATAACTTTATTATAACCGAATAAAAGTAATTTATTGTTATAGTGAAAGACACCTTGTCTAGGTAATAGACTCTCCCACCTATTATCAGTAGGTAGTCGAGGGAAGAGTGAGTTATCAGCGACCACAACTCGATTACTCTGCGTAACACTTATTTGCAAGTTCCTAACGTTTCTGTATGTTTACCCCATTTAGGACGCATTTAGTCCGACTACAAGTTCTATTGTGGAAATAACTCCACAACATTTATTCAGGATAAAAAAAGAATATTTTTCTTCAAATTAGGCACTTGAAAGAGCATTATGTAAAATATGAATCCGTTTTTTGTTTTTAATTATTTTAAATAACAATAGGTAGTAGAAAATGTCAACAACTACGCTATACAATATCCGCAAAAACAGATTTCGGATTCAAAATCTTTTACACTTCTAGAATAATTTGAAATATAACCGTTAATGTCTATTCAATAACCGTTAAGATAACACAATAGACCTTGCTACTCATAACGCATCATTGAACAGCATATATAAATAGTCGAGTCAAAAGACAACACACATGGCCTGAAGACTGCGTCCAAGCATGAAACAGACTATCACCGCCTGGTGTTGGCCTCAGTGTCCATTTTTATTTTTATATTTATATACGCACTATCTTTGATATTGTGAACTTTTACCTATAAATATAGGATACCTTAAAACTATATTTTTATCATATATATATATATATATATATATATATATATATATATATATTGTTGTATATTTAGGCAGCAATCCTTCGTTTATACATGTTTCATTAAAAAAAGACAGACAAGGTACTACGATTAAGCTTTTATTTAATTTTTCTTGTGTTCGAACAAGAGCTTTCTTTTCTGGACAAAGAGTGTGTAAAAACTGTCCAAATGTTTTATAGTTCCGAGCGCTTTCGGCCATTATCAAGCATGATTCAATTTTTCAGCTTAATTGGGGGTGTGCATTATGTGTATGTTTTAGTGTGTTGTAGAGATATTTTAATTTCCGAATACGGTTAGCATATTGTGGCCTTGTTTGTAGTTAATATTGTTAAGAATTGGCTTTTTCTTTTTTTTATTATTAAAGCTTCCATTATTTTTTTATCTTTTTTTACAGGTGGATGAAGTTATTATATTTGTGTTTTCTACAAAGTTTCTAACAGGGTCTGGTAAGTTTGTGTCTGTGTTTTAATCAGATAAGCATGTAGTTGTGTAACCAATGTAATTATGAGTCAGGTTTAATCAGGAACACAGTTCCTTAAGGGGCATTTGAACTTATAGATAATGTTCGTTCTTTGTTATTTTGATTTAACTGGTTTGTTGTTATTTTTGAGGATAAGGTTAGCTGTCTTAAATTTTTTATAATAGATAATTAATTTCGTTTTTGTATTCGGGTTAATTGGGGTAGTGTATTTCTTTATAATATGTCTTAGTGACGATTCATCTTGTTTGTAGTTAATGTGCATTTGGTTGTTGTAATAAATGTTTATGTAATTTTTGACTGTATGTTCACTATCGTTATTATTTACTTTGAGGAGAAATAGTCTAATTTGGTGGTCTATAAATTGGTTAGGGAAGCTGTTGTTGATTCGTGTTTGTTTTACATTATTAAGTTCTTTGAGGAAGAGTATTCGAGAGAATGAATTCTAATGTGCTCTTTTTAGGAAGTTTTTTTATTACTGCTATTTTGTACCTGAATGGGCATTCGCTTTATAAGCAAAAAACCCTAAATTACCTCATGTGGGTATAGCCTATTTCAAACCGGCGCAACCTTACGCCAGTCCTCTTTGCCCTGGGATTTGGAACTTAATTTAGATAGCATATATATATATATATATATATATATATATATATATATATATATATATATATATATATATTAGAAAGGATTTTTATCCCTTTAACCAGTATTTTTAGTGGATACTCGTATTTGATAAGGCGCTCCGTTTGTTTATTAAGCAGGGCCAAGTCGGTCGGTTAAGACGTACCGGTCTAAACACTAGCACCCCCTGCCCTGAGGGATGCAGGTTAAATTCCCGCCAGAGAGATCAAATTTTTCTTTAATAAGATTTTTCGAATATCCAGACCGAAAATAAATATACTGTATATTAAATAATCGGAGCGTTTGCTCAAATACGAGTATGCACTAAAAATAGCGGTTAAAGTGATAAATATTTTTTGTTATCATTTCACCCCAAGCAAGGTGATAATGCCACTAGCACGCAGGAGTTTACAGGGAGTGAAAGAGAAAGAGGAAATGAAGACTGAGAATAGGAAAGATTGGGGAAAGGACAAAAGAGAAAACGGGATTCAAGCAGATAGAAGATAGCGATTGACGTTGCATTTAAATATTTGAAGATTATAGTTATCAGGGAAGAATGGAAACGGAAGGGATTCCACAGTTAGTAAGTGCGAGAAAAGAAACTGTTTGAGTAGAAGTGGCGGTTGTAGTTAGTTATTTAAACTGTAAAACGTTGGGAACTAGTTTCCAATCTAGTAGCACGCTTAAAGTCATGTTGTTGGGGCACCAGGGAAAAAAAAGCTCGCCAGAGCAGTTGCCGTGAAAATATTTATAGAAAAGACAGAGGGAAGCCACGTGATGTCGGCGAGAAAAGAACTGAAGTCGGAAGGCCTGGTCAGTGTCGATTACATTACGGATACTTTTTTTAGATTTTGTCAAGAATTTTGATATGTACGGTAGGAGCACCAGACCATATATATGCCTGTGTGTTCGTCTAGATAGATGATATAAGATAATTCATTTTGTCTGACGCATTAATTCAACCCATGTGACTTCTACTTCCAGCTCAGGTATAAAACCATCGACAAGGTCAATCTTTTTTTTACAAACGATTTCCGAAATAAATTTATTATAAATAATCGAAAGAAAGATCATTGCATAACATAGTTTCTCCAACAGAAACCAGGACATATCGTGTTTTATTACGATAAGGATTGGTAGTAACGCTCAGCACTAGAATATTGTCTGGTGACAGATCTGGACAGGACCAATAAATATTTCAAAGTATGAATGAATTACTCGGGTTGACGTAGGAAAGAATTGTCTTAGCAAAAGAAAAACGTATAGTAAATAGGAAATTTACGACCATTGGTATTTACTTGCCTTAGTCAGTTCTGACAGGAATAAAAAAAATTCATTTCGTTCTCAGAGCTGTTTTACTGCTTTTTATTTATTTATACATTTAGTCCATAAACTATTAACTGTTTTCAGGTTTTGACACAGACATGAGTTAAATAGTACCCATCTTTTTTTAGTGAAATAAGTTTCTGTCCTATGAGAATAATTTCCAATCCTCGCAGCATATATTCCACTATTCTAACCTGGAAACTCACCCCACAAATATTTATTTCAATCATGTGTTAACTATATCAAATACATAACATAGATAATTAATTGCAAATGATACTGCTAAACAGTGATGCAAATAAGAATTAACAAAATTACGAATAACTCTTTTGGGAAGTTTAATTAAGAGGTGTTGTCCCACGTCAAAATTTCGTTCCTTAATCTTCGGATTATATTCGGGTCTTCCAAGATCAGACTGTCTTTAATCTTTCTGACTTAGACGTTACGTCTTCCGATCACTTTTGTGTCATCTCGATCCGTTTATGTCATAATCGTCGTATCTTAATCATCGCCTCTTTTTCTGATCAAATTGTTTGCATCTGTCTTCAATCATTGTCTTAATTTTCTTATGATATTGTGTCTTTTAGATCAGACTTTGCTTTACTCACCCTGCCTTTATTATCTGATCATGCGTCTTCTCGACCAGTGGTTCCCAACCGTTTTAGCTCATAGTCTATTTTGAACGCAGCATTTGTTGTCTTAATCTTTTGATCCTCCTAAGTTTATTATCAGTTTATTTCTTAATATTTGTGTCTTAATCTTCTGATCAAACTGAGTTTATTATTGCGTCTTAATCTTCCGGTTATTTTCTGTCTTGCAGATCAGAATGATGCCCTTAACAACTTGATCTTGAAGATTTAACATGTGCCTATTTCCGAGAAAGTTCAAATAAAATTGAATAGATAATGCGATTATTTGTTAACTAATCCGACATTTTCAGACAAAAGATGATTTATAAACACAATAAAAACGAAAATAAAATGAATTAGTCGTATGTTCTCTGCTAACAGTTTCTTCTCCCGCACTTTTCTCTTGCGGAAACCCTTGCTTTCCATTCAAATTTTATTATCCAATATTTATATGAAATATCAATCGTTACCTTTCGTCTTCTTAATTCCTGTTCTTATATTCTTTCCTCACTCTTCTCAATAATTTTTTTCTTTTCCTCATATTATTTCACACTCAGTAACAGCTTGCGTCTAAGTGGCTTTATTACCTTTCTTTGGGTGAAATAATTAAAAAAATAAAAAATAAGTTTATATTTAATTTTTTAATGGGCCATCGTTTATCCGAATTAAGGCCTCTCACTGGTTCGAGGAATTTTGGGGTGTGAGTGGCTTTGCTCTCTCTTCCCCTCTCTCTCCTTCGTATATATATATATATATATATATATATATATATATATATATATGTGTGTGTGTGTGTGTTTGTGTGTGTGTGTGTGTGTCTATTAAATGGTGCAGTATAATTAATACTACAAAGAAGTAGTCATACAAAGAATAAATCAGTCAAGTTAGTACAATTAATGGCGAATTCACTTCACTAACAGATTTTAAAAAGCATTAACCTACTAACCACTCGTTGAATGACGTGATCCTTGTTTTTAGAAATAGTAAATTGGATTAGATGTTCCGTATATTCCGTAGATATACTAATACTTTCGATAATTCTTATTATCATCTTCAGGCATATTATTTTATCTAACTCATTTTACAATTTTTTTATGTATTTATCATTGGTGCAAGTTTATTTTTTTCCATATATATATATATATATATATATATATATATATATATATATATATATATAACCGACTCGGCCATAAAGAACCTTTGCTGATCAATCAATGCTGAATAGCGCGATTAATCGAAATCCGTCTCGTCCTAGACTCTTGAAATTTTCATATCTACTCAGTTTCTTATCAGAACGTAAACAAAACAATTTATAAAGAAATAATGGATTTTTTAAATTTAATAATCCGACAAATTCTATTGATTAAACCTTATTTTTGTGGATACTCGTATTTGAGTAGACGATCCGTTTATTTATTAAACTTTACTTTTATTTATTTTCATCTATAGGCCTTAATATAGTCTTACTAAAGAAAAACATGCGCTCTCCGTCCAGTAGGATTCCAACCTGCGTCCGCCCTGGGCAGAGGAAACCGTCGCTAGATCCGATGATATATACTCGACTCTCCCGTCGAATTCGAGGTATGAGGATCAAACAGATCAGTTTCTAGGAAACCGACAGCCCGACAATAGGGCATGAGATTTGACTATAGTGGTGAAGGTTTCGTGCAGGACCATCCAAACTTTTTGAAGCACCGAATACAGAGTCCTGGTGCACTAAGTGCCACAAGGTCCCCAAACGACTCTCCGCAGGATTTGAATTCAGAGTTGTCCTTCTCCTAGACCAGTTGCCATCCAAGGCTATAGAACCCAGTCTGTCCTGCTATTTAATCATAGCTGGAGGAAGAAGAGGATTCACAACTTTCCCAAGGGTATTAGCACGACTGGAATTCGAACTCGGCTCTCTGATTCCTCAATCCAAGCCGCGATTCATTTTTTCCACCGTGTCTCCTCCGAATATATATATATATATATATATATATATATATATATATTAGCAAATATGTGCATGTAGATCCGACGGTATGATGAAAATGTGGAAAAGACAAAGCAAAATCCGAACATGTGAGTTTACTTTTTTTTATTTTGTTTTTTGTTTATTTCTGTCAACGTCAGACGTTTCGGTCTAATAGACCATCTTCAGGAAAACTGAAATTCAGTTTTTCTGTTTCTGACTAATTCTGTATATATCGTCTCTTCATTTAACTTAAATTTAATATAAATATGTCCCCATTAACCATGTCCTGAAGATGGTCTATTAGACCGAAACATCTGACGTTGACAGAAAAAACAAAAAACAAAATAAAAAACAGTAAACTCACATATTCGGATTTTGCTTTGTCTTTTCCACATTTTCATCATATATATATATATATATATATATATATATATATATATATATATATATATATAGATATAGATATATATATATTATTTTTAAATATATTTTCATGGCAACACCGAAATGGTAGAGCATAATATTATAATTGTTTTATTTTTAATTATATAATCATCGCAACACCGAAATTACCATGTTTCAAAACTGAAACTTCAATTCAAATTCAATAATAAAATTTTCCTTAACCTCAACATCTCAAAATATCAAATTTGTGTGGACTTATACATTAAGTAAATCAATTTCTAAAAAGCTATTCTTAGTATCGCTTGATAATGGAACGGAACATTGTATTTTAAGTTTAATTTTTATGACTGAATTTGAATTGATGTTTCAGTTTGGAAACATGGGAATTTTGGTGTTGCGATTATTATATAATTAAAAATAAAACAATTATAATATTATGCTCTACTGTTTTATCGAGCACTGTTTTTTAAAAATAAAAATAAATGCTAAGCGCGCTGAATTATAAATCTCATTATTCTTTCCAATTATTTTAATATATATATATGTGTGTGTGTGTGTGTGTGTGTGTGTGTGTGTGTGTGTGTGTGTGTGTGGTTGTTTTGAATAATAAAAAATATTAAAAAATTAAAATTTTTAGACTCACAGAGTTGTTTGTCTATTTATATTCTTCCATTTTTATTATTTCAGTTAGAATCCTCTCATATATATATATATATATATATATATATATATATATATATATATATATATATATATATATATATATATGTATGTATAAAGGGAAGAGGTTATAGTAGTTCCAGCGAGAGAAAAGTGTGTATATTAAAAAGAAGAGAGAAACCGCAAACGTTTTTGATTTTAATGTGGATTTTCTTTTTAATTTAAAAAAAAAATCCACATTACAACCAAAAATTTTTGCAGTTTCTCTCTTGTTTTTAATATATATATATATATATATATATATATATATATATATATATATATATATATATATATATATGAGATTCCTCATATGTATATATATATTTCCTCACATGTATGTATATATATATATATATATAATATACATATATATATATATATATATATATATATATATATATAGGGAGATAGTGATCAAATGCACACGCATGCACACACACACATAAACACACAGCTGTTCGTATGTATTCTTGTATGCATAATATATTTGCCATATATATTCGCGTATTATGCGACAATTGAAATCGCATCATTCACGAGATATAAAATTAGCGCATGTACTGTTGGCCCTGGTTACGCCGTTGACCAAAGTCTATATCCATTTACTGTAGTCAAAAAGTACAGCTGTATTTAAAATAAACATCGCACGTTACACGACTATATACGGTATATAAAAGTTTATAGAAGTTTTTGAGACTCATTCTGCGCAGAGTGTGGATACGTGTACCTTTCAAAGGCAGATTCCATTGGTCATGCGTGTCGCCACAGAGATAACACTATATATCACTATGGGCTTTGGGCAACTCGAGGCAGTGTAATGGTTAGAAGGCTTGTCTCGCTAGAACAATTTCAACTGAGTAGTGAGTTCGATCCTGAATGGGTGCCTCTACTTTCGACATTGTGCCATATCTAAGCTACGCTTTTGAAATCGCTATATCACTATGGACTTACTGCCATATCACGTCGAAACACATGTTCTCGTAAGATCATTGAAGTTACACAACGTCCAGTCGAGTCATACAAATGTGTTAAAATTGATATAAGACAAAAATACGTTAAACTATAAGTGATAGGTGATCGCTTGGAATACAAAGTGCTATAAGCTTGTATGTGCGGCTCCGAATTGGAAATTGCATAACTGAGTTCTAATTCCCATCGGGTTGGTTATATCCACATATTCTCCTCCCAGCTATGGGTTAATTAGTAAGATTTGCCTCAGTAAATCATTATTATCGTCAAAAATCTCACAATCTAAAAATATTTAAATAACCTATTAAGGACTACTGTCCTCATCTTTGCCGCCATATTTATCACAACGTTTCGGCTATTGTACGCTCCGGCCTTCTTCGGGTGATTGGAATGTCGAACTGAACCCTTTATTTTGCTCACTGGGGTAGACTGTTCTAGTTCCACATGCCATGTTTAATGAATGTCAGTTATCAGCTATCTCCTGTTAATTCCCCTCTCCAAGTTCTCCACTGCCTTAAACGGGTACTGAACTCACACTCTTTGAGTCCTGTCATTGGATCTAACCAGCGCCTTTATCTATCATGAAGAAGGCCGGAGCGTACAACGGCCGAAACGTTGTGGTAAATATGGCGACAAAGATGAGGACAATAGTCCGAATAATGTAAATAGTGTACATAATACCTCATCTCAGAAATACCTCATCTCAGAAATATAGACAGAACCTATTAAGGGTTGATAAGTCGTAAAAGAAATCAGTCAATCAAAACTACCACTATGATGTCCAACCTGCTTTCACTTGCAATCTATGCAACAAAGTGTGCTGGTCAACAAGCGTACTTACGAAGCATTGCATATCACAGCACCATGACACAAATGCAGCGACGTGTAAGCTTAATTGAAAAGCCTGTGATTAATATGTAGGTCACTCTCTGGACTAATGTCACCAGAGATGTCATCAGCGGTAATTTATTGTTCTATATATATTTATGTATTGCCCAGCACAGGAATTGAACTCACAACCACCACATTTAGAAACTAATGCTTTGCCGTTATTGCATTGGCCTGTCTCGCCTCTTCTTTGTAATGGGTTCTGTCATGGAGCTCAATATAAGCCCAAGGTATTCCTTCCAGAGTACACCAAAACGCTTCTTGTCGACTCTCTGCATCTGAGCGGAGAGGAACCCAGACGAGGCTATGCCGAAGAGCAAAGTCTCGTCTGGCGAAGTAGACAGCTACCCGACACCGTGTATACGGGGTATACTAGCTATTTGCACGAACCTACGGGCTCGTAACCCCACCCACGTAAAAAACCCGGCCTTGCGCCACATCCCGCCTTGTGGGGAGGTCTCGGGTAAATAGTGTACATTTATTTGCAGAGTGCACCGAAACACTTCTTGTCGACTCTCTGCCTTCGGGCGGAGAGGAACTCTGACGAGGCTATGACTACGGTCAGAGTCTCGTCCGGAGAGGTAAACAGCCACCCGACCCCATGCATGCGGATTCTACGGTGAATATTTGCCCGAGCGTACCCGCTCGGAATAGCGCCACGTTAAAAACCGGCCTTGTGCCACATCCCGCCTTGTGGGAAGTTCTCGGGTAAAATACCGCGTACATTCATTTGCCTGGGGAATCCCTGACAGACCGCTTCGATAGTAAGGAAATCTACAAATAAAGTCATGGAAATGGCCATACTCGGACACTAGTTGACTTTCCAGTATGTGTGCACACATCATGCAAATATGCTCTTACTTGCATGATAGGTATGCATTTAGCACAAATAAGTCGTGCAAATCTGTAGAAATTGATATATAAAACAAAAATATGTGAAACTAAGAAAAATTGAAATTGTGCTCTTTTAGACATGCGCTCAACAACTTTTGAGAAATAACGAAGGACGCAGATTGAAGAGGAAAAAAATTAAATAAGCAAGTAAAGGGAAGCTGGAGGAAAAGAAAACACAACAAACCAGCCATTACCCCCGACTCCCGCCGCTACCAGTTTCGCTGTCAATCCCCTTCACCTCCGCCAAGAGAGGGCACCGTTGTCAGAATGTAGGAAAGAAGTTGTTGAAAGATATATAATTGCCGGCCGTCATTTGTTATCGTGAGCCGGGCTGACAGACGGCGAGATCTGACGAGAGATAGCGAGAAGTAAAGGAACAGACACACACGGAATACAGTTGACAGGCGAACGAATAAGATCTGTTGAAATAGGCAGGGAAAAATCGATAAGCGAGTGATTAATATATTACGATAAATAGAATATATTCCCCTACAACCGCCAAGAAGGAAAAGTGGGGGAAATAATCAAGAAGCGACATGACATTCTCAGATGCCGACTCAAAACACAAACAAACATTCCCGTCCGGTTCTTTTCTTTAGGCTTTTATTTGCTTTTCTATTTACAGACAAAAATTTTATTACTTTTTTGTGGGAGCCTCGAGTTTGGCGTGTCAAAATGCTTGAAGTGGCATTCTCTCTCTCTCTCTCTCTCTCTCTCTCTCTCTCTCTCTCTCTCTCTCTCTCTCTCCCCTCTCTCTCTCCCCTCTCTCTTTCCCTCTCTGTCCCTCACTATATCCCCCTCTCCCCCTCTCTCCTCTCCCTCTCTCTCCTCTCCCTCTCTCTCCCTCCTCTCTCTCCCTCTCTCTGAAAAAATCTATTTTTTATGATCAGGTAAAACTAATAAAGGTTGTATTAAAAGTTGTTGTCTTCAGTCTGTAGCACGACAAACACCGAGAGTCCCGCGTCGACTGATTGATTGTTTCGTTTTCTACGGCTTATTACCCCCTTTTCAGGTTATTTAAAGCCAGAAAATGTTTTAGATTGTAAGAATATTTTTTTGGATAATAATGATTTACTGATGCAAATCTTACTAATAAACTCATAGCTGAGGGGAAGAGATGGATTCGTACCTTTCCAAAGGGTATTTGCGTCGAAGTCAATACAACGAACCTAGCTTAAATTGAAACTCGCCCCCCCCATTAACAATTCCGAGCCATTATCCATTACACCACCCGCACATCCAAGTTTACAATTTCTGGTATTTCCAAGTGGTCACCCATCTAGATACTGACCAGGCTCGATGTTGCTTAACCTCGGTAATCATACGGAGACCGGTGTTTCAACGTGATGTGGCCGTAAGCCTGCTGTGTCGAGAACACTCATTAACACTCATTAAGAAAATTCAAACCTTTTCATTTGCATTTTTTTTCTCTCACTGGATCAAAAGTTACAATTAAGATACGACAGGTGTGTTTTTACAGATTATAGAAGTTGTGAAGAAATAAGAATATAGTTTTATTAATTTATTTCATTTCAGAATTTAAAATAATAATAAAAATTACACTGTTATCCTCATCTTCGTTGACATATTCACGACGTTTCGGCCGTTGTACGCCCCTGCCTTCTTCAGGTGTTTAAGATTTCAAACTGAACGCTGGCGTAGATTCTTCTAGTTCCACCTGCTACGCCTCTTCCGGCATCAGTTATCTCCCTTTCCAAGTTTTTGTTCACCTCAGCTGCAGCCAGGTATTGAACTCACAACTGCTTTGGATCAAATCACTGGATTCAACCAACACTTTTATCCACTGGGCCGTGTGTCCTTGAGGACATGTACGAATTTTGGACACTTATAAGCCTAATGTCTCATTAACGATTTTTTTTTTTACCAGAACTCATATCACAATTTTTATTGTTATTATTGTTTTTTCTCTAGCACTCCGTATTACTTGTTCCCATTTCACCTGAAGTAGGCTGGAGTGTACAAAGGCCAACGAAGATGAGGACAATAATCCGAACAATGTATAAATAGTGTAAATAATTACAATACCTCACACCAGAAATACAGACAAAAAATATTTTCATTTTTCAGTCGTAAGACGTAACCATATTTGAAGTGAATAAATAACGAATTAAATAAATTGGCGCCAAATGATACATTGGAGATTAGAAAAACCAGCTCTGCGCAACCTTTCCCGACTAGTGGGCTACGTGACTCATTCATAAGGTTGGTAACATTCCTGAAAGAAATCCAAATTAATTTTTCGTTGAAAGTCATTTATATTACAGACGACCATGCACGTAAACATCTGCTAAATGGGGGAAAATTTGTTTTTCTTTCCCTCTGGAAAGATTTTTTTCTATAATTTTTAAAACTGAAGTCTTCATATATTATCAATGATAACAGTGTGATTAACTTGTGCCACTGCGCGCAATTGATTTCTAATTTATTCATTTAAAAATACAAAAATATTTTTTTTTTAATAAAAATATATTTCTTCTCAAGATAAAAAAAATATTTTGAACCGTTATAATCTGGTCGTCAATCTCTTATAGGATGTGAGATAATCTTAATGACTGACAGGGTCTTAACTCAAATAAAGAGTAACCCGTGCGTTATGGGAAAATGGCCTCTCGTCGTCGAATAATGTTGTGTTTTTTTTAAGCGTGTGTGATTAATACGACCAGAAACGTAAAATAGAAATGATAACAACATAGAGTTACTTAAGGGAATCAAATTTTTAAGAATATATACAGATACATGCTGGTTTCTGCATGGATTGAAAATATATGCTTGATTGCGTGGTAGTTCAGTTAGACATGTTGAGAAAAAAAGGAAGTCCAACTCTCTAATCTTGGAGATTAGAAATTCGCAAAGGGTTATAACTCCTGTTGTGATTATTATCCCCCATTTAATTATATATAACGATTTACTAAGCCTAGCTTAGATTTTACACAAGGCCAAAATTTTAATATATACACATGCTGCTGGTGGCACGTGGGATGGCGGTCCAGCCATAGCCACCTAAACCGTGAGATCACCCCTGGTCGGTGGCTGATGAAGACAGGGTATCGCACGTGCTAACACACGTTGTATGTTAATATATATATATATATATATATATATATATATATATATATATATATATATATATATATATATATCTTGTATCAAACTTTCCGGGCGAGTTCCTAATTCCCAAAACAAGGAAAAACTTCATATGAGCATATGTCCGCAAATCCTTCGTTTCTGAGTTATTAAGTTTAAAGAAAGTTTACGGTAGATGGCGCTGTGTTGCCATTTAGACTAGGTTACATTTGTCATTCTTGTACATCTGTGGCTAGTAGGCCTTCAACGTTTAACGTGTGTAGTACTGAGATAACTGAGAAGTGTTCCGTTTAACATTGGCATCATATTCATATCGTGAGGCGACAGATATGATTTTTACATACGGCCGCGCGCGAATTGCAATGAACGCGAGGCTGCACGGCTGTATCAGATTGCGCTTCCAACAAGAGGCAGCCGAGCCATCCAACATCTCATTTCACATAGCTTTGGTGTCAGAAATCCGCCCCCAAAGTTTGTAAAAGTATTTTTGATACACCCTATATATATATATATATATCGGGTATAATCGGGTATCAGGCGACTTTTGAAGACCTAATTTTTAAGCTAATTTTAAGTGTCTCGCATCATACACGAGATACAAAATTAGTATATAAAATTAGTATGTACTGCTGGTCCTGGATACGCCATTGACCTAGACAAAAGTATACCCGTTTTTAAAATAAACATGATTTTGATAAGACTGATGTTTTGCTTAACTGTATGCAATAATAATGCATATAATATTCACGTATTAGTATCGTATTATAAAATACAAACAGCGAATATGTATCTTATTCATTGTTTACGTTTATAAGATGTTTACCTTTTTCTCGTTCGGTTGTTTATGGCTGTACGCGTTTACGCATCGTGTATAGCGTCACAAACGATACTTTTATCATTCTCTTTTACTTTTTAAAACTTATTTAAGTAGAAGATGTGATAAAGAGATTTAGGAAAAGAGGTTAGTCTATTGTGATTTGGTCTCTCAAAAAAGGAACTCGCATGATACTTGATAAAATAATTTTTATAAGTAACAATTTGGAGGTCGCACGATACGCGAGATCGCACGTTAAAGGAGTATATACGGTATATATATATATAAATATTTTTTTTTGTCATCCACAGACAGACTGTTTCGCTGTTTCACAGCTCATCAGTGTGGTTAGACGTCCGGTTGCCTCTAGCTAGGATCGAAACCCGACTGAATTTGCGTCAGTCGGAACTTCTCCTACTAAGCCGTCGGCGCACGGCAGGGATGAAGGTGAATGTTAGCGTTATTATTTTTAGATTTAGATAAACACACAGTGACTGACAGTGACTCAATTCTGCCGAAGAGTTGTGCAATATTAGCTTAAATGATCATTTTCACCTTGTAAAATTAAATTTACAGGATTTTTCAAACCGTCAGTGGATGATAAAATTTATCATCCATTGACTGTTTGAAAAATCCTGTAAATTTAATTTTATAATGTCAAAAGGAAAATTTATATAATTATATCTTAATTCCGATTGTATGAAATACATTGCTCTGTATATTATAAACACTTTGAGCTCTATGCGTGAATCAGTTTTAATATTTCATATTTTATATTGTCTTAATAGGATTCACTTGGATTATATACCAACGGATTACTAACCCCCCTCTCTCCGTCTCTCTCTCTCTCTCTCTCTCTCTCTCTCTCTCTCTCTCTCTCTCTCTCTCTCTCTCTCTCTCTCTCTCTCTTTCCCCTGATCTCCCCTGATATACCGATACGTGTCTGAGACGAATTCTCTTATCACATTGATTTTGCTCGTGCTGCAGGTGCTGGCCAAATTGAACACGTGTAAGATAGGAAATGAAAGTTGATTGTGAGTAGAAGGCTTGTGACTTGGCTGAAGTTTTCTATTGTTTTTCCATATTAAAATATGGAGTAATGAAATCGGTTCATTCTTTTTTACTAACCCAGTACAATCCAAGATACAATCCGAAAATACTTATTACCATAGCTTGTGGCTCCACGGATGCTGTCGCAACAACGCGACGATAAACAGCAGCAAAAGTCGGATGACTCGGCTGCCTTCGGTCTGGAAACGCAATCTGATACATCCGTACAGCCTCGCGTCCATTACCATTTCCGCAGCCGTATGTGAAAATCATATCTGTCTGCTCACGAGATCCCGCCATTGTTAAACGGAACACTTCGCGGTTAACTCATTACTACACACGTTAAACGTTGAAGACAGACTAGACACAAATATACACGAATGACAAATGTAACCTAGTCTACATCTCAACTCAGCGCCATCTACCGTAAACTTTCTTTAAATTTAATAACACAAAAACAAAGGATTTGCGGATATATGATTTGGCGTGAGGAACCCGTCCCAATGTATTTTTGATACAGCCTGTATATTAGAGCGTGTGTGAGTGACAAAGTGTCAATGAAATAAAACAGAGAAAGTTTTTATAAGTTTTCCTCCTGAAATTAGGTGTGTCATTCAGAACGCCAAGCCGGTCCCGCCATATCACGTCAAACACCGGTTCCCGTACGATCATCGAAGTTAAGCAACGTCGAGCCAGGTCAGTACCTAGATGGTTGACCACTTGTGAATACCAGGTGCTGTATGCTCGGATGTGCTGGTGGTGTAATGGTTAATGGCTCGGAATTCTTAATCGGAGATCCGAGTTCCAGTTCACTTCGGATTCTTTATAGTCACTTACGCGCAACTACCCATAGGGAAGGTATGAATACACCTTATTCTACACCAAGGTATAAGTTAATTAGTAAGACTTGTATCGCTAAACAATTATCATATCCAAAATAAAAGATTCTTGAAATCCAAAAAGTAATTTATGGTTTTTATTAATCAGGAAAGGGTTGACAATCCGTAAAAAATGAATGGCTCAATAAAATAAACGGACCCATTTTACACGAGGCTAATTTAAATCATATAAAAACATTCATTTCACTGTCACAGACATTGCGTCATTCGTTAGTAAAAATATTAGTTAATAGATAGATAGATAGATAGATAGATAGATAGATAGATAGATAGATAGATAGATAGATAGATAGATAGGGGCAGACTGACATAGATAGATACGAGCAGACTGACATAGATAGATAGATAGATAGATAGATAGATAGATAGATAGATAGGAGCAGAGATATATAGATAGATAGATAGATAGATAGATAGATAGATAGATAGATAGATAGATAGATAGATAGGAGCAGACTGACATAGATAGATAGAAAGACAGATAGATAGATAGATAGATAGATAGATAGATAGATAGATAGATAGGGGCAGACTGACATAGATAGATAGATAGATAGATAGATAGATAGATAGATAGATAGATATGTATGTATATCTTCCTTACTCTTGCTGTGAAGTATACAAACTCAGTATCACCGCACACTGTGGTCGCCGTAGCAAGAAGTTTTATTTTACGGCGTGAATTTGGCATCCACAGCCTGTTTTGCATTCAGAGTTGTCCATTTCCTAAACTGATGAGAAAACCAAGGCTAGAAAGATCAGTCTGCCCTGCTATTTACGCCATAGGGTAGACGAGATTGGTTCATACATTTCCTCAAGAGTATTTGTGCAAAAGTGAAAGCAAAAAACAGGGTCTGAACTTGAACCAGGCACGCCGATAACGAGGCTACGCACATAAAAAAAATAGCCCCAAATATTTTTTCGTGCTGTATCCCTCCAGAATGTTGGTGATCATGGCTCTCCACAATTCCCAGTCCTTTCTAACTTTTAATAAATAAAGTCTTTTTCATATCTCTCCTCAACCCTGTCACGCCAGCCATTTTCACAATCTTATTAGGGAGGTTATGCGCCGTTTTCCTCTGTTCCTCTTGCATTCAATGTCATGCGAGTTTCAAATTTTCCAAACCCTCCTTCCTCATTATGTTCTTCGAGTAATTTAATCTGTCTCTTTCTGATGTGAAGTATAACTGTCCTTTTTGTTTCCGTTTTCTCTAAAAACTTCATCGTTGCTTTCCTTTCATTCCATGGTTTTCTCAGCATCCTTCTGTAGAACTACATTTCTGTTACGACAAAATTGTCAATAAAATTTGATTATTCCGAACACTTGTTTTCTTCTTAGTTAATATGGATGCAATTATAGACAACGTTTCTGGACATCATCAACTGCTTAGCCGATATGCGATAACGCAATAAGTAACACAATAATTAACCGATCAATGGACACCTGATGATAACCAGAGTGTACTTGGTCGAAACGTTGCGTCTATAAAAACCATCTTACAATGAATAATCAAAGTTAAAATAATCAAATTCTATTTAAAATATGTATATAACAGGCAAAGTATATAAATCTTCTTTTCTGAGCCAATATAAAGATCTATATCCAATAGTTCCACCAGTTCAGACCTTCACAGCGAAAACCTACCATGCCACTTGCACTGAAACGAATCATTTTCATTCCCTTCGTAAGAAGAAAGTTTCATTTGGAGAGTTTCTTCCCAAGAATTGCTAGTTTGTTGAACGCACTCCCGTGTGGGTGCTTCAATTAATCGTTATCATTTCCATATACATTCACTTCTTAACCACTTCTTTTATAACACCGTTTTTTTTAGGCATATGTCCTGTTCTTTTTAATGGAGATATTGGTTATCATTTCATATTCTCCCGTGTCTGAGTAACTACCGCTATCATCCATAGGTTCGTCTTCTATTGCATTGTCTTGATCTGAAGAGCTCATCCTTTCTTTTCTGTCAAGGTCTTCTTCCATCACGACGTCTTCCTCTTCAATTCTCTGTCTTAATTGGTTAGAATGGGCCATTAGTTTTTTCTTTTCTTTGATATAATGACAGTGTTATGTCCGCTTTGCATGATGAAATTAACTCTCTTGGGACATGCTACTTTGTATTTCTTATACCACATCCTTTCATTTGTTAATGGAGATCTTATTTGTCTACCCATTAACGCAGATGAGCTTTGCAATCTGTCTCCATATGGAATCGCTCTGTAGCGAAGCAGTAACCTTGTAAGTAAACGTCTATAGTATCTCTACCCGGGGAAAATATTTTTAATCTCATTTTTAATGTCTACGCCATTATTTCTCCAATCACATTAAATTTTAGGTGATACGGTGGTGTTTTGCAAGCCAATCCACCTCGACCAATTACATAGACCTTCATCAAAAAATTTTGGTGCTTTGTCTGATACTAATGTTTTAGTGACCGCATTTCTAGAAAATTTTAGTATTTGTTTTATTGTAGTCGTTTTTCTATCGTTAACAACTTCAGGCCATGCTGAAAACGAGTCTACTAAAATTAGAAATAGTCCCATTCCATTATTGTGTTGCATGGTCCATAGGAACACGCAGCCATGGTTAAGTTTATTTAGACCATGTTTGTAGCTTCCTTTGGCGAAAATTATGTATTTTGGACATTTGGATATATATATATTTCTATATAATACGATAATACCCTGGCGACCATGCCTCCAATTTTAATCTGTTCTGCGTAGAAGTTAACCCAAAATACACATCATCATGTACACTTTTTAAAAATATCTCTTTTTATTGTTTGTGGTGGCATTCTCACATCTCCATTGCATATAACAGTCTTCCATAGTTATATTTATGCTTTATTTGTTTATAAGTTTTTTCAGCTTTGGAACAATTACTCCATCTGTTTCTTCTTATTCTTTCAGCAATCTTGCTTAATATTGGATCTTGTAGAGTTTCCGATAGCAATATTTGTAGATATAATATGTCAGTTTCAATCCAATGTAATATGTCTTCATCCGAGATTTACATTTTTACTTTCTAATATTTATCAAATTATAACCTTGACAGCGAATCGAAATGTGCTATTGAATTTCCTTTTACGTACTGAATGTCAAAATCATAAGCCATTAATTTTATGGCCCATCTTAGAATCCTAGAAGACGTAACATTTGGTAGCTTCTTTCTAGGGTTAAAAATAAACTCAAGAGGTTTATGATTCGACTTTAATAAGAACTTCTTTCCTAATAAATATTGTCGAGTTCTGTCTGTACTCAATAACAAATAGTTTTTTTTTTCAATATTTGAATAATTTATTTCTAGTGCTGCTAAACTTCTTGAAAGGTACATTATTGGATGGTCTTCTTGTGATAAAATTGCTGACACAGCTCACTCACTCGCGGTTAACAAAACCTCCTTTCTGGGTTCAAAGATTTTTACAACTGGTTGTTCTGCGAGTATTTTTTAAATCCTTGAACACCACGCTTTGATTTGAGTCCAGTTGAAGTCACTATACCTTTTCTTCCACAATTCAGCAAATGGTTATATTAAGTCGCTGTATTTTGGTAAGTGTCTATTATGAAAATTAACCAATCCTAAAAAAGGCTTCTGATTTTTTTTATTGATGGGTATAGATACCTCAGAAATTTTCTTAATTAACATTGGATTTGTTGTAATTCCATCTTTTAAAATTTGATACCCTAATTATGATATTCTATAGGAATCAAATTCACATTTGTCTCTGTTTATTGTCATCCCCACATGTTTTGTTTCATACATGTCCTGTTTTTGTCTTAATTCGTCGTTATTGTTAGTTCCAAGACAAATATCATCTTGATAAATAATCATATTACTGACTTCGTTAGTTAATACGTTTTCCATTGCTCTCTGAAAAATAGTAATTGCCGTTTTCATTTCAAAAGGTATTTTCGTTCATCTTAATGGGAGTGTTTATTGTGGTAATTTCCTTAAATTTATCGTCAATCTGTATTTGATGGTAGGCCGATTTTAAATTTTATGATTTCTGCAAGGCTACAATGGGAGAGGCCCATTTACTGCCAGCTGGAGGAACATGCTCCAGAATTCCCTCCTCTACCATTTTCTTTAGCTTAGCAACTACGAAAAGTAGTAGGTGAATAAACAATTTACGAAATTCAAAATAAGAGGGTGTACTATTTTCATTTAATTTTATACTCGCTTTATACCCTTTTAACACTCCCGTTTTTACTTTTTCTGATTTTACTTTACTGGTTAATTTCAACGTATTACCTTTAGGAAATCTATACTTAATAGTCCATGATTGTTCTTGGGATGAGAGTTACTTCACTCCCCGTATCTGCTTGCACTGAAAACATCGTACTATTTAATTTTTTCAAAAGGATTCTTCTCATTAGGTCTTTGTATTGAAAAAAGTCATTAATTGTCTCGTTTTCCACTTTTTCCATTCTGTCTGTTCCCTTTTGACTTTGCATACAGACAGAAAATTATTTTTTCTTCAGCAATTATGGCAATTTTTTCCAAAAGCAGGTACTTTTTTCTGTCAATTTCTACTCATAGTTACAATATTTGCATTTTTTGTGTTCCTTTTTTATACTGAATGTTTCAACATTGTTCCCCAGTAGAATTATATTTTTTTATCAATTCCAGCTGTTGTAAAACTTCCACACCTGCAATTAGAGACAAATTATTCAATCGTAATTGTTGCAATATCTTATATTTATGAAATGTATCAGCCATACATTCAATCAATTCATCCTCGGTAGTCATATATATATATATATATATATATATATATATGTGTGTGTGTGTGTGTTTAATGGACAGAAATTTGGTTCTTTTCGCTATGACAAGTTTCTTTTTAGGTCGTAAATTTCTTTTTATAATTTCTGAAATTTCGACGAAGGTCAAATTCTATAAATGTTTGGGGTTTGCCATAACAGAATTTTTCGTTATTGCTTCCCAACCTACCGAAGCTAGAAAGAGGTCAGTTACTCCCCATCACCATTTTCCACGTTGTCTTCATTTTTTTAGCCCTAGGCCGGACTGCAAAACACCACCGGATCAAAGTCTCGACAAATTCTGGTTTATCCAAGTGATTTAAGCATCCTATCAGCGACGCCATATTGTTGTGTTGTTCTGTTCTGTTCTGTTCTGTTCTGTTCTGTTCTGTTCTGTTCTGTTCTGTTCTGTTCTGTTCTACGACACGTGACCAGTATTCAACTTCTTACTTGTTTCTTAGTTTACTATACACTTTATATAACTTCTACTTAACATATGCAAATAGGTACAATCCTATTTACCATTACACTACACAATCATTTATGCAAATTGAGCATGAATTCTTGAATAAAAACTAAGATGTAACTCTAAGAGTGGTCAAAATCCAATAAAGTCTACTCAGCACCTGAAAATTGGGCAATAAAATTGGGAAATAATATGTATATTTATTAATATATACTTAATAGCTCTGTTATATTACATTGAGCACTGTTTTATGAACACAAGAACTCAATGTACGATATCTTATATTTATCGATACAGTGTGTATCAAAAATACTTTTACAAACTTTGGGGGTAGGTTCCTCACACCAAAACAAAGACAAAAGTCTATATAATCATATGTCCGTAAATCATTCGATTTTGAGTTATTAAGTTTAATGTTTACGATAGACGCTGTTAAATGTACATTTCAAGATACAATCCCAAAATTCTTTTACAGACTTTGGGGGCGAGTTCCTCACACCAAAACAAGGTTAACTTAATAACTCAAAAACGAAAGATTTGCGGACATATGTTTATATAGACGTTTGTCTTTGTTTTGGTGTGAGGAACCCTCCCCCAAAGTTTGTAAAAGTATTTTTATACACCCTGTATATATATATATATATATATATATATATATATATATATATATATAGAGAGAGAGAGAGAGAGAGAGAGAGAGAGAGAGAGAAGTGTATGTGTGTTTATAATGTATATATATTATATATATCATATTTATATATATATATTTTTTTATTTATATATATAATATATATATTCAGTATATATATATTATTTATATGTCTACATATATATATATATTATATTTATATATATTTTTTTTATTTATATATATAATATATATATTCAGTATATATATATTATTTATATGTCTACATATATATATATATTATATTTATATATATTTTTTTTATTTATATATATAATATATATATTCAGTATATATATATTATTTATATGTCTACATATATATATATTATATTTATATATATTTTTTTTATTTATATATATAATATATATATTCAGTATATATATATTATTTATATGTCTACATATATATATATTATATTTATTCATATATATATATATATATATATATATATATATATATATATATATATATATATATACGAGGTTTTATAAGCAACTCAGAGTTGACTAAACTTAAGCAACTCCCGTACTGACGTCATTATGGCATAAACATGTAAAAAAAAACATTAATAAAAAGAAAAAATAGAAAATTAAACCTTGGAATTCTTCTCTATTATGTTGAATTGTTTTCAAGGATCCTACCAATTCTGTTGGTGCAGATGCATTGCATTTCTTTCTTTTCTATTTATTATGCCCGAGCATAAAAATTTAAGCAAGCCTTTAAGCAACTAATAACGACAATGTCGCTTACGAAGCTAAAAAAAAAATGACATAAAAAAGATAAACCTAAAAATGTGTTTACTAAGTTATTTTGTGTTGTATTTTAGAATTCTACCAATTCTACTAGCTTATTTACATTATCATCTATTTTTGTTTTCTATTTATTAAACCCAAACATATAAAATGTAAGCAAGCAATTAAGCAACTAATAACGCCGTTGTAGCTTAAGCAACTTAAAAAAAGCAGAAAAAAACATAAAATTATACAAAGACAGTTACAAAATACGCTATTTTATACCGTACTCACAAATTCTACTAGTTTAGTTACATTGAGATGACATATTTTTTTCTAATTATTACATCCATCCATAAAAACCTGAGTAACTTTTTAAACAAATTGAATAGTAATTCTTGTGCTAAAATTAAACAACCTGAATCCTGGTCAAAATTGCTTATAAAACAAACAGGTATATTCTATTGCAGGTTAATCACCCCCGTTTGTAGATATGATAAGGGGGTACCAGGGATAAAGAGACAAGACGTTTTATTTTATGCATAAGTATATAAAAGAAAAAAGATGACATAACAATTATTATTTGAGAATAATGCTTGGAAAATTGTTTCAATGTCTCCTGCCAGACAATTTTTCTCGCTAGAATACATCTTGCACATTTATCTGTCGGTGCATTGAATATTACTGCTATATCCGATATCCGGGCGAGTGCTATAATATACGCTACAGTTCAAAAGTTTGAAACGACTTCCAGAATTAGCATGGGAGGAACTGGAGAGAAGAGTGGAACCTTTCTACCCAATAAATGTGTTGAGTCTTGACTCATTGTTGAATCTTGACTAATGCATGGAATAATAATGCAACACAAAATGTACTTAGAACAAGAATGTATTATAACAAGAAAGTGTACACAATATTTACATATAGTATTTCTGTATATTTCTGGGAAGACCGTTCCTGGAGAATGTGTTGACTAAGTCGCAGTCGGGCAGAGTCTCTAGTTGGATCTCGTGATTAGCCTCCCTGTCTTCCGGTACCGACCATATTTATATCGTCGGTACTCCGCTATGCAGATTAGGTGGATCCTACCACAACAAAATGAAAAAGAGCTCTTAGAGTCATTAAAAAGTATGGAATCAATTATCAAACTTATACTTTGAGAAACTTTTGTAACGAATGCCCAAAATTTGTGCTGCAGTAATCAAGGCTAAGGGAGGATATTTTGCCGAGAGCAAAATTTAATCATAAAATGCTTTCTTTCTTTCCGCCATAATAAAATTTCTAATGAAAAATCATGTCTCACTTTTTTAACCGTGTATAATTTTGTTTTTCTTATTTAAAGTACAGAACAACTACTTTTGGGGTCAATTTTAAAAAATTACCAGAATTCTCCACAAACATTTGAACTGTAGTGCATATTACTTACATTATTTACATTATTCGGACTGTTATCCTCAACTTCATTGCCATATTCACAACGTTTCGGCCGTTGTACGCTCCGGCCTTCGTCAGGTGATGGGAATTTCGAATCGAAACCTTTATTTCGTTCACCGGGGTAAATTGTTCTAGTTCCACTTGCCATGCCTCTTCTGGAATGTCTCAGTTATTTCCCTTTAAATCAACTCTCCAAGTTTGGTTCGCCACTGCTATTGCCTCGAGGACACATGGTCCAGTAGATAAAGACGTTGGTTAGATCCAGTGACTAAACCCAAAGTGTTGTGAGTTCAATACCAGGTCACAGCAGTTGTAAACCAAACTTAGAGAGTTGAGTTAAAGGGAAATGAGACATCTGGAGGAGGCATGGCACGTGGAACTAGAACAATCTACCCCCCTCCCCGGTTAACGAAATAAAGGGTTCGATTCGAAATTCCAGTCACCTGAAGAAGTAATCATAATACCTCATCTCAGAGATATCGACAGATGTAGTGTATATCTCGAGATTCTCGACAAAATCCAAAGGAAAGTCTGTAATATTATCGGTCCTGTCCTGGCATCTCGACGTTACTGACTTTCCCACCGCTTTAACGTGGATTCCCTGTCTTTTCTACAACTACTTTCTTGACAATTGTTCTGATGAACTATCCTCTTTGGTATATCTCGTCAGCACGAATTTAATCGTGCTACTAGATTGGCAATTAGGTCTCATCGTTATATTGTTGAAATGGCTAGATGTAAAGTCCTATTCTAAAAGTTTCTTTTCTAGCTCTTCTCGCCTGTGGAACTCTCTTCCGATTTCTTGCTTCTCTGACACCTACGTTCTTAAAAAAATATAAATGTAGCGTAACTCGCCATCTTCTGTTAATTCTTTTATTGTCTTTTCTCCTCAATAAAGTCTTCCCGTTCTCTCCCCTTGCGTTTTCGTGGCATTACCGCCTTGCTGGTATGTAAAACTTTTCTTTTTTCTTTTCTTTTTTTTAAGCATCTTCAATATGGTTTACGTGCCGGATAAAATATCACGATTGACCGAGTTTGATCGACCCCTTTTCTTCGAAAAACCGTAATTAAATTTGTATATTTCTCCCTATTTCCATCCAGCAACTTTATTCCTTTAAAGATATGTTCGATTTTTCTTTTCGTCAGCGAAATTTACCATATCTGTCTATGTTTCTGAGAACTGTTTGCATTATTTACATTTTGAAACTGTTGTCTTCATCTTTATTTCATATTCACGATGTTTCGGCCGTCGTACGCTCCGGCCATCTTCAGGTTGGAATTTCGAACAGAACTCTTTATTTCGTCCACCGTGTTAGATTGTTCTCGTTCCACGTGCCATGCCTCTTTCGGAAATATCTCAATTTCATTTGTTTCCATTCTTAGTAACTCAGCTCTCCAAGGACACGTGGCCCAGTGATTAAAAAGCGTTGGCTGAAGTAACCCAGTGACTTGACCCGAAGAATTGTGAGTTCAATACCAGGGCCACAGCAGAAGTGAACAAAAGGGAAAATAACTGAAACTGAGATATCCGGAAGAGGCATGGCACGTGGAACTAGAACAATCTACCCCCCACCCCCCGTGGACGAAATAAAGAGTTTGATTCGAGATTCCAAACATATATCATTTAAAGAAGGCTGGAGTGTACAACGTCGTGAATATGACAATAAAGATGAGGACAACAGTCCGAACAATATAAATAGTGGAAATTCCATCTTCCATTGGAAGCTGCTACCTTAACCCAAGTTAAAGCATCTTATCGATCGTCACCTTGCCTCATAATCCAACACCTCATATCCCATAGCCTCGCTGATTCTTATCATAGTAACCCTCTACTTTGAGTGACTCTGGTGACTTGTACTGAGTAAATTTTAATATTAAAAATATCTATGCAAATATTATCATTCACGATATTATTTTCAGTCCTAAAACTTCCTCAATACGACGACCCTTTACATTACAAAGCCTTAATAATCGTAAGAGTGTTATGTCATGATAGTTTATGCTGTTCTAAGTAGCGTGAAATGTAACGCCTTCACCGGGAAGCAGCCAGGCGCTATACGGCCACTAAGTTGTCTCCCAGACAGTCCCCTGCTGCTGTTTCCCCACAGTCGTACTCACAGTTCCCCATTCAACAAACAGTGGTCGCAACCAGCACTTAAAACCCACGAAGCCAGTTGAAAAGAAGTGTCAAAAAAAAAAAGAGTTCCCTTTATATATCGGAGAGGCCGAGAAAAAAAAAAGGAAAAAAAAAGGTACTTGCCCTTGTGTTCTTTCATATAGAGAGTCGGATGTAAGGAGTCGACTTTAGCGCTAGAAAGCTGTTTTGGCTATCGCGAATTTCGCTCTTCTGTAACTAAGCCAAAGGAACAGGAACACAGAGAATGTCTCCAGTTGATGCCACTCTTTGTAAGGTGCTTTTACATTGACTTTTTTTCCTTAGACCCTTTTCCAACTTCTCGCTTATTAAGTTTCGGTCTTTTCATCTTCCTTTTGTAGCGTTACACACAATAAATAATTCTTTTGAGGCATGATGAAAGACATAAAATTCGGCTAGAAAAATGGATGTGCAGTGGTAGAATAGATAGTGGTCCGGGATAAGAAATCGTAGAGCCAAGTTCGAATTCTACTGGGCTCCGTCGGGCCATCCTGTCCAAGGCATACCACCGCTGCCACGGTTGCAGTGCTCATGTTTCCTTGCAACATGTGGTGTCCCAAATGAGTTACTCGGTTAGAAGGATGGATGCGCCGTGGTAGAATGGATAGTGGTCCGAAATGAGAAATCGTAGAGCCGAGTTCGAATTCGAGTTCATTGCGCGTATATAAGCTTAGGAAAGGCATGAATCCATCTTTTCTCCCACACCACCACTACATCTTTATCTTTCATTCAAAATCCAGGCTATTTACTGAGAGCAGCCAGTCCGAATACGGATAGAAAATGAATTGAACAAGTCACAAATATAGAACAATGCGTAAGACAAGGATGCAACTTCTCGCCGGATTTTACAGAGAGGCGATTCTAAAAGATCTATAAGTCCTAGCAGGATTTATCATCAAAGGACACACTCTTAACAACATTAAATATGCAATTAATACCGTGCTGATGGTATACACAGAAAAAAAACTGCGGGAACTGCGAGATAATATAGTAAAGGAAAGCTGGAAGAAAGGACTAACTACCCTTTTTAGTAACTTAACTCTAAAAAAAAAAACCGTAGTTACATCTTTATATTTCTCTGTATTTCCATCCAACAACTTTATTCCTTTAAAGATATTTTCCAATTTTCTTTTCGTCAACGAAATTTACCATATCTGTCTATATTTCTGAGAAGAGGTTTTGTAACTATTTGCACTATTTAGATTTTTAAACTGTTGTTGTCTTCATCTTTATTGTCATATTCACAATGTAGCACCCTCCGGCCTTCTTCAGGTTGGAAGAAGACAGAATGTATGGTCGTTAGAAAAAAGAAGGACCCAAGATGAGAGCTAAGAATTGGAAATGTCAAAATCAAGTTCAAAAATTTAACTAACTGGGAAATGTTTTAACAGACGACAGAAAACGTGGCACTGAAATCTGAAGACACATTACAATAATGAAAGATGCTTTCCAAAAGCTAAGTAAAGTATTAAAAAATCAGAAAGATTTCGACAGAAACTAAGAAAAAATGCTGAAATATTATGTAATATCAGTCCTCTTATATGGCAGTGAATGCTGGACAATTCCTCACAGATGAAGAAGAGACTTGAGGCTAAGAGAAATGGAGTTCTACAGAAGGATGCTGAGAATACCGTGGACGCAACTGGAGTTTTAAGTATAATGGGAACAAACCATTCTTAAACTTAGGTTCAGAAAGAGACAGTTAAATTTTCTGCGATGGATAATGAAGAAAGAAGGCTTAGATATTTTGATACTCACAGGATACATTGATATATACATAGGAGGCATAGGGAAACGACAAGCAACCTACCTATTGAGTTTGTGTTTGTGCAGAACAGCGTTTTGTTGGGATAGTTGTTGTGGAGAGCCATGGCCACCCATGACATTGAAGAACACGACATATAAAAGAAGAATACTTTGTATTGTTGCAAATGTCCAAACTGACGAGATAAAAATTTATGTGAAAC
Source organism: Acanthosepion esculentum (assembly GCA_964036315.1). Lineage (NCBI taxonomy): Eukaryota > Metazoa > Mollusca > Cephalopoda > Sepiida > Sepiidae > Acanthosepion > Acanthosepion esculentum. Next base: position 38,594,751 of record OZ038490.1, read on the forward strand.
TCCCGCTAAAAAACACATCAATGTTTTTTCTAACTTCTCGTCGTCGCCACCCCCTCGTACCCGAGCATTGGGATCGTCATCCTCTCTCCCTATTCCCTTTCTGCCCCACCCCTGGGGATCGCTGGGAATCAAAGAGAGTTTGACGAGCCTATTCGCGTGAATTTGATTTTGGTGTACAACTCTGCGCGACGGAGAAGCCCACACACTTGGCCAGAAGCGACTCCCTTGCGGCTCAAAGGAGATTGATACAGGCGAGTTCCGGCAAACCAGCTTGCATCGAGTTTTCGTATACTTGGTCCATCAAGGCGCGCCTTGGTTAAGCCATCTCGAATGGTGCTGCCCTATTCTGCCAGTTCGACCTTGAGATCGTGTAGATCTTTGCCTATTGCGCCGTTGGGTTCTTCGGGGATTGGTCACCTTCAGTCTGGTGCCCCTTCCTCGACCTTACCACCATGGCTGGCCCTCCAGGAGTTGGAATTCCACACGGCTTTGCTCTTGAGATCATTAGGACACGCCAGTCCTCTACCATGACAAGGAACGACCATATATATTTTACACTGAATGTCGCAGTGAACAGTTCGTTATCAAATGTATCATTTTGACTTATTACTTTAACGACAATAATAAAAACGAATCAATAAATAGGAAAAGAATAAAAGTATAAAATTATTATTAAATATATGGGAACTTTTTATTATTGTTGTAAAAACAATTTTTTAAAAATTCACATTACGATTAGTTTCGGTTTACAAACATTTTGTGTTACGAACGGCCTTCAGGAACGAATTCGTGAACCGAGGTTCCTCTTTATATTTTTTCATAAGGTTCACTCTATATACGGCCCAAGTGCAACTCGAGTTAGAGTGTTACTAAAGTCGATTGTTGTGTGAGCATTTTATCCGGATATTAGTGAAAGATAACGGTTAACATTTGAAGAGGTTAAAAGTTTTGTACTCGGGAAAACATCTTCCTGTGATTCTGTTCAACAAAGCAACAGTTCTTAGGAAAATGCTATCCAATTGGAACTTACTCCTTACTAATGGAATACGAAAGGAATGAGGGTGGTTCGTCTCGATGTACACGGCGTGGTGGGTCTTAGCTGGGAGGGTTAGAGTTGGGGGAACTAAGGAAAATGTTTAGTCGAGCTATAGCTCGTCTAAACATTTTCTATGGAAATAGCGATGAAGTAGGGAGAGACTTGCAAAATTTCGTCTTTGGAAAAGGGTTTGTAAGGTGGAAAGCATTTCATCACCCACAAAGCTGCATAAGTGTATATATACCGGGTGTAACAGCAAAATTACCCAAATCATGTAACAGCATAATTGTCCATCCCACAAAATATTTAATATCTAAAATACATTAAACTAACTGAGTTTCTTTTTTCTAGGTTTTTAGATAAGACGTTTAGCCATCTTGGCACCATTTGTCGTAAGAATCACTGAAAACCCCATTGAGTCATTCAGCGAGAAAGTGAACAGGTTAAAATCGTTTTGTGTCAGCCCCACAGCGATAATACTTCTGCCGCCACGTAATTTGTTGTACGTAGGTCCTTTCTTTCCGTACAAACAATTATTTTCATTTCACGGATGAATTTCGCTGGATTTCGTAATTAATTTCTATTATACCCAAATTTATTTTCAAGTTATAAAAAGTTTTTCGTAAAAAAAAATAAAAAAATAAAAAATCAATCGCCAGAAACAATCGTTGTAATGAAAACTTAGGAATCCAAAATTTCGGCATTGCGGATCCAGACTGGGAATGTTTTTAGTTTGCTCGCGGAGTCGGCCTAATTCCAAAAATGATACGAAATGTTGGGCTACTGTCTCTAGGAGTAAAGTTGAAAAAATGTGACTCACATTTCGCATTTATATATATATATATGTGTGTGTGTGTGTGTGTGTGTGTGTGTGTGTGTGCGTGTGTGTGTGTGTGTGTGTGTGTACAACAACTTGGGGGTATCTCATCAATTAGCTAAGTCACAAATTTCTTATTTATATTAACCTTTGCTAAATATTTAAAATAGATCAATAATGCCACGTTTCGGATAAAACTACTGTTGAAACTGCTTGTTTTAAAAACAAACTCTTATTCTTACATCGTTAAATTTCTTCCATAGAGTAGAATAACGGAATATATTTACATCAGTTACGTGCAATTAGGCTATTGTATTCCTGTCTTGGTTTCTTTTTGTGCAGATAAATATGTTCTGAATAAGTATCATTTTATTTCCGTTAACGTCGCCATTATTAAGACATCTATATAAAAAAAAAATGGCCGAAAATTGAAACGGAAAAAGAAAACGATGGAAAGACAACAAATTCTTGTTTGCGTTTTAAAAGTGAGGTAAATAAGTTACCTATCCGTGAAAAAGATTACCAGCCGAATAAGCTTATCTCTTCGTCCATTCAATGGGTCAATATCAATTTAATGCAATAAACAAAATTTAAAAATGGAATTATAATGATAACGTATTGGCCTATTGAGTAAACAATACGTTCTCCTCTCTCATCTAAACATTATCTAGCGCTCTTTCTCTCTCTCTCTCTCTCTCTCTCTCTCTCCCTCCCTCTCTCTTTTCCCCCATACATTAGTCAAGTGAATTAATTTTCTTCCCTCGCTGCTTCCTGTCGCTTACCAAAGATATTCACATTATTACAACAGCACTCTTCAACATTTAATGACGTCACTTGTTGACGATAAGCAGAGCAGTAATTGAATCAATAAGCTCTCGACCAATCAGCGGGCGTGTACTGCGGTTGAGAAAAACAACAACAACATCGTCACATTAAGTTCTTGTCGGCGAGCAAGTCATCGAAAACAAACTTCCAACTTCGTCTCCGATTATAATTTGTTTTTTTTATTACCTTGATTTCTTCGGGCGTATTTTTCGTTTCTTTACAAAAAAAAAAAAAGAAAAAGATTGCGCAAAATATTTAACAGAAAAGCTATTTATTTAACAATGATTTTTTTATACTTCTTTTGTAATGGTTTTAAGTGAAGTTTTAAAAAAAGAGATCGGAACTCTCTCGCCCTCTCTCCCTTCCTCTCTGTCTTAAACAAACATACATGCATATATATATATATATATATATATATATATATATATATATATTGTTTTTCATTTACTCATATGATTGCTTTTCAAGAGAAATAATTTTCAGGTGAGGGGCTAGAGGAAGAACGCGTTTGCCCGGCTGGTTAGTGCAAATCACTTGTCGCTTCCTATCGACGACCCCATACGCCCACGCCTAACCGCTCACCCGCTCTCACACACAGACACACACACCTACACACACACACACACACATATATATATATATATATATATATCAGTCAGTTATGTGCCATGTGTGATACATGCTTAGGTGATCATGTCTCTTTCGATTCATGATTGACTTGGCTGCAGAATTCCAGCTGAAATAGCGGTTCTCGTCCGATCACCGAAAATTAAGCAACGTCGAGCCTGGTCACTACATAGATGTGTGACCGCTTGGGTATACCAGTTCCTGTACGATGTGCGATGGATGACGGCTAGGTATGAGATATCGGAGGCCCGAGTTTTAAACTCCAGTCGAATTGGTTACATTCACTTGAGTGCAAATAACCTTGCGAAAGGTACGAAGTCATCTCTTCTCCCCCAGGTACGAGTTAAATATCAGGACAGACTTGTTCCTATAGCCTTGTTTAGCAATCAGTGTACCGCAGATTGTAAATACTAACGTACAAGACAATAACGATGTTTTTAAAACAGAAATATAATGGCGACTGATTTCTATTCGCCGTAAGAATACAAGCAGTAACCATTTTAATAGAGGTCTTCATGGTTTCATCTTTAGTACTTCACAATAATAATTTTTGCTTCAGATGATAGCATTCATTGGAAACCAGTCCAAACACACACACACACACACACACACACGCACACACACACATATATATATATATATATATATATATATATATATATAAATATATATATATATATATAAATTGTTACATACGGATAAAAAAATTGCTCACGACAAAGATACATTTTTATTTTCATGCGGAGGCATCTCGATGGGTGAGGAACAAAGATGGCTATGATCGCTCATAACCATCTTTGTTCCTCAACCGTCGAGATGCTCTTGCATCGAAACAAAAATGCATTGTCTTGAGTGATTGTTTTGCCCGTAAGTAATAATTTATAATAAATGATTATTGCTCTGTCCTTGGTATTGAGCTCTCTTTTGAATTAACGCTGTGAACGCTTGAATTTATTGTCTTTGCCTTCTCATTACATTTGTGTGTATACACACACATACACACACACACACACACACACACACACACACACACACACACACACACACATATATATATATATATATAAGATTAAAATATAGTTTTATGATATGCTATATTTAATGGTTAAATATGCTCAATCAAAGATAGAGCGTATGTAAATATAAATATGACACTGATATCAAGTCATATATATATATATATATATATATATATATATATATATATATATATATATATATATATCACATTTTTTATTTACCCGTTAATATTCCTGTTATTTTCATGTGTACTAAAAAGTTATTTTTAAATAATTTCAAATAGCGCGCGCTTATACAATGAATACACACACACACACACACACACACACACACACACACATATATATATATATATATATATATACATATATATATATATATATATATATATATATATATATATATATATACGCACAGTTGTGGACAGAGTTATTCGCCCCCACTTTCCATAATTACAAATAAAGCTGTGATACCTCAAATTTTCATGGAAACTTCGTGTGTATTTTTTCACAAATGGTGAAATAATGGATTTAAAAGGCTGTGCAGTGATGCCCGTAACAAATTTTTTTGAATGTCAAACAATAATACAAAAATAAAATTTAACATAGGACAAACTTAATGGCCCTCTTGTCTAAATAATCAATTGTGTAAACTTTATTCTTGATTATTACCTTTAATCATTTTTTATAGTTCCTTACAAGATCCCTACACACACTGCCAGGTATATTGCTCCATTCTTCCTTGGCAATAACCTCTAGTTTCTCCAAATTCAAAGCAATTTTTTCCTTTACTTTTCAGTGAGCTTTAGGTCACGACTTTGCGTGTACACCAATACCTTAATTTAGCTGTCATGTAAATATTTTGTAATATTTTATTCGTGTGTTTCAGTTCATTGTCATGTTGGAACGACCAGTGACGCCCCAGTGACAGCTTTGTTTTATATTATATCTAAGAATAAGCAAATACTGCTCTTTATCCATAATACCCTGTACTCTCACTAGTTCTTCTGGTCAAGAAGCAGCAAAACATCTCCAGAGCAGAATACTCGTGTTGACCATGTTCGTCGTAGTCTATGAATATAGAATCCAGCGCAGCAATCTGTTCAATGAAACAACTTTAAAGATTAACACTCACGAGTCAAACACTCTACTAGATCTGACTATATTGCCAATAGCAGCAGCAGCTGTTCCGTAATTCTTCAGTCTTCAAAGGTCTCGGGGGTTGGCAGTAAATATTCGGGGAAAAAACATGGCTGCCTTTATACACGTCGAATTGAATATTTTAAGCTTTCTGATTGGTTAAACCTTCTATTGGTCAACTATAAAATGAGTCACCTCATTTTGGTTTGCTCACTAGTATATAAAGGTACCCCAAAACTCTAACAACTCACACCACCGTGCTTAAATATAGGGATGGTATATTTTGGTTTGTGGGCTTCAATCACTGTCCTCTATACATAACGGGTGTTCTTGTGACACAATTATTCTAGTTTGGTTTCATATAACAGAATTCTAATATTTGCTCCCATGTTTTAGATGTTTTCTAGCATTAGTTAGTCTGCATTTTCGGTGTTTAGCAAGGGAATTTCCCTCGGGGTAAAAGCTAGATGAAAACATTCAGTGACTGTTTTCGTTGATACATTAAACCCTGATGTCTTTACATTATTGACAATTTCCATTATTATTAAGGAAGGATTCTTCGAGACATCTCTAGTAATTTTCCTTTCCATTCTCTCAGAAATTAACCGTTCTCTGCCAGTCCTTAATTTATTTTCAAAACAATGAGTCTCGTTGTATTCTTGATAATGTTACGAATTATCCATCTTGGAACATTTAAATGCTTGGAAAGTGCTGTATATAAATCACCTTATTTGTACGCATCAACTATCTTCATTCGAAGTTCCTTGTCAAGTCCAGCAATCTTCGGCATGGTTGCAGAATGAATGAGTTATCGCAGGACGAGCACTCACATATTGTTTTTTCATTACCTTTATAATTTTATAGGACCAGATTAATATAATTTCATTTTCAGAGAATGTTTGTATTATAACCATAGAGCTATATTATTTCATAAGGTTGTGGGAAGGGGCAATAATTTTGGATTTTGGACCAATTTTTATAAAACTCTATAACTATGAATATAATAGATCGAAACTTCTAATAATTTCACAAATTATTCAAAACTAAATACGGAATCAAGTATTTATAATAAATTCAGTAAGTACTTGCAAATATTCGTATTTCCTTAGGAATATGAAAATATCCAGTTGGGACGAATAATTTATTCCACAACTATATATATATATATATATATATATATATATATATATATATATATATATATATATATATATATACACTCGTGGCAAGAATATATATATATATATACATATATATATATATATATATATATATATATATATATATATATATATATATATATATATATATATATTATAGCATTGTTCACTTAATACACGAGACTCAAGAGCTACTCAACGTATAGGATTACTGAATGAGATTATTGTGAGCGTAATAATTGTATATTATGAGTATATGTGGGATATATAATGGTTGACCAGAGAATTGCAGAGATTAATATCGCCGTAATTGAGGAAGCATCCTCAAGGGATTCTGATCTGATTCACAAATAACAGTTAGCCACATACACTTACATAATAACAATAATATATATATATATATATATATATATATATATATATATATATACATATATATATACATATATATATATATGTATATATATATATATATATATATATATATATATATATATATATATATATATATATATATATGTATATATATATATATATAGAGAGAGAGAGAGGGGGGGGAGATTTAATAGGACTGTTAATGCAACTTGAGAAATAAAAGGACAACAAAGCGATAAAAATATTCGCAATAAGATTGGTGATATTCATAACAGGCCTAATAAATCTGCATATATATATATATATATATATATATATATATATATATGCGTGTGTGTGTATGTATGTATGTAAGTGTATATATATATATATATATATATATATATATATATATATATATATGCATACATATGCATGCTTGCAGTTAAAGCAATAGTTCGTGTTAGATCACCAAAGTTAACGTCAAGCCTGGTCAGATAGCTTGGGAACACCCAATACTATAATCAATGCCAGAGGTTACGTTATTATGATATGATTTAGACATTAATGATGATTCTGACTGAATTTTACGATCAGACTACGCCAATCGATTACATTATATATATATATATATATATATATATATATATATATATATATATATATATATATATATATATATATATATTAAAAATATGTTCGTTCAATAATATAGATATATCATGTATATGTATTTTTATAATAATCGTTTTCTGTATCAGAAACATTTTTAAATGTATTTAATCAACATTTAATGGTATTTGGCATTTTTGCCATCTCTGGTTAGCGCCCTTATATTAGGGACGCTTGTTTGCGAAAACACCATAGCTACAACCAATAAATTAAAAATTTTAAAATAGATATAATAGATCACAGTTTCAATAAGTTTGAGGATGGCCTTGGGGAAGATCGAAAGTACTTGGCTACGAAAAAACTACGGCACTTTCTTTGATGAATTTCAACTTAACATCCAGAAGATAATTAGAGAACTAGGAAGGATTATTATAAAAATAAATAGATATACTATGTCTGCATTATTAAAAGAAACATGCTTGAATGAAGACATGCTGCCTTTATATATATATATATATATATATATATATATATATATATATATATATATATATATAAACATAAATATATTCAAATATTATAACATAAACATGGTGATGGTGTTGAATGTAGATTCTACATTCAACACCATCACTTGAAAAGACACCAGATGTGTTGAAACAAAATGGCTATTTTTGTAGTGATGTTATAATATGTTTATGTTATAATTTTTGAATAAATAATATTTGCTCTACTCTGTATTGAGCACTCTTCTATGAACAGCGTTTTTGGATATTGGAATTTTATTCCGTCTACATTAATCCTATACTTGTATATATATATATATATATATATATATATATATATATATATATATATATATGTTTGTATGTGTGTGTGTGTCTGTGTGTTGGTATGGCGTTCATCTGGGTCTGCGATTAAGCCTTCCGCATATAGCAACATAAACAAGTCTTTCCCAGTCAAATTTAGAAGATCACGATCATCATCAACAGCAGCAACAACAATAAAACTAGCAACAACAACGATAATAGCTCTCAACGCAAGAACCACCGCCTATTGATTTTAATTCATAAGTGAGAATTTTTTTTTCCTGCAAGAAGCTATTATGAATTTAGAGATATATTGACAAGACTCTACTCAAGGAGCACCTCCACCCACGCCGTACCTTCACTGTGATCGTCTTAATCAAAACAAGTCTACTAACTAAAAATATGATTCATTTTTAAGGACCTCGATAACTTAGCAAAACAAAATTAGAATTTTTTTACCGTGAATCATATTAGGAATACAATTTTTTCCAATTTATTTTCCGCGGCATTTACAATAATATTTTTTTACAGTGATGTTCACCCTGTACATGGCCCAAAAGCCACTCAAGGTAGAGGCACTACCCCAAGAGAGTGCCACCAAGACGCAAGGGGTCACTGGAAGTTAAAGAAAAAGAAAACACTTCAGAGGAAATCGGAAACCTAATCCTAAACCAAAAAAGAAGGGATAAACCTCTACTCCTGTTCAAAAGACCGAGGAGGAGTGTAAAACGGGCGATAATACACTAATAAAGAATGATACTGAAAACTAAAAAAGTCTGTTAATACGGTACTAGTTAAGTTAACTTGTTCACCTGTGAAAAACTAACAATTTGGCTGGGGAGGGTCGTTGTATAATTTTTTATTAATTAGCATTTTGTAGATCTTCCTCTCACCACGTCATTTGTCAGAATATAAACATATTGAATTTTTTATCGTTTGAGAAGTGGGGGTCCTGTTCATAATATAAAAACAATGTCAAATAGATCCCCGAGTTCTTAAAAAGTGATCTGTAGCTTGCTTTTTTTTATTCACAAATGTACAGTTTGAAATGTGCCCACATCATTGAAATCTGCTGACTACTGATTTTTTTTCTGAATTCATAATATTAAACTGTTACAAAGGCAAGGTTGCAAACTTGATATTTGCAAATGAAAAACAAAATACTGATCAATACTGAAAAAATCAGGGATAGATTTGGCACTGCTTTATATTATAAACAGACCCTCCACTTATTAAATCATAAAAAAATCGATATTTTTTGCCGATTATGATTAATATTGTGGATAGAGGCATGTCAAACAAAATCATTAAAACTATTCCTCTTCTCTCCCTAAATTCTTTCTATTTTTTTTTGTTTTTTTATTTTTTGGTTACGATTCAATTAATATATATTACCTGAAATATTTGGGTATTTCTCACTGTAGACAAGTGGTTGGGGTTTGAGCCCGGGCAAATGGCAACAGTATAAAGACCATCTTTTGGCGGATTATGGACAATTAGTCTTCCTAGCGAAATGTTTTTTCCATTTGGCGCTGAAACGGACTAAACCAAACAAAGTGAATATCAATAGTGGCAAACTGCTGACAGACATTTTTGCTTCTATTTTCGAACGATCTTTCCGAAAATGTAACCAAGTGGGAAAAAATTTACATCGTTCGGACTTCACCTTTGTTGTCATATTCACGACGTTTCGGCCGTTGTACACTCCAGCCTTCTTTATGTAATATACGCTTGGAATATCGAATTAACCCCTTTATTTCATCTACAGGGGTAGATTTCTTTTAGTTCCACGTGCCATGCCTCTTACGGATATCTCAGTTTCAGTTATTTTCATTTTTTTTTTCACTTCTGCTGTGACCAGGTATTGAACTCACAACTCATTGGGTCAAGTCACTGTATTACTTCAGCCAACACTTTTATCCATTGAGCCATGTGTCCTTGGAGAGTTGAGTTACTAAAAAGGGTAAAAAAATGAAAAACAATCTACCAAGGTAGACGAAATAAAGGGTTCGTTTAGAAATTCCAATCACCTGACGAAAGCCATGCGTACAACAGCCGAAACGTTGTGAATCTGGTAACAAAGATGAGGACAACAATCCGAACAATGTAAATAGTGTAAATATTTTATAAATATATATTAAAATATTGATGTCTGATACAAAAGCAATGTGATAAGTTTATTTATAATTAGACTAATGCGATGGCTAAAATCTCCAAGAGGATATTGCTCTCGTTCTGCTGCCCAAGTCTCGGGATATCTCGTCTAGTTCTTATTTAGTATTACTCAGTTATTGTCCCACGGGACAGTTGGCGTGTGAATTAAATCGTCGGCTCATGAATTTGGTGACAATTTTTGTTAGTTCAATGCCTGGGTCGGACAGTATGTTCTTGGCCTCTCAATAACTGAGAAGTACTAAATATGAACTAGACGAAATAGCCCGAGACATAGGACTATCTATCAATTCTCAATTCTCTGTAGGTTATCTGCATCGACATTCTGATAAAGGCTAAATAAAACAATGCTCGAAACGGTGTGATAACAACAACGAAGATGAGGACAATAATCCGCATCTGAATAATGTAAGTAAAGACAACTCCTCAATCCAGAAAATTCAGACGGAAACAAAAACTATACTATTTTGAAAAAATGCTCACTATAAAATAAATAGATATGGCCAAACTGAAATAGATAGATATATAATGAACAGCATTAGATAGATAGATAGATAGATAGATAGATAGATAGATAGATAGATAGATAGATAGATAGATAGAGAGATAGAGAGATAGAGAGATAGATAGATTGTAAGAAACAGACTGGGATAGATAGATAGATAGATAGATAGATAGATAGATAGATAGATAGATAGATAGATAGATAGATAGATTGGAAGAAACTGACTGGGATAGATAGATAGATAGATAGATAGATAGATAGATAGATAGATAGATAGATAGATAGATAGATAGATTGGAAGAAACTGACTGGGATAGATAGATAGATAGATAGATAGATAGATAGATAGATAGATAGATAGATAGATAGATTGGAAGAAACTGACTGGGATAGATAGATAGATAGATAGATAGATAGATAGATAGATAGATAGATAGATAGATTGTAAGAAACAGACTGAGATAGATAGATAGATAGATAGATAGATAGATAGATAGATAGATAGATAGATAGATAGATAGATAGATAGATTGGAAGAAACTGACTGGGATAGATAGATAGATAGATAGATAGATAGATAGATAGATAGATAGATAGATAGATAGATTAGAAGAAACTGACTGGGATAGATAGATAGATAGATAGATAGATAGATAGATAGATAGATAGATAGATAGATAGATTGGAAGAAACTGACTGGGATAGATAGATAGATAGATAGATAGATAGATAGATAGATAGATAGATAGATAGATAGATAGATAGATAGATAGATAGATTGGAAGAAACTGACTGGGATAGATAGATAGATAGATAGATAGATAGATAGATAGATAGATAGATAGATAGATAGATAGATAGATTGGAAGAAACTGACTGGGATAGATAGATAGATAGATAGATAGATAGATAGATAGATAGATAGATAGATTGGAAGAAACTGACTGGGATAGATAGATAGATAGATAGATAGATAGATAGATAGATAGATAGATAGATAGATAGATATGAACGTAGACGTATTAGTGAACCTTAACACGTGACTAAGCAAAAGTTCTAAGCTCGGCGACTCTAGAAGAAAATATAAGAAAAGCCGGCAGCCCAAAAGTCGCTTCAGCATTCAAATTGGCGATTTAAAAGAAACTGTCTTTAATCATGCGCCAGCATTTACCGACAAGCTTGCACCGAATGACACAGGGGAAAGTTTATCTATTGTCTTTCTACCTCTCTATGTAAAGCCACGTAAAGCCGCTCTCTTCTTATTCGGTCATATAAATACGGACATTTGGTTTAAGCAAAAAAGTCATCAATTTCATTCAAAACCTTTTATTTATTTGACAAACTTGAAATTACACCAACTTACTTTGCTGGTTTTGTATCTCAATTATTTGTTCAAACCATATACAGTCGAACCTCGGTTTGCGAATTTAATTTGTCCTGAAGCCCGTTCGTAAGCCGAAATGTTCGTAAACCGAAACTATGTTTCCAGTAGGAACCAATGCACAATGGATTAATCTATTCCTGGTTCCAAGATGATTGCTTATTTAAACTTTAACAACAGTACTTTGTGCACAAGTTTATACACAAAACTAATGAAAATCATTAAATCTAAGAAGAAAAAAACTACTAAACAGATAACATATAGACGAACACTTCTATTTTACTGTACCTGTATGTAGGAAATGGCGTAAGAGGGAGGGGAAGGAAAGAGATGTTATTGTCTGGAAAAGGGAAAGAAAGACATAATCGTCTCTTTATTTATAAGAATAGTATAGATCGTTGATTTTGCTACATGAAACTGAGCAGGAAGAGTATATGTCATCATCATCATATCATCAACAATTGTTTTTCTCTTAACTTTTCTTTTTTCTTTACCAGTATCACTGCTAGCTTTCTTTGGAGCCCTAACTGGAGACTAATCTAGAGAAAAAAAGGCACAGTACAATAAAATTGGAAAAGAAAAGCACAACAGACGAATGTATACAACATGGCGGTCGACAAAGAAATTATTCCGTTCGGGTTAACTCGGTTCGGCTCGGTTCCGCAATGTTGTTGGAGAACCCAAATTTTGTTCGATAACCGAGGCATTTTCATCTCGAATATTCTGTTCGAAAATCGATTTATTCGACATGGGAGACGTTCGAGAACCGAGGTTTCACTGCATATCAAATTATCGTTATTATTATACCATGTTTTTTTGTTGAGTTAATTCGTTTTGAAAGGGTTTAACTTTCCCGAGAAATTTTGTTAGGAGGCTCCCAGTTAAATGGGTGTTCAAAAAATTATTAACTTTGAATCCTCTTCAAACTGACCAAAAAAAAACATGTAAGGCAATAAAAAATATATATATGATTCTTTTTATTTTATTCTGGATATAGGTTATTTGTAAATAAACAGGACAATATTTTAAACTTTCAAACGATACCATTTTCCCATGTTATCAAAATATATTATTTCACTTTAGTAACATTTCGAAATAGCGTCGATGCAGCGTGAAATTCGACCGAGCAGCATTCTACTTGTTAATGTATTAACTGCATTTCTGAGGCACCGATGTTGCAATTTTTTTTTGTCAATTGCTTTTTGGACAAGTTAAAAGAACATAAAAGTTCTATACAATTGTAATAAGATCCACGGGTCAAATTTGATATTCTGACGAAAGAATCAGTGGCAAATTTAAGATTCTGAAAACAAGACAGAAAGAAATATTCTGAAGATGTGAACAAATAAAATACAAATCTCACGGCCTCGTATTTTTGTTGTTTTTTTTTATAAGTCACCTGTTGCAGAATAAAACATTTATACATATTGTTGTGTAGGATCCACCTAATCTGCATAGGTGACTACCAACTATATAAATAATGGTTGATACCGGAAGACGAGAGGGAGAAGGAAGAAGAATCACGAGATCCAACTAGAGACTCTGATCGACTGCGACTAGTCAACACATTCTCCAGGAACGTCTTCCCAGAAATATACAGAAATACTATATGTACTTATTGTGTACACTTTCTTGTTATAATACATTCTTGTTCTAAGTACATTTTGTGTTGCATTATTATTCCATGCAATAGGCGAGATTCAACATTGAGTCAAGACTCAACACATATATATATATATATATATATATATATATATATATATATATACACCCTTGTGCCAATAATTGCAACAACCACATTAGTTTCCTTTCTTTCACCATACGGTCAGATTAGACCCACTGGAGCGACAGGGTTTAATCGATTTATATTTTTTCCCTCAGATTAGGTCATTTGCAGTGGTGTACAGTAATATAGATCTATTTTCGGTGTGTATGATGAAATATGTTTGGCCTTGAAAAATATTGCGTCATCCGTGACTGCATAAGGTTTGTATAACGCCTAGACGCTATTTTCTCGACTGTCGATTACTTGTCCTACATCCATTGTCTGCGATGGACGTTACTCCAAGAAAGCGTACGAAAATTGTAACACAGCACGAACACACTGCCAAGCCTAACAGAGAGATCGCGGACTGTACGACGAAAGGGAAGCTTGTGACGGCCATTATAGACGTGTAGTACTGTAACCCAAATATCAATGAGGACTGATCCAAATTAGTGGATTCCATGCCAAATCGCAACAAAGAGCCTCTAAAAAAATAATGTCAAACATACGAAGTACTAATATGAGCACTGTGTAATGTTTTATTGGGAAAATATGAAAAAAGTAAATAATAACGGAAAAAATTCCTTTTGTTTCAATTAATTTGAAAAGCCAGAATAGTACCGGGAGCGCATATCTTTCTAATATATATATATATATGAGAGAATCCCATGTATATTTGAGATAACCCTCTCTGCCTTCCATCAACATAGCTGATGCTGACCTACAAGAGAGTTACTCATTGCAACTTCTTGGGCTAACATTCTCGGCTAATAAGAAGTGAAAAAACTATATTGCATCTATTGCTAGGTCAGCTGCCAAGAATGTTTGTTCACAGTCGTGCGAGACGGTTACATATCTCTAAGTCTACCTTTCGTCCATGCTTAGAATATTGTTGCCACATATGGTCCAGTGCTCCTGCTATCTGTCACCAATTTATAGTCGAGCTGGCTAGATGTAACCGTAAATTCTATGCTGACAGTTTCATTTCTCGCACTTCTCGCTTGTGGAACTCCCTTCCGGCTCCCTATTCTCCAGCCAACTTTAAATCTGCAAAAATTTGAATTCAATTTCAATCGCTGTCAGCAGCCCTCATGATTAGTCTTCCTCTGTTCTCGCTCCTTAGCACTGTTCCACCCCCAGTAACCACGTCAGTCTATGTGGCTTTACTTGGGGGAAGTTGATTATAATATATATATATATATATATATATATATATATATATATATATATATATATATATATGGAGGCACGGTAGAGTAGTGGATAGCGGATCGGAGAGCCGAATCAGAATTTCAGTCGAATCCATTACATTCAGTTACCTGTTAATACTCTTGGGAAAGGTATGAATCCTCTTAGTCCCTCCAGCTATGGATAAATAGCAGAACAGACTGGGTTCTATAACCCAGAATGGCAACTTGTCTAGGAGAAGGACAATTCTGAATTCAAAACCAGCGGAGAGTTGTTTGAGGTTTGGTGGACCTTGTGGCACGTAGTGCACCAGGTCTCTGTATTCGGCCCTTCAACACAAAGCCTTCACCGCTATAATCAAATCATATGTGCTGGTGTCTGGTTGTCGCTCCCTAGACACTGAGCTGCTAGACCCTCATACGTCGAATACGACGGGAGATTCCAACATATATATATATATATGTGTGTGTGTGTGTGTGTGTGTGTGCATATATTAAGGTAGCATATTTTCATTCAAACATGATTGGTTAAATAATCTAGACGCATTATGTCTGTTTATTTTAGTTTTAATCCTTTCGAGTCCACGAATTAATTTCTTGGTGGCTGCAGAAATTTGATCAAGAAAAATTTCAAAATTTTCCTTCAAATAATTTTTACTTTCCCAAGTACTTTCAATCTCATCTGAGACCATCTTCAAAGGTTGCATATCTATGGATCTTTTATGCGTTTACACCGTAAATTCAAAATATTTTTAACCGCTATGCAAGGGAGGTAACTCATGTGATTTTTTTAAAAAGATTTTTTTAATTGTAGTATTTTAATTGAGTATTTTTTATATAACACTTTGCTGCTACAAACATTTAAGAACTTTGTTGCTATAGTCGTAGTTGACTTTATTTATTTCCAGTCGCAATTCTCTTATATAAAGGGCTTCCGGAATTTTAAGATTTGGATTATTATTATCTTAATAAAGCACTGATGTATTTTCGACTAAGATCTGTCTAAATTGTGAATGTGGACATGTGTGTCACTTTTAATGTTCTGAGATTGAACTACGATCATTCAAGTGAAAAGTAAGCCTTCTCGTCATTGTCGTTGTTGTAAAACCAACATACATATTAACATTTTTATCAGAGATGCAATTTCCCCTAGGACATTTCAATTGATATATTGATAATACAACCAACCTAGTCATCCATAACATCTCCCCCTCGTCAACTAGCGTCTTACAAATACAGTATGAGATAGATAGATAGATAGATAGATAGATAGATAGATAGATAGATAGATAGATAGATAGATAATGAACAGTATGAAATAGATAATGAACAGCATGTGATAGATAGATAAATAATGAACTGTATAAGATAGATAGATAGATAGATAGATAGATAGATAGATAGATAGATAGATAGATAGATAGATAGATAGATAACCGAACTGATGAGTTTGTGTAACTGGTTGGTACAACAGGGATTAGGTGGGATAGCAAAAAAACAAAGGCGTGTAACGGAGAGGAAATGGTGGAGAGCCATGATCACCCACGTTTTAAACGGACACGACGCAAAGATGAAGAAGAATTTATTTTTGTAAAGCACGGTAAATATGACAATATACCTAAAATGCGGATGGGACGGGATGGTTTTCACTGTCCTATCTCTTAACCTTACCCAACCAATCGATAATTTTCCTGTCTCCAAAATATCAGATTTATACCTCTATCGTACTGCAGACACCACAGTGTATTGCAGTGTCGGCAATATAAGAGAACTCTACTGAAATTTCACTTAAAATTCATAACTATTCCCATATGTACAATTTTTGTGTCATGGAGAAATGATGATAAAGTTTCCAATTAATATGTCTTCTTTTATGTGCCGTATCCATTCTGAACGTAGGCGATCATGGCTCTCCATCACCTCCTACCCCTTGTAGCTCTTAATTTTCTTTTTCTGTTATTTCTCCCAGACCCTGTTCCGCCATCCATTTGCTCAAGCCCATTAAATGTCACGCGTTGCTTTCCCCTGTCCCTCTTTCTTGCTATCCATCTTGTGAGTATCAGATTTTCCAAGCCCTCCTTCCTCATTACGTGTCGCAGAAATTTCAGCTGCCTCTTCCTGGTGTTAAGCATAAGTCTCCTCTTTGTTTCCATTCTCTCCAAAACCTCGTCGTTGCTCACATGTTCTCCCGTAAAAACGTGATTGCTGTTTCTTCGGTCAAGATGACACGTCTACAAAAATTTCAATATCTGTCTATATTTCTGAGATGAGGTATTATGTACATTATTTACATTATTCGGACTATTGTTCTCATCTTTGTCGCCATATTTATTACAACGTTTCGGCCGTTGTACGCTCCGGCCTTCTTCAGGTGGTTGGAATGTCGAACTGAACCCTTTATTTCGCTCACTGGGGTAGACTGTTCTAGTTCCACGTGCCATGTTTAATGGATGTCAGTTATCAGTTATCTCCTGTTGATTTTTCCCTCTGAAAGTTCTCCACTGACTTAACCGAGTATTGAACTCACATTCTTGGGGGTTCTGATGTGGAATCTGCATTCCTTCCTTTTGTGGGGACAGGACACACGAGTGGTGAGGTGATGGTAGAATTCATCGTAGTTGACCGCAGGTGGACGGCACGAGAGGTGAGGTGTGGTCACGGTAGACGGCATACTACATTAGTAAATGAGGTAGACCGAATACTATAGTAGCACCGAATTACATACCCTCCGTGGGATGATGTGCGGGTATTGTAACGGTTATCGGTGCCGTAAATAGAATCGACGAGCCGAATTCAAATTCCAGTCTCGTCTTTTGCTTTTACTTTCACGAAAATTCTCTTGGGGAAGACAGGAATCAGTCTCTTCTCCCCGAGCTATGGATTAAATAACACGAAAACTGTGATCTCAAGCGCTGAGTGGCAACACGTCTATGAAAAGTAAAACTTCCAATTCCAAATCGTGGGGAAGACAACTATCTTCCCAAAGAATGCATAGCCTTGCACAGATAATTTTAAAAAAAGAGCCATTAGCCTACCGCCAGAAGTTAAGCAGTTTCGAGCCTGGTCAGTATTTAGGTGGGTGGGGTCACTTGAAAGCGTCAGATACTGTAAGCGACCTCTGAGAACCTGAAATATGGTTCGGCTTTAAATAAACCACAAATTATTGATAAATCTCAATAATTAAATCAGTCGATAACCAACTCCCAGAATGGACAGGGCATTAGTCTTCGCACGCTGCGTTATTAATATTACTTATCTTTCCACTGCATTCTTTATCGAGGCCTCTCAAATTCATATCCTTACTGCTAATTTAACTCAAAGTTGTTTTCTGTTGTCATAGCCTGATGTTCCTTGTGGCCCATAACAGTTTTTCCTCCCGTTCCGCCATCAATTCACGCAGGCACGTCGCTGCTTCCTATGATCTCTCTTGCCCTCAATATGCCCCGCGAAGTATTGAAGTTTCCCAAGTCACCCTTCCACATTATGTGTCCAAAAAATCCCATCTGATTCTGAGCGTAAGTGCTCTTTTTTGCTGCTATTTTCTTTCAGACATACTCGCCCCGTCCATGGAATTCTCAGTATCCTTCTGTAGAACCACATTTCTTTTGCCTCTGGTTTTGTTTTCATCTGTGGGGAGATTGTCCCGCATTCACTGCCGTGTGAGAGGATGGATATCACACAGTTGTTCAAAACTCCTTTTTATGTTTGTAACGAAATGTTTTGTTTTTTTCTGTTTCTCATTACTTGGCTTAGCTTTTGGAAGGCACCTTTCTCTAATCCAATGTTCAATCCTATGTTCAAATACTTCCCAGATATTTAAACTTTTGCACTTGCTTGACGTGTACGTTTTTTTTTTAATTCAGTGTTGTCTTTCTCTTAGACTGGTTAGCAACCACGGCTAGGGAGCTTAGTCTATGCTGCTATTTAATCCATAGCTTGTCGGATAATAGACTTATTCATACCTTTCCCAAGTAAATGTAATGATTTCAACTAGATTTCGAATAGCCCGCTGATTTCTCGTCTCGAGACACTAATACCACATGCATACCTTCTTGTATAAGGCTATAGAATGTAATGAGCAGGAGGAAGATGCCAGTAGTGCCATTAGGTAGTGGACAGTAAAGTAATTATATAGAAGTTAGTTTCCCATCCACTTTAGACTGACCGACGACTTGTTTAAAAAGATTCGCCAGTGTCCTAATCTAAAGTTAATAATTATTATATTTTCTCCATGTTGTTATCAGTCCGCATGATTTGTTTCGGTAGAATGTTTATGGCTTCTTCCAAAGTGAATCATCCTTTCCATCCTGCAATTACGGAGGCGTTTCAAGCGCTGATTTGATCTCGTTTAAAGTGATTAAGATAATTAATTATTTAATTAGGCAAATACATTTCAATGCACGTAATGTTGTTTTCTGTTTCTTCAAATTATTTTCGGATTTGCATAAAATTTATCCGAAAGTAATCAAAAAAATGATAAAATAATTCTAACCAAAATGGCTTTTCTATTACTAACTGTGGACACACAGACACACACACACACACACACACACACACATATATATATAATGAGAACGAAAATAATATAAATTCTAACGTTCACAGCATTAATTCAAAAGAGGGCTCAATACCAAGAGTAGAGAAATAATTATTTATTATAATTTTCACATACGGACAAAAAAAAATCTTACTCACTACGAAGACGCATTCTTGTTTCGATGCGGCTGCATCTTGACTGGTGGGAACCAAAAATGATTATCCGATAACCATTTTTGGTTCTCACCAGTCGAGATGCAATCGCATCGAAACAAGAATGCATCTTTGTAGTGAGTAAGTTGTTTTTATCGGTATGTGAAAATTATAATATATATATACACACACGCACATGCACACACACACACACACACACACACACACATATCGAAAGAAAAAACTAAACTAATTAAGTTTCTTTTTTCTACGTTTTTAGATAAGACATTTCACCATCTTAACATCATTTGTCGTTAGAATTACTGAAATACCCTTTGAGTTATTCACCTAGAAAGAGAACAGGTTAAAATCGTTTTGCACCAGCCCATTATATCTTCTCAAATGAGCAATGGTGAGAGGAAAGGGATCATTCAGGCCTTCAGTAGTGGTACCAAGATTCATATTCCATGTTCAAAGTCCATTCAAGAACCATCAAGAGAATGGTGACTAAGCTTAAAAAGAGGAAAAAGTAGCGAGTAAAACTGAATCAGTTCACAACAGCCAGAGGGATCATAATTTCAACTTAGAACTAAATACATTCTTAATGTTCAAAGTACAGTCCAATAGTTTTATAAAAACATCGGAGAATTCCAGTAAGATATCTTTAATAATTTCTAAGATACAACGGTTCAAAACTTAATCTAACAATTGGACAATTGCTATTACACTCAGTATACACATTTTTTATTACTTCAAACGTTATTTTTAGTGGATACCCATATTTGAGTAGACGCTCCGTTTTTTAAAACAGTGTTTTATTACATCTACCGGCCTGCGCACACGAGAAATCTTAAAAAAGAAAATATGCCCTCTGGCAGGGTTCGAAACTGCTTCCCGCTTTGTAAGAAAAAATCACCGTTTTATCTAGTGTGCCTTATGCCACTCGTCCACAAAGAACGAACAGCCCACGCGTATTCCATAAAATTGAAAATGGAATTCGCTAGGCTGTCCGCTCCCTGTGGACAAGCGGAGTAAGACAAGCCGGATCTCCTGCAAAGGGGGAAGCAGGCTCGAACCATGCCTGAGAGCAATTTTTCTTTATTAAGATTTCTCGCCTGCACAGGCCGATACATGCAATACCCACTGTTAAAAAAATGGTCATTTAATCAAACACCAGTATCCACTAAAAATAACTTCTGAATAATTAAAAATGTAGGACAAAAAAAAACATCAGTCTTTTTCGATTTTGACAAATGTCGCCGCATGAGGAAAATCTAAGGAAGAATCTTCAACAAAAATAATTCCCAGAAGAAATGTTTTCTTGGGTTTTTTTTTTTTTTTGGTTTTTACGAGCGGACCTATGTAGTGACATAGTTCCAATGTTGTTTTTTTTATTATTTTTTTTTAACCAGACGCAACTTCTCGACAGATTTCAAACCAACACTAAAGAGTTGCTCCTAATTTAAGAACTTGTAACTTTGTGCTAGCAATAGTCATAGACATTTCTTTCTTTCCAGTGATTCTTTAAATATATATATATATATATATATATATATATATATATATATATATATATAAGACATATATATATATAAAATATAATATATATAATAAATATATATATAATAAGTATATATATAATAAATATATATATAATAAATAATACATATATACATAAATATATAATAAATAGTATATATATGTAATATAATATATGTATATATATATAATAAATATATATATATATATAATATTATACATATATAGATAATAAATATATATATATAATAAATAATACATATATACATAAATATATAATAAATAATATATATAGATATGTAATATAATATATATATATATAATAAATATATATATATATATAATATAATATATATATAATAAATATATATATAATAAATAATAAATATATATATTTATGTATATATGTATTATTTATTATAATATATATATATATAATAAATATAAATATATAATATAATATATATATATAATAAATATATATATATATAATAAATAATACATGTATACATAAATATATAATAAATAATATATATATATATATGTAGTAATAATAATAATAATAATAATAATAATAATAATAATAATAATAATAATAATAATATGGAGGCTTGAATTGAAGAATCGGAGAGCCGAGTTCGAATTCCAGTCGAATCCATTACATTCACTTACGTGCTAAAACCCTTGGGAAAAGTGTGAATCCTCTTCTTCTCCCTCCAGCTATAGGTAAATAGCAGGACAGACTGGGTTCTATAGCCTTGGATGCAACTGGTCTAAGAGAATTCCAAACCTGCGGAGGGTCGTTTGGGGACCTTGTGGCACTCAGTGCACCAGGTTTCTGTATTCGTCCCTTCAAAAAGTGTGGATGGACCTGCACGAAACCTTCTCCAGTGATTCTTACAGCAAATGGTATCAAGATGGCTAAACGTCTTACGTGAAAACCTGGAAAAAAGAAACTCAATTAGTTTAGTGTATTTTTTTTTTTTAGATATTAAATATTTTGTGCGATGGGCAATTATCCCATGCTGTTACACGATGTGGGCAATTTTGCTGCTACACCCGTTATATATATATATATATATATATATATATATATATATATATATATATATATTCAGCAAAATGAATGGAGCACTTTGGCTGATTGGCATTTGTTTACTTTTGTAAAAACAATACGCTAGATTTAGTTGTGTAACTCTACCGAGTGAAGATAGCTCTGGCTGACATCAAATTAGTTGTGTTTCAATCCTGGCTTGAGGCATTCGGAAGTCTATTCGCACTGAGGAGCTGTGATACAGCGAAACAGTACTGTCTTTGAATGACATATATATATATATATATATATATATATAATTATTAATATCTATCTCTCTTATATTTTTATCGGAGTTCACGTGGTAAACATAATATATGGATACAGTGCATGCATCCTGTACTCGAATGAGTCACTCAAATATACATGAGTGCACCACATACAGGTCCTGGCCCCTAACTAGTGAAGGCGGTTTCACACTGATGTCATATAGACATCACTAAATACTAGGTTGCCCAGAAAGTCTTGACGTATTTAAAAAGTGGAAAGAAAACAGCACAATTTAATGAAGCAACAGCAAAATTAGTTTAGGTCAGCTTGAATGTCCTTACCCATTTGACTACCAACCTCCGTACTCTGCGGTTGTTTGTTGCTGCTGCGCAGTTTTCCCCTTTGTGTAGGCCCCAACTGACAGTAATGAGTTTGGAAAAAAGTGGAATTAGATTTTTGTTTTGCTACAGTTACAAGCGTAGACTTTCTACAAGAGCTGCTATGAAGGAAATTTAGCGACACTGAAGGTGAAGGCACATTCAGTCAGTCGAAGGTCTCGAGGTGGTACAGACGTTTCAACTCCGGAATTCTCACCCTTGACGATCAACCACGTTCTGGCCGACAGCGAGGCTTTTGTGGCAGCATTGAAAGTTGAATCATCTGCAAGCAGCCGTGATCTTGCGAAAGATTACGAGAATGGCAGAAGATCATCGAGAATGATGGACTTTATTTTGAAGAATAAATGTTGGTGTTGCTCCATAAAATTTTCTTGCTTTCTTTCCGCTTCCTAAGTGTGTTAGGACTTTCTGACCGACCTAATACATTATATATATATATATATATATATATATATATATATATGAACATCTAGAAGTTAAAATGAAGAGTATTAAAATATAGTACCCATACTTCTTTAACTTTCGGGTACTATTTTATCATTTCTAGAGGATTTGGATACAGTAAGCTTAGGAGAGCGTTTTAACCTTTTTAACGATGTGGAACCCTTGAAATAGTTTTCATGTTTTAGGGAACCTGTGCATAAAAATCATTATATACTATTATTAATATCTATTCCTTTTATATTTTTATCGTATTTCACGTACAGTTCTTGGCCACTAACCAGTGAAGTTGATTTCCCACTGACTCCATATAAACATCGCTAGAAACATTCCATTTGATTATTATAATTTTCAATAATATAAGAGGTTGAATCCTTTATTATAATAACCAAGAATTTTCCAACAATGTGCCGTACGTGTATAATAAAATTACGAATATGAAATGAAGCAAAAATTACTAAAAAATGCAGTAGCCTATTTAACACTGTGCCTCGCGGAAGATCTCGTGACCTCTTGAGGAACCATAGGGTTTCGGGGAACACCGGTTGAGAAACACTGGCTTAGGTTATGAAAGATTCCATACGAGCTTACATACTTGTATTAAAATGAATCTGGAAGAAACAGATTTATGAATCGGTTTTTACCAAAAAAGTGGCAAAGTTTCTCTTCTTTATATTACATAAGTAAGCAGAATCTTTTAAACAAAACTAAGAATTTATAAAGAGAACAGTTAACATTTAATAAATAACTGATTTACTTATTTTAAAATACCTTCCGAGAAAATACTTTACCAAAAATTGTAATGGACATGTGTTTAGAGTCATGTTATAGATTGTCCATGCTTGAAATGATTTTTGTAAAGTTTTACAAAACTCCAAATATTGTTTTCGAAACGCTATTAATGTATTTACACTATTTACATTGTTCGGATTGTTGTCCTCATCTTTGTTGCCATATTCACGACGTTTCGGCCGTTGTATGCTCCGACCTTCTTCAGGTGATTGGAAGTTCGAGTTGAACACTTTATTTCGTCCACTGGAAGACGCATGGCACGTGGAACTAGAACAAACTACCCTGGTGTTCAGTTCGAAATGCCAATCACCTGAAGAAGGCCGGGGCGTACAACGGCCGAAACGTTGTGAATATGGCAACAAAGATGGGGAGAACTGTCCGAACAACGTAAATAGTGTCGTGTAGTGCTGTCATTGGTCGACATATCACATCATAAATATATGGGTAGGAATCATGGTGACACGTCTCTTCTAGCATAATATTTGCATTGGTGTTAAATACTTTTGCATATGGGTTATTTTATTTATTGTTAATAAATGTTTCTCAAAACAGTAAATTCGTGATTTTGTATTTCAGCAAGACAATGACCCGAAGCATACTGCTAAAACAACTAAGAACTGGTTTAATAATAATGACATTAATGTCCTGAAATGGCCAAGCCAGTCACCGGATTTAAATCCAATCGAAAATTTGTGGAAACTATTGAAGTTACGAGTTCATAAAAGAAATCCATCGAATTTAAACAAATTGAAGAAAATTTGTGAAGAAGAATGGGTCAAAATACCAACAAGTACCTGCAAGAAACTAGTTGAAGACTGTGAAGCAGAACAGAAGCTGTGAAGCAGAACAGAAGCTACTGTACTAAATATTAGTAAAGTGTGTTAAATACTTTTGCATATGGGTTATTTTATTTATTGTTAATAAATGTTTCTCAAAACAGTAAATTCGTGATTTTGTATTTCAGCAAGACAATGACCCGAAGCATACTGCTAAAACAACTAAGAACTGGTTTAATAATAATGACATTAATGTCCTGAAATGGCCAAGCCAGTCACCGGATTTAAATCCAATCGAAAATTTGTGGAAACTATTGAAGTTACGAGTTCATAAAAGAAATCCATCGAATTTAAACAAATTGAAGAAAATTTGTGAAGAAGAATGGGTCAAAATACCAACAAGTACCTGCAAGAAACTAGTTGAAGACTGTGAAGCAGAACAGAAGCTGTGAAGCAGAACAGAAGCTACTGTACTAAATATTAGTAAAGTGTGTTAAATACTTTTGCATATGGGTTATTTTATTTATTGTTAATAAATGTTTCTCAAAACAGTAAATTCGTGATTTTGTATTTCAGCAAGACAATGACCCGAAGCATACTGCTAAAACAACTAAGAACTGGTTTAATAATAATGACATTAATGTCCTGAAATGGCCAAGCCAGTCACCGGATTTAAATCCAATCGAAAATTTGTGGAAACTATTGAAGTTACGAGTTCATAAAAGAAATCCATCGAATTTAAACAAATTGAAGAAAATTTGTGAAGAAGAATGGGTCAAAATACCAACAAGTACCTGCAAGAAACTAGTTGAAGACTGTGAAGCAGAACAGAAGCTGTGAAGCAGAACAGAAGCTACTGTACTAAATATTAGTAAAGTGTGTTAAATACTTTTGCATATGGGTTATTTTATTTATTGTTAATAAATGTTTCTCAAAACAGTAAATTCGTGATTTTGTATTTCAGCAAGACAATGACCCGAAGCATACTGCTAAAACAACTAAGAACTGGTTTAATAATAATGACATTAATGTCCTGAAATGGCCAAGCCAGTCACCGGATTTAAATCCAATCGAAAATTTGTGGAAACTATTGAAGTTACGAGTTCATAAAAGAAATCCATCGAATTTAAACAAATTGAAGAAAATTTGTGAAGAAGAATGGGTCAAAATACCAACAAGTACCTGCAAGAAACTAGTTGAAGACTGTGAAGCAGAACAGAAGCTGTGAAGCAGAACAGAAGCTACTGTACTAAATATTAGTAAAGTGTGTTAAATACTTTTGCATATGGGTTATTTTATTTATTGTTAATAAATGTTTCTCAAAACAGTAAATTCGTGATTTTGTATTTCAGCAAGACAATGACCCGAAGCATACTGCTAAAACAACTAAGAACTGGTTTAATAATAATGACATTAATGTCCTGAAATGGCCAAGCCAGTCACCGGATTTAAATCCAATCGAAAATTTGTGGAAACTATTGAAGTTACGAGTTCATAAAAGAAATCCATCGAATTTAAACAAATTGAAGAAAATTTGTGAAGAAGAATGGGTCAAAATACCAACAAGTACCTGCAAGAAACTAGTTGAAGACTGTGAAGCAGAACAGAAGCTGTGAAGCAGAACAGAAGCTACTGTACTAAATATTAGTAAAGTGTGTTAAATACTTTTGCATATGGGTTATTTTATTTATTGTTAATAAATGTTTCTCAAAACAGTAAATTCGTGATTTTGTATTTCAGCAAGACAATGACCCGAAGCATACTGCTAAAACAACTAAGAACTGGTTTAATAATAATGACATTAATGTCCTGAAATGGCCAAGCCAGTCACCGGATTTAAATCCAATCGAAAATTTGTGGAAACTATTGAAGTTACGAGTTCATAAAAGAAATCCATCGAATTTAAACAAATTGAAGAAAATTTGTGAAGAAGAATGGGTCAAAATACCAACAAGTACCTGCAAGAAACTAGTTGAAGACTGTGAAGCAGAACAGAAGCTGTGAAGCAGAACAGAAGCTACTGTACTAAATATTAGTAAAGTGTGTTAAATACTTTTGCATATGGGTTATTTTATTTATTGTTAATAAATGTTTCTCAAAACAGTAAATTCGTGATTTTGTATTTCAGCAAGACAATGACCCGAAGCATACTGCTAAAACAACTAAGAACTGGTTTAATAATAATGACATTAATGTCCTGAAATGGCCAAGCCAGTCACCGGATTTAAATCCAATCGAAAATTTGTGGAAACTATTGAAGTTACGAGTTCATAAAAGAAATCCATCGAATTTAAACAAATTGAAGAAAATTTGTGAAGAAGAATGGGTCAAAATACCAACAAGTACCTGCAAGAAACTAGTTGAAGACTGTGAAGCAGAACAGAAGCTGTGAAGCAGAACAGAAGCTACTGTACTAAATATTAGTAAAGTGTGTTAAATACTTTTGCATATGGGTTATTTTATTTATTGTTAATAAATGTTTCTCAAAACAGTAAATTCGTGATTTTGTATTTCAGCAAGACAATGACCCGAAGCATACTGCTAAAACAACTAAGAACTGGTTTAATAATAATGACATTAATGTCCTGAAATGGCCAAGCCAGTCACCGGATTTAAATCCAATCGAAAATTTGTGGAAACTATTGAAGTTACGAGTTCATAAAAGAAATCCATCGAATTTAAACAAATTGAAGAAAATTTGTGAAGAAGAATGGGTCAAAATACCAACAAGTACCTGCAAGAAACTAGTTGAAGACTGTGAAGCAGAACAGAAGCTGTGAAGCAGAACAGAAGCTACTGTACTAAATATTAGTAAAGTGTGTTAAATACTTTTGCATATGGGTTATTTTATTTATTGTTAATAAATGTTTCTCAAAACAGTAAATTCGTGATTTTGTATTTCAGCAAGACAATGACCCGAAGCATACTGCTAAAACAACTAAGAACTGGTTTAATAATAATGACATTAATGTCCTGAAATGGCCAAGCCAGTCACCGGATTTAAATCCAATCGAAAATTTGTGGAAACTATTGAAGTTACGAGTTCATAAAAGAAATCCATCGAATTTAAACAAATTGAAGAAAATTTGTGAAGAAGAATGGGTCAAAATACCAACAAGTACCTGCAAGAAACTAGTTGAAGACTGTGAAGCAGAACAGAAGCTGTGAAGCAGAACAGAAGCTACTGTACTAAATATTAGTAAAGTGTGTTAAATACTTTTGCATATGGGTTATTTTATTTATTGTTAATAAATGTTTCTCAAAACAGTAAATTCGTGATTTTGTATTTCAGCAAGACAATGACCCGAAGCATACTGCTAAAACAACTAAGAACTGGTTTAATAATAATGACATTAATGTCCTGAAATGGCCAAGCCAGTCACCGGATTTAAATCCAATCGAAAATTTGTGGAAACTATTGAAGTTACGAGTTCATAAAAGAAATCCATCGAATTTAAACAAATTGAAGAAAATTTGTGAAGAAGAATGGGTCAAAATACCAACAAGTACCTGCAAGAAACTAGTTGAAGACTGTGAAGCAGAACAGAAGCTGTGAAGCAGAACAGAAGCTACTGTACTAAATATTAGTAAAGTGTGTTAAATACTTTTGCATATGGGTTATTTTATTTATTGTTAATAAATGTTTCTCAAAACAGTAAATTCGTGATTTTGTATTTCAGCAAGACAATGACCCGAAGCATACTGCTAAAACAACTAAGAACTGGTTTAATAATAATGACATTAATGTCCTGAAATGGCCAAGCCAGTCACCGGATTTAAATCCAATCGAAAATTTGTGGAAACTATTGAAGTTACGAGTTCATAAAAGAAATCCATCGAATTTAAACAAATTGAAGAAAATTTGTGAAGAAGAATGGGTCAAAATACCAACAAGTACCTGCAAGAAACTAGTTGAAGACTGTGAAGCAGAACAGAAGCTGTGAAGCAGAACAGAAGCTACTGTACTAAATATTAGTAAAGTGTGTTAAATACTTTTGCATATGGGTTATTTTATTTATTGTTAATAAATGTTTCTCAAAACAGTAAATTCGTGATTTTGTATTTCAGCAAGACAATGACCCGAAGCATACTGCTAAAACAACTAAGAACTGGTTTAATAATAATGACATTAATGTCCTGAAATGGCCAAGCCAGTCACCGGATTTAAATCCAATCGAAAATTTGTGGAAACTATTGAAGTTACGAGTTCATAAAAGAAATCCATCGAATTTAAACAAATTGAAGAAAATTTGTGAAGAAGAATGGGTCAAAATACCAACAAGTACCTGCAAGAAACTAGTTGAAGACTGTGAAGCAGAACAGAAGCTGTGAAGCAGAACAGAAGCTACTGTACTAAATATTAGTAAAGTGTGTTAAATACTTTTGCATATGGGTTATTTTATTTATTGTTAATAAATGTTTCTCAAAACAGTAAATTCGTGATTTTGTATTTCAGCAAGACAATGACCCGAAGCATACTGCTAAAACAACTAAGAACTGGTTTAATAATAATGACATTAATGTCCTGAAATGGCCAAGCCAGTCACCGGATTTAAATCCAATCGAAAATTTGTGGAAACTATTGAAGTTACGAGTTCATAAAAGAAATCCATCGAATTTAAACAAATTGAAGAAAATTTGTGAAGAAGAATGGGTCAAAATACCAACAAGTACCTGCAAGAAACTAG
This sequence comes from Acanthosepion esculentum, assembly GCA_964036315.1. NCBI lineage: Eukaryota > Metazoa > Mollusca > Cephalopoda > Sepiida > Sepiidae > Acanthosepion > Acanthosepion esculentum. The sequence continues at coordinate 38,624,786 of OZ038490.1, forward strand.
TTGAAGACTGTGAAGCAGAACAGAAGCTGTGAAGCAGAACAGAAGCTACTGTACTAAATATTAGTAAAGTGTGTTAAATACTTTTGCATATGGGTTATTTTATTTATTGTTAATAAATGTTTCTCAAAACAGTGGTTTTAAATTTTCGTTCTATGTTTTGATTGGCAATGTTTGTTTAAATATTTCCTATAAGTTTCGTTGAAATTGATCTGTTATTTTTTGAGATATGTAAGAAAAACCAATGTGCTAAATACTTTTGCTACCGACTATATATATATATATATATATATATATATATATATATATATATATATATATATATATATATATATATATATATATATATATATATATACAGGGGTTAAAGCTTTTTTATTTTTTAAAATATATGTTGCATTTAAAGTAAACGGAATGTTTATTTTATATGTATAAAACAGACGGGGAGAAATATTTTATTTTATATTTAAAATAAACAAAGATTAAATAAAATAAACGGACCTAAAATTAAATGAAAAAAATATTAATTTTTATTTAAAGTTGGAATTACTATTTTCTATTCAAACTAATTACAGGGTGCTCCGAAAGTTTTGTCATACTAACCCTCTCTTCCAAACTGTAGGAGCTCTTGTCAGCAATCTGAAATGGAAAATTATATTATATTAGGGGTGACAAGACTTTCGGTCTACCCTGTATAATAATCATCTCAACTTTAAATAAAACCTATATTTTTTCATATATTTTTAGGTCCATCTATCATAATATATATTTTTTTAGCGACTGCAGTTTTCATGGCTTTCCACAATTTTCTATTATTCTTTGGCTGTTTATGAATTTTATCTTTTATCGCCTAACCTTTGCTCAACCAACCATTTACTGAAGCTCTCCAGATAGGTTATGCGTCGTTTTCTTCTGTCCGTCTGGTCTTTAAGGGGATTACAGTTATATCACGTTGAGATACTGATTCCCGTATGATCACTGAAGCTAAACAAAGTCTAACCTGGTCAGATGGCTGGCCGCTTGGAAATACCAGGTGGTGTAAGCTTGGATATGCGAGTGGTATAATGAATAATGGCTCACAATTGTAAGTCGAGTCACTTACGCAAAAATATCTTTGGGAAAGGTGTGAACACTTCTTCCCCTCCCAGCTATGGGTTATTAGTAAGACTTGTCTCATTAAACCATTATCCTCCCAACCACCGAAAAAATTCTTAAAATCTAAAAATATTTCCTCACTTTAAATAACCTGTAATGGGTTGACAAACCGTAGAAAACGAATCAATCGATTTTGCCTTCAATGTGTCCTGTGAGTATTACATTTTTAACCCTCTTTCCACATTATGTGCCCTAGAAATTTCAGCCAAATCTTTCTTATGTTAAGTGTAAGCGCCCTTTTCGTTTCCATTTTCTCTAAAATTTTTCGTTGTTCACATGTTCGGTTCATGATATTTCCAACATTTTTTTCTGTTGAGTCACATTTCTGTTGCTTCAAGTCTTCTTTTTTCAAGTCTACTTTTTTCAAGTCTTCTTTTTTCAAGTCTCCTTATTTCAAGTCTTCTTTTTTCAAGTCTTTTTTTCAAGTCTTTTTTTCAAGTCTTTTTTTCAAGTCTTCTTTTTTCAAGTCTTTTATTCAAGTCTTCTTTTTTCAAGTCTCCTTATTTCAAGTCTTCTTTTTTTCAAGTCTTTTATTCAAGTCTTCTCTTTTCAAGTCTTCTTTTTTTCAAATCTTCTTTTTTCCAAGTCTTCTTTTTCAAGTCTTCTTTTTTCAAGTCTTCTTTTTCAAGTCTTCTTTTTTCAAGTCTTTTTTCAAGTCTTCTTTTTTCAAGTCTTTTATTCAAGTCTTCTGTCTTCAAGTCTTCTTTTTTCAAATCTTCTTTTTTCAAGTCTTCTTTTTCAAGTCTTCTTTTTTCAAGTCTTTTTTTCAAGTCTTTTTTGTCAAGTCTTCTGTTTTCAAGTCTTCTTTTTTTCAAGTCTTCTTTTTTTCAAGTCTCCTTTTTTCAAGTTTTCTTTTTCAAGTCTTCTTTTTTCAAGTCTTTTTTCAAGTCTTCTTTCTTCAAGTCTTTTATTCAAGTCTTCTGTTTTCAAGTCTTCTTTTTTCAAGTCTTTTTTCAAGTCTTCTTTTTTTCAAGTCTCTTTTTTTCAAGTTTTCTTTTTCAAGTCTTCTTTTTTCAAGACTTTTTTCAAGTCTTCTTTTTTCAAATCTTTTTTCAAGTCTTTACTTTCAAGTCTTCTTTTTTCAAGTCTTTTTTCAAGTCTCCATTGTTTCAAGTCTTCTTCTCATAGATATGAAAAGATAGTTCAGCATTCACTGCTATATAAGAGGACTAATATTATATAACAGTTTAGTACTATTTTTTGTTTCTAATGATTTTTCTGTTTCTTGCACATGCGTTTTCGTTGACTTTTTGTTTCACTGCTAGTCTGATTGTCATTCTACAACCATCGGCAGGAAATGGCACAAATCTGAAAAAGAAAACTAATAGCAATTAAAATTACAATGCTTCACCCAGTAAAAATACGTATTAATATTTCCTTTTTTTAAAAATCGTTTCACTAAAAGCAAGCTAATAAAGCTACTAGGACGCAGGGTGTTACAGGGAACGGAAATTTTAGTAAGGCAGAGGATTGAAGAAAGGACAATAAAGGATAAAGGCTCAGGAACACACAAGATCCCGATTCACGCTGCATTTAAATGTTTGTTGTAACATAGGAAGGGTTACTGAATGAGGAATAACCAAAACAGAGGTTGGAAATGAGATGTTAATCTTTATAACATCTACAAAATACAATACACGCCAGCGTCGTGAAATAGGTAAGCCACTGCTTGTGGTGGACTACTTAGCATATTACCTTCACTTACAATAGTGTCCAACGTATTTATGAGTATTGGGACATACCCTTCTTTGAATTTTGTCAAGAATCTCGAGATATACTGCAGGAACACAAAACCTGATATGTCAGCAGTATTCAGTGCACGGACGAATAGTAGATTTATTTCTGCAAAAGAAAAACCTAAATCAGCTAACATTTTGGAAACTGCCGGCCATATTCACGTCCCTACCATTTTGCTGTTAAATGGTTTCAATCGCTGTCCGTCTCTCATGGCTGCCACAGCTCCACTAGCTCTTTACACTTTATCCAACAAATAAATTTCCGGTTGAGTGCATTTCTACAAGTAGAAAAGAGCAAAACCGTCCAAAAAACTTACTATTTTCCCATGTGCCGTTTCTCTTTAAGACGTGAGCGATCATTGCTCGCCACAACTTCCGATCGTTCGTAGCTCTTAGCAATGTTTTTTTTTTTTTTTTGTAATCTCCCATTGATCTTCTGTCATATATTTAGGTAGGTTAGTGGTTGTTTTTCTTTGTTTCTACCGAAATACTTCTGTTTCTTAATACTTTGCTTAACTTTTGAAAGGCATCTTTCACTATTCCAATGCGCCTTCGGATTTCGGTGTCACATTGTCATTTGTTTTTACATTTCGCCAATATTTACATTTCTGTGTTTGTTTGATTTTTATATCTTCGTTTCTTAGCTCGCATCATGTTTCTTTTTTGTTTGTTTGTTTTTCACTGGCTAACAACCATACTTCTATCTTTTTGAAATTAATAGTCCTTTGTTCCCACTTTCCTGAACTTACCGTCAAATCATTGCTGAAAAGCACTGAACTTAGGCAATATCGAGTCTGGTGAGTACTTAGATGAAGAACCACTTAGGAACACAAGATGCTCTAAGAGATTTCGGGAAAACCTATATATGCTTCGGCTTCAAATAAACCACAAATATTTTTTGCGCAAAGCAACAGAGTTACTAACATGCAGGAGGATACTGAACGCGAAAAAATATTATTAAGGGGCGAGAGCAATAAAAAAGAAACAGTATTTAATAGAACAGAAGGTAACTATTGCATTGAAATCTTTGAAGATCAAACTTGACAGGAAAACAAGAAGCCGGAAAAACTTTGCTAAGAGCTACAAAAATAGGAAGATGTGGCGAGCCATGAAGTAAGGGGACAAACATTACTAAGAGCTACAAAGATAGGAAGATGTGGCGAGCCATGAAGTAAGGGGACAAACATTAGTAAGAGCTAGAAAGATAGGAAGATGTGGCGAGCCATGAATTACGACGATGGGAAAGGGACTGAAGATGAGATGCCAGGTAAGGACCAATAACATCGCAGAACCAGTGAACCAAATTACTAGCATCACTCTCATGTGAGTTAGCATCAGCCATGCTGATGGAAATCACAATAGGTTTTCTCAGACTATTAATACAGCCATTCCTTGCCCCAATTAACAAATATTGGTAAACTGTAAAAGACAAATCACTTCTTTATTACGTTCTATAGGAAGTCCTGCAGATTTTTTTTTTCTGGTGTAGGAAAAAAACATTATTTACCTTGACTTTTAATAATCTTTCTCACCTTCTTTGGCAGACTGACAAATTTCCAAGTGTTGAAGAGTCCAAACTTCTTCAGCGGTTTGTCGCATTTGGTAATATGTATATCCACATTTTTTTATGCGTTCGCATAGCCAAACGGTTAGAACGTTAGCGCTCCCATCACGAGACCCGGTTTCGAATCTCACCATGCTTGATTTGTCAGGAAAGGTGACGTCTTGATAATATTCAGAAGTGCCTGAAATCCATACAACATGTTGAAGCTAAGCCTTGTGAGACAAGTTCGGCAGTCGGAAACTGTTCAGTCGATGCTTGCTCTAGCATGAAGTCACAAGTAATCGTGGCCGAATGTTTGAGTGTATCGGCCCTGATCTGATCCAACCAGATTGTGCGTTCTCTCCCAGAAACTCTAACATAACAGTCGCAATATAAACAACAAGCTGTCTATGTGGGTGTTGAAGAAACACCAACGTGCCTGTACATGTGGCTGCGAATGGGTTTAGCTAGCTATCCTAGTAGAATTTATGGACTCACAAAACTGACCAATTCCTTCTTTACTCATCAAAACTAGCAGAAAAGCTCTACACGTGTGAATTAACCACTTCAAGCCATTTTTTCGAGCATGGGTAGTAAAATGACACGATATCCGAGTGGAATTAATAAAGGTTTCGCTCTTGAACAATATGTTATATTATACATATGTAATAACGAATATGTTAGGCCCCTGAAGAAGGCTGAAGTATGAAGCAGTCGAAACCTTGTAACTAAAACGACCAACAAAGATACACCAATTCGAATAAATCAGCGTATAATATCGTTTGTTGCTTTCAAAAAGAGATTCTAAAATTATTTCCACTGAAAAACATTTTTGAAGCAATTTTTTTAAACGAGACAGAGAGGAGACAGAGAAGGAAAACTCTATGTAAATACTGAACGTAATGAGTGCCATATGTTTTGTAGGGGAAGCCTCTTTTGAAAACGAAAAAAAAATTGCTCTGTAGATAAATGGTAGAAAGATTCCTTTAACTGACTCGAAGCTATAATGAGGAAAAGCATTACACGAGTCTATGACCAGACAGCATTGGAACTGCGTAAATTACCTTGCGGCTTAGAGACTGTGTTAAACTGAACCTGAGAAATCTCTTAATCAGCACACGGAACAAATATTCTGAGAACGTTTCGAACACTACCACTCGTATTCATTACGAAGAATACGTATTCCTTCCTAAGTCTGCCGCTAAGAAAGTTGGTTCACTACGTCGTGCTAAACAATTTTTCTCGCTAGTATCTATCTTACATATTTATAAGTCTACCATTTGTCCTAGCTTTGAAAATTGTCGCCACATCTGGTCTTAGTGGAAAGAATTTTTTTAAAAAGTAACTTCAGTTGGAAGCTGGTTTCTTTTTGCGTACATGTCCAGTCAGTGAACAATAGTGAACAAACCGCTCTGAAAAAGATTTGTACAACAACCGACTTTGCCAGCCAATTCCCTTAAAACCAGATCAGGACCAATAATATTGCTGATTCTTCTTTGGATTTTATCAAGGATCTCTAAATATATAGCAGGAGCTGATGGGAGGCAGAAAGGGGTTTCTCAAATGATTAATAGAGAGCGGTTTAGTTTTGGAGGAATTAAAATTAACAAGCCCTCCATCTAAAAGTCTACCAATCATCTATGCATTGAATATTTTCGCCACATATGATCCACTGCTCCTGCTATATATTTAGAGATTCTTGATAAAATCCAAAAGAGAATCAGCAATATCATTGGTCCTGATCTGGCATCTCAATTACCTGTGCCTTCGCTATAAATACTTTCATGATAATTCTTCTGATCAACTTGTGGGAAGTTTTATTACTAACAATATCTTGTTTAGTTTCTTGTAACTATATATTAAAATACATTGTAAATACACATTTGGCTTATATTTTTTAATCGTTGTTTTTAGCCCCCCCCCCCCCCGCTCAAGACAACAAATGTACATATGGAGGCTAGTTAGGATTTCATAGGGACTTTGAGTCATTAGGGTAAATGTGGTAGGAATTGTAAGTAAGGATGTTTTGTTTTGGTATACGGAATACTGTGGTTGTGTTTGGATCAGTAATTTTGGCTATGAAAATTTAATTATAAGATAGAATAAGACCAAACTTCCCCATCTCTCTACATCTCCCCCAGTTATGTTAAATATTAGGACTTATATCAGAAAATCATTATCTTAAAAAATTTCATCCAATTCAAAAATATTTACTGGCTTTAAATAACCTGCAAAAGGTTGATAAACCGTAAAAATCAAATCAATAAATCTCTAAAAAGCTGAAAATAGTTAGCCCCGAAACTGAGGTAAGAAGCATTACAAAAGTGTAAAAATAGGTTTTAATACCAGAAATACTTTGTAAAAAATTATTACCAGAAAAAATTTTTTGAAGAAAAAAACTATTATCAGTTCACCAAATACAAAGCCGAGAGAGGATTACTAATTGAGGTTGTTGCATGGATGTAATAGGAGGAAGTAAGTAAAGTAGAGATTATAAGGACAGCTACCACTTTGAAGTAATTTTACTGAATTCAAGTCTCAAGAGCCACTCAATATAGAGAGTTACTGAATAAGGTTGTATGAATGTAAGAGGAAGAAGTAAGTGCAAATTCTGAGGATATGTAGGATAGGAGTAGCGAGGCTCACCTATCGTTCCATCCGCACTCCTTCCATGTCCATTGAACAGGAGTAGAAGTTCATCCCTGTTCCCTGTTCCAGATATGGTTTACTGGTTTTCTTTATTTATTTATTTCTCTTACCAGGCGTCAATGATTTAACTGACAACACTTTTGTGATCAGACTAACCAGTGGATGTGATTTTCCATTAGCGAGTTGGCAGTTAGTTGACTGCAGCTTTGTTAGGACCCCGAACACTTTGGTAGCGCTCAGAGAGGCTACTTCTATCAACAGTCGCATAATAACGGGGTACCTGTAGTGCCATGTCGCGCATGGGTAAGTATCCCTGCATGTATTTCCGGTGGACAACCCTGATGTCACTTTATGCTCTGCTCTCAGCTACACGCTGGCTAGTTTGTATTGCCGCTGACGACAAATGGTGATAATTATGGTGGTCTTTTTCTTCTCTCATCAAAACATATCTCATGGAAATCACAACAAAAAGGAATAAAACTAAACCCGTTAAGAAAAAAAACCCTACCCCATTTCAATCTGTCTTTCTCCAATATTCGCGGTATCCGTTCCAACTTCTGCAGCGTAGATTCCTTCCTCCTGGAACGGTCGCCAGATATCTTTGTAAAACCAACTTGAATTCTTCCACCACGACCAAAGAATTCTTGGTTCCAGGGTATCTTCCCCTTTGCCGAAAAGATTCCAGCATTCACATGCATGGCCTTGGTGTATACATGCGGGATAATCTGCCGTTGGCTAGAGAATTTTCTCTCGAGGTCGCTGACTACTCTTTCACGTGCTTTCGTCTTTAGCTACTAGACTCTGTCAGCTATCATATTTTCCTTTATTGCTCCACCTCTTCCCAAGACTGCAGTATATTAGACGCAATATCTGACAGTACAGAAAAGGCAATTTCTCTCCATCCATCTGTGAACATCTTTTTTCTTCGGTGACTTTAATGCTCACCACGACACGTGGCTGAAACATTCTAAAGGTACTGATGATGCCTGTATACAGACATTAAATTTTCCATTGCCCATTCCCTCACACAAATCGTGGACTCGTTTCCCTAGCCAAACCGAGCAACATGCTTCTCTATTGGATCTATTTCCTACCTCCTCTCCCTGGTTTTACCAAGCTTCACAATACTGCCTTTTTTTGGTAACTCGGACCACTCTGTGGTAACTATTGATATCTACTTCCAAGCATCCATTAAACAGAAACCCCCTATCCATAAGACCTATTTCCAGTACCCGCATTCTGATTGGGACTCATTCCGGGATTTTCTTCGTGACGTCCCTTAGACTGACATCTTCAACCTCCCAATTGAAAAAAAAAACGCCACTCAGGTTTTTTCTTGGGTCAAAACCGGCATGGATTTATCATCATGCCGTCCCAGAAATACCAAGTGCAACCGCATGCTTCGTCGTCATAGCACACAGGAACCACTATTCCCGGCTATACCAGAGGGAGAGCTCTCATCATAACAGGAGCCTATTTGCTACTGCTCATAAGTGCTTCATCCTTGTTCCTACGCTATTTTTAATCCTCATTAACGACCCTCCCAATGACATCAGCTCTCAACTTGGCATCTACGCTGATGACACTACCATTTACTCCTGCATCGATATTATGGTTGATCAGTCAGACAAGCTAAAAATGGCAGCTGATGTACAAAACCACATGAAAATTTTCCAAAAATAAACTGCTCTCCATTAATCATCTGAGAGACTCCTCTCTGCCTTCCGTCAGCATTGCTGATACTGTCCTCCAACAAAGTGACTCAATGCGCCTTCTCCGGCTAACGTTTTCAGCTGACATGCCTACATTGAATCCATCGCCAGATCAGCTGCTAAGAAAGTCGGTTCACTGTGTCGGGCGAGAAAATTTTACTCCTTGGAATCTATCTTGTGCATACCCAGGACGCGGATGTAGTTTATCGTCATACCAAGGACGCGGATGTAGTTTATCGTCATACCCAGGGCGCGGATGTAGTCTGAGTGTTAACTATTTGCCCATAGCTGGGACCCTAACAGGTGCTACCACCCCGGATCATGGTGAACCTGGGAACACCAGCAATTAAGAGGTGGTTCCACACTACTCAAAACCTCCTGATCAGAAGCCATGTTGTTGGACGTAGTTTATCGTCATACCCAGGACGAGGATGTAGTTTATTGTTATACCCAGGACAATCAACTTGAAGAATTTAAGATTGTAATGATTGGCTTTCACTGCCACAAGCAACTCCACGCATTGCAAATCCAGTTGCCAAAATAACATCACTGTCTTTTTCATTAGTTTTTTTATTGGCAACTCATTCTAAATAAATATGATAACTTTATTTTTTTAAGTCATCTCGCCTCCAGTCACTTTCTCACAGATCTGACGTGGCTTCGCTCTGTGGGTTCCACAAATATTTTCATTGTAACTGCTCTGACAAGTTTTTTTTTTCCTGGTGCCCCGATTACATGAATTTAAGTGTGCTACTAGATTGGACACTATGTCCCACCCTTGTACTGTTGAAATCGCTAAATGCAACCGTTATTTCTACTCTAACAGTTTACTTACTCGCACTTCTCAGCCGTGGAACTGCCTTCAGATCTCTTGCTTCCCTGATAACCACAATCTTGAAAGGTTTAATGCATCGTCAATCGCCATCTTCTGTTTTCTCGAAGCCCTGTTCCTTTTTGCCCTTTCCTCAATCGTCTCCATTTTCAATCTTCTCCTTTACTTTCACTCTCTGTAAACCCCTGCATTCTGTTGTCTTGCTTGGGGTAAAATGATTAAAACAAATCGCCCCAAGTAAGGTGACAACGCCACTAAGACGCAATTCAGTGACTGATTTGTTTTTACGACCATTTGCAGATTATTTAAAGTCGTGAAATATTTTTAAATTGTAAGAATTACTTTTGGTGGGTGGTGGGAATAATAATAGTAGTAGAGATACAAATTTTACTAATTAACACATGGACGGAGGAAGAAAAGGTAGATTCATACCTTTCTCAAACTTATTTGCGCATGGTTATAACGACCCAACAGGAATTGAAACTCGGCTGTCCGATTAACAATTCCGAGCCATTATCTATTACATGACCTACACATTCAAGCTTACGGCACCTGGTATTCCAAAGCGGTTGTCCCCCTACGTACTGACCAGTCGCAACGTTGCTTATCTTCAATGATCGTACTGGAACCAGTGATTCAAAAGACATAAGAAAGTAGCAACACATGTGCACTGGAAGATATGCAAAAAAGCACAAAATCGAAACCACTGAGAGATGGTATGACTACCAACCAGACATAGTTACCCAAAATAACGATGTAACTATCCTCTGGGACATGTCGATTCAAACTAACAGGGGAAATAAAAGCCAACAGACTAAATACTCTCATAAAAGACATGAAATTCAGGAAGTGTGTGCTTATTGACATAGCAGCACCATCTGAGAGAAACACCTCCATGAAAATTGAGAAATTGTCCAAATACAAGGACCTGGAGACAGAGATTAACAGGATGTGGGGAATGAAGACTGAGACTGTAGCAATAGTAATCGGGGCTCTGGGCCTCGTGAGAAAAGGAATAGGCATATACTAATAAAAGTGCTATCAATTAAATGACAATTCTCTTATAGGGCCAAATGATCATAGTTTGAACCCGGCTCTACAGGATACAAAGCAGGAAATATAACATACACAAATATTATTATTATTATTATTATTATTATTATTATTATTATTATTTCCTTTGATATCTGGCGTTTACACATTTCTTTCCAGGTCCTGCCCAGGGACCTAAGGTTAGAAATGGCATCATGACACTTTCCCCTGCAAAAAAAATAAAAAAAAAAAAAAAAAATAATTACATAGATAAAGCCCTTCGTAAAGTGTGGGCTGTACTTGTCAGAACATTTTTTTGTATCTCTTTGAGGCATGGACTTCCAGGGATCCCTTCAATCAGCCTACTGGAATCTTTTCCAACCAGTCCAAGGGCTCCAACTACAACAGGGATTGTTGATGTTCCCATGTGCCACATTTTTGAGATTTCTATTTCAAGGTCCTTGTATTTTGACAGTTTTTCGAATATCTTCAAAGATACATTGCAGTCTGCAGGGACTGCCATATCAATAAGGAGGCACTTATTTTGTTTGTGGTCTTTAATAACAATGCCTGGGCGGTTATTATTATTATTATTATTATTATTATTATTATTATTATTATTATTATTACCCATAGAAGCAAAAGAGAATCTTTGAGAAAATCAAGAAGCAATAAAACAAGGATAAAGAATTTCAATACCCCTAGAAGCAAATAAAAAACGAACTTGGACGAAACCAAAAGACAACAAAACAAAAAGAACTATGAACAACCCAAGAAAAAAAGACTAAAACAAAGTAAAATATTTGGACAACCCAAGAAGCAAATAAGACATTGACCATCCCAAGAAAACAAAAGCAAAATAAAAATAATTTTGAAGAATTCAGAAATAAATAATAATAATTATTATTATTATTATTATTATTATTATTATTATTATTATTATTATTATTATTAGAAAATTTACAGAGGAAGAAAAGAAAAATAAATCAATAAAAATAAAAATACAATGAGAAAACAAACATTTTAAGTTAGTGATTTGTAATTGTTACTAAGTCATTAAAAAATATATACAACCTAATACATCAATGAATTTATTGTAGTCGTGCCATAGATAGGGTGGTGGCGTAAATTTTATCTCGATCTTAAGTGTTTCCTATTTTATGGCTGCTGCATAAAGGCTTTGATGTCGGATCTTCTAAGCGGCACTCACTTGACCGAATGAAAACTGAAGAATAAATAAGTGAATGGAAACAGTAGGGCGTCAATCGGACATTGGTGGTTTCCGCTTGCTCGCCTCTATTAAAATTCATGGTTGGGATTGAAGCAGTCGATTCTGGCCCGCCCTTTTTTTCCAGCCTCTTTAGCGACTTATGTACAAGTTCCACTTGAGGTCTGCGTTGAGCTTAAGCCCCAATAAGCACTCAATGCTCTCCCTTAGAGAACACTCGTTCATCGCGGAGGCGTAAATTCAGAGCCCGCTTGATGATGATAGAATAATGTCATTGGTATTCGCATTTTATTTAGTATGATTTGGTTTGTCTGCTTATTATTATTATTATTATTATTATTATTATTATTATTATTATTATTCAAGTGAGCGATTATGACTCCCAACAACTTCGTGGCTCTGAGTAATGTTTGTCTTTTTGCCATCAATCCCACCCACGCTGTTTTGCCATCCATTCAGACAAAATGCTCAGTTAGGTAGCTAACTGCCTTCAATGAGTCTTCTGAGTGTCGAATTTTCCAGGTTTTCTTTCCTCATTTCATTTCATTTGTCACTTTCGAATTTTATGCATAAGTGATCTTTTTCTTTCTATTTTCCTTAAAACGTCTTCGTTGTTTACGGGCTCCATCCATGGGATTCTCAGCATCCTTCTGTAGAACCACATTTTTGTTATCTCCAGTATTCTCTTCACCTCTGATGAAATTATGAAACATTCACTGCAATATAGGAAATATAGAAATTCAGTATTTTTGGTTTCATCTGTTACTACACTACCTATAGGCATATTGTTAAATAATAGTTTCGCAGACTATAATTTTTTAGAGAATTGTATTTCTCCTCTGACTTCATCATTTTGACCTTTGAGGTCAGATACAGGAAAACAAAGGAAGTCGTTTTTGATTGATTAAAACTAGGAATGTTGGATGTAGAAAGGGATTTCAGTGAGTTAAGTCATACACGTCATACAATGTAGCCGTGGTACATTCGTCTTTGGGAAATTGCTCTCCAGTGGGCGTGAGAAAGCGACCCTACTGGCTAGTTAAAATTGTCCACGTCGAGATAGTTAATAAAACAATAGTTAAGTTTTCAAAAACCCCTTTTGTTGATGTTTTTCATATCAAGAACATTTCGCTACCCGGCCGAGAGACATCTTTACTATGGAATTGACGCCGTCAAACAAGACCAACCCCAGAAGAGTGTCTCTTTTGCTAACGACCATACATTGTCTTCTGCCGGTTAATAGTCCTTTCTTCTCGCTTTTTCTTGTGCCTAGTCTAGGCGTTCTTTCAGTTTTCCTGTTGAAGTCCCCCCCTTAACTCGGTGATATCTGCACTTTTATATTAAGATTTTGTCTGCCTTTAATAATTCGTGTTAGATGTTCAGCTTTTCTTAAAAGCGCCGCACTGAATAATTCAAAGAAGGATTTATAATGTTACTGTCATGCTCTGACACCTCGGCCTCAGTCACATTCCCACTGCCATAACCTAGTTCCTTGTGACTAATTCTTTTTATCGCTATTGTTATATAAGATTTCTGGCTGGGTACCTCGGTCTGATAAATTTAAGCGTAGTACTAGAAAGCAACGAGGTTTCATTGTTTTCCTGTTGAAATAACTACTCTAATAGTTTCTTCTTTCACACTTTTCGCCTATGGAAATCTTTTCCGGTTCCTTTCTTTCAAGTCAACCACGATCTTCATTGTTATATAAGATTTCTGGCTGGGTACCTCGGTCTCATAAATTTAAGCGTAGTACTAGAAAGCAACGAGGTCTCATTGTTTTCCTGTTGAAATAACTACTCTAATAGTTTCTTCTTTCACACTTTTCGCCTATGGAAATCTTTTCCGGTTTCTTTCTTTCAAGTCAACCACGATCTTCATTGTTATATAAGATTTCTGGCTGGGTACCTCGGTCTCATAAATTTAAGCGTAGTACTAGAAAGGAACGAGGTCTCATTGTTTTCCTGTTGAAATAACTACTCTAATAGTTTCTTCTTTCACACTTTTCGCCTATGGAAATCTTTTCCGGTTTCTTTCTTTCAAGTCAACCACGATCTTCATTGTTATATAAGATTTCTGGCTGGGTACCTCGGTCTCATAAATTTAAGCATAGTACTAGAAAGCAACGAGGTCTCATTGTTTTCCTGTTGAAATAACTACTCTAATAGTTTCTTCTTTCACACTTTTCACCTATGGAAACCTTTTCCGGTTTCTTTCTTTCAAGTCAACCACGATCTTCATTGTTATATAAGATTTCTGGCTGGGTACCTCGGTCTCATAAATTTAAGCGTAGTACTAGAAAGCAACGAGGTCTCATTGTTTTCCTGTTGAAATAACTCTACTCTAATAGTTTCTTCTTTCACACTTTTCGCCTATGGAAATCTTTTCCGGTTTCTTTCTTTCAAGTCAACCACGATCTTCATTGTTATATAAGATTTCTGGCTGGGTACCTCGGTCTGATAAATTTAAGCGTAGTACTAGAAAGCAACGAGGTTTCATTGTTTTCCTGTTGAAATAACTACTCTAATAGTTTCTTCTTTCACACTTTTCGCCTATGGAAATCTTTTCCGGTTCCTTTCTTTCAAGTCAACCACGATCTTCATTGTTATATAAGATTTCTGGCTGGGTACCTCGGTCTCATAAATTTAAGCGTAGTACTAGAAAGCAACGAGGTCTCATTGTTTTCCTGTTGAAATAACTACTCTAATAGTTTCTTCTTTCACACTTTTCGCCTATGGAAATCTTTTCCGGTTTCTTTCTTTCAAGTCAACCACGATCTTCATTGTTATATAAGATTTCTGGCTGGGTACCTCGGTCTCATAAATTTAAGCGTAGTACTAGAAAGCAACGAGGTCTCATTGTTTTCCTGTTGAAATAACTACTCTAATAGTTTCTTCTTTCACACTTTTCGCCTATGGAAATCTTTTCCGGTTTCTTTCTTTCAAGTCAACCACGATCTTCATTGTTATATAAGATTTCTGGCTGGGTACCTCGGTCTCATAAATTTAAGCATAGTACTAGAAAGCAACGAGGTCTCATTGTTTTCCTGTTGAAATAACTACTCTAATAGTTTCTTCTTTCTCACTTTTCACCTATGGAAACCTTTTCCGGTTTCTTTCTTTCAAGTCAACCACGATCTTCATTGTTATATAAGATTTCTGGCTGGGTACCTCGGTCTCATAAATTTAAGCGTAGTACTAGAAAGCAACGAGGTCTCATTGTTTTCCTGTTGAAATAACTCTACTCTAATAGTTTCTTCTTTCACACTTTTCGCCTATGGAAATCTTTTCCGGTTTCTTTCTTTCAAGTCAACCACGATCTTCATTGTTATATAAGATTTCTGGCTGGGTACCTCGGTCTCATAAATTTAAGCATAGTACTAGAAAGCAACGAGGTCTCATTGTTTTCCTGTTGAAATAACTACTCTAATAGTTTCTTCTTTCACACTTTTCACCTATGGAAACCTTTTCCGGTTTCTTTCTTTCAAGTCAACCACGATCTTCATTGTTATATAAGATTTCTGGCTGGGTACCTCGGTCTCATAAATTTAAGCGTAGTACTAGAAAGCAACGAGGTCTCATTGTTTTCCTGTTGAAATAACTCTACTCTAATAGTTTCTTCTTTCACACTTTTCGGCTATGGAAATCTTTTCCGGTTTCTTTCTTTCAAGTCAACCACGATCTTCATTGTTATATAAGATTTCTGGCTGGGTACCTCGGTCTCATAAATTTAAGCGTAGTACTAGAATGCAACGAGGTCTCATTGTTTTCCTGTTGAAATAACTACTCTAATAGTTTCTTCTTTCACACTTTTCGCCTATGGAAATCTTTTCCGGTTTCTTTCTTTCAAGTCAACCACGATCTTCATTGTTATATAAGATTTCTGGCTGGGTACCTCGGTCTCATAAATTTAAGCGTAGTACTAGAAAGCAACGAGGTCTCATTGTTTTCCTGTTGAAATAACTCTACTCTAATAGTTTCTTCTTTCACACTTTTCGCCTATGGAAATCTTTTCCGGTTTCTTTCTTTCAAGTCAACCACGATCTTCATTGTTATATAAGATTTCTGGCTGGGTACCTCGGTCTGATAAATTTAAGCGTAGTACTAGAAAGCAACGAGGTTTCATTGTTTTCCTGTTGAAATAACTACTCTAATAGTTTCTTCTTTCACACTTTTCGCCTATGGAAATCTTTTCCGGTTCCTTTCTTTCAAGTCAACCACGATCTTCATTGTTATATAAGATTTCTGGCTGGGTACCTCGGTCTCATAAATTTAAGCGTAGTACTAGAAAGCAACGAGGTCTCATTGTTTTCCTGTTGAAATAACTACTCTAATAGTTTCTTCTTTCAAACTTTTCGCCTATGGAAATCTTTTCCGGTTTCTTTCTTTCAAGTCAACCACGATCTTCATTGTTATATAAGATTTCTGGCTGGGTACTTCGGTCTCATAAATTTAAGCGTAGTACTAGAAAGCAACGAGGTCTCATTGTTTTCCTGTTGAAATAACTACTCTAATAGTTTCTTCTTTCACACTTTTCGCCTATGGAAATCTTTTCCGGTTTCTTTCTTTCAAGTCAACCACGATCTTCATTGTTATATAAGATTTCTGGCTGGGTACCTCGGTCTCATAAATTTAAGCATAGTACTAGAAAGCAACGAGGTCTCATTGTTTTCCTGTTGAAATAACTACTCTAATAGTTTCTTCTTTCACACTTTTCACCTATGGAAACCTTTTCCGGTTTCTTTCTTTCAAGTCAACCACGATCTTCATTGTTATATAAGATTTCTGGCTGGGTACATCGGTCTCATAAATTTAAGCGTAGTACTAGAAAGCAACGAGGTCTCATTGTTTTCCTGTTGAAATAACTCTACTCTAATAGTTTCTTCTTTCACACTTTTCGCCTATGGAAATCTTTTCCGGTTTCTTTCTTTCAAGTCAACCACGATCTTCATTGTTATATAAGATTTCTGGCTGGGTACCTCGGTCTCATAAATTTAAGCATAGTACTAGAAAGCAACGAGGTCTCATTGTTTTCCTGTTGAAATAACTACTCTAATAGTTTCTTCTTTCACACTTTTCACCTATGGAAACCTTTTCCGGTTTCTTTCTTTCAAGTCAACCACGATCTTCATTGTTATATAAGATTTCTGGCTGGGTACCTCGGTCTCATAAATTTAAGCGTAGTACTAGAAAGCAACGAGGTCTCATTGTTTTCCTGTTGAAATAACTCTACTCTAATAGTTTCTTCTTTCACACTTTTCGCCTATGGAAATCTTTTCCGGTTTCTTTCTTTCAAGTCAACCACGATCTTCATTGTTATATAAGATTTCTGGCTGGGTACCTTGGTCTCATAAATTTAAGCGTAGTACTAGAAAGCAACGAGGTCTCATTGTTTTCCTGTTGAAATAACTCTACTCTAATAGTTTCTTCTTTCACACTTTTCGCCTATGGAAATCTTTTCCGGTTTCTTTCTTTCAAGTCAACCACGATCTTCATTGTTATATAAGATTTCTGGCTGGGTACCTCGGTCTCATAAATTTAAGCGTAGTACTAGAAAGCAACGAGGTCTCATTGTTTTCCTGTTGAAATAACTACTCTAATAGTTTCTTCTTTCACACTTTTCGCCTATGGAAATCTTTTCCGGTTTCTTTCTTTCAAGTCAACCACGATCTTCATTGTTATATAAGATTTCTGGCTGGGTACCTCGGTCTCATAAATTTAAGCGTAGTACTAGAAAGCAACGAGGTCTCATTGTTTTCCTGTTGAAATAACTACTCTAATAGTTTCTTCTTTCACACTTTTCGCCTATGGAAATCTTTCCCGGTTTCTTTCTTTCAAGTCAACCACGATCTTCATTCTTATATAAGATTTCTGGCTGGGTACCTCGGTCTCATAAATTTAAGCGTAGTACTAGAAAGCAACGAGGTCTCATTGTTTTCCTGTTGAAATAACTACTCTAATAGTTTCTTCTTTCACACTTTTCGCCTACGGAAACCTTTTCCGGTTTCTTTCTTTCAAGTCAACCACGATCTTCATTGTTATATAAGATTTCTGGCTGGGTACCTCGGTCTGATAAATTTAAGCGTAGTACTAGAAAGCAACGAGGTCTCATTGTTTTCCTGTTGAAATAACTACTCTAATAGTTTCTTCTTTCACACTTTTCGGCTATGGAAATCTTTTCCGGTTTCTTTCTTTCAAGTCAACCACGATCTTCATTGTTATATAAGATTTCTGGCTGGGTACCTCGGTCTCATAAATTTAAGCGTAGTACTAGAAAGCAACGAGGTTTCATTGTTTTCCTGTTGAAATAACTACTCTAATAGTTTCTTCTTTCACACTTTTCGCCTATGGAAATCTTTTCCGGTTTCTTTCTTTCAAGTCAACCACGATCTTCATTGTTATATAAGATTTCTGGCTGGGTACCTCGGTCTCATAAATTTAAGCGTAGTACTAGAAAGCAACGAGGTCTCATTGTTTTCCTGTTGAAATAACTACTCTAATAGTTTCTTCTTTCACACTTTTCGCTTATGGAAATCTTTTCCGGTTTCTTTCTTTCAAGTCAACCACGATCTTCATTGTTATATAAGATTTCTGGCTGGGTACCTCGGTCTCATAAATTTAAGCGTAGTACTAGAAAGCAACGAGGTCTCATTGTTTTCCTGTTGAAATAACTCTACTCTAATAGTTTCTTCTTTCACACTTTTCGCCTATGGAAATCTTTTCCGGTTTCTTTCTTTCAAGTCAACCACGATCTTCATTGTTATATAAGATTTCTGGCTGGGTACCTCGGTCTCATAAATTTAAGCGTAGTACTAGAATGCAACGAGGTCTCATTGTTTTCCTGTTGAAATAACTACTCTAATAGTTTCTTCTTTCACACTTTTCGCCTATGGAAATCTTTTCCGGTTTCTTTCTTTCAAGTCAACCACGATCTTCATTGTTATATAAGATTTCTGGCTGGGTACCTCGGTCTCATAAATTTAAGCGTAGTACTAGAAAGCAACGAGGTCTCATTGTTTTCCTGTTGAAATAACTACTCTAATAGTTTCTTCTTTCACACTTTTCGGCTATGGAAATCTTTTCCGGTTTCTTTCTTTCAAGTCAACCACGATCTTCATTGTTATATAAGATTTCTGGCTGGGTACCTCGGTCTCATAAATTTAAGCGTAGTACTAGAAAGCAACGAGGTTTCATTGTTTTCCTGTTGAAATAACTACTCTAATAGTTTCTTCTTTCACACTTTTCGCCTATGGAAATCTTTTCCGGTTTCTTTCTTTCAAGTCAACCACGATCTTCATTGTTATATAAGATTTCTGGCTGGGTACCTCGGTCTCATAAATTTAAGCGTAGTACTAGAAAGCAACGAGGTCTCATTGTTTTCCTGTTGAAATAACTACTCTAATAGTTTCTTCTTTCACACTTTTCGCCTATGGAAATCTTTTCCGGTTTCTTTCTTTCAAGTCAACCACGATCTTCATTGTTATATAAGATTTCTGGCTGGGTACCTCGGTCTCATAAATTTAAGCGTAGTACTAGAAAACAACGAGGTCTCATTGTTTTCCTGTTGAAATAACTCTACTCTAATAGTTTCTTCTTTCACACTTTTCGCCTATGGAAATCTTTTCCGGTTTCTTTCTTTCAAGTCAACCACGATCTTCATTGTTATATAAGATTTCTGGCTGGGTACCTCGGTCTCATAAATTTAAGCGTAGTACTAGAATGCAACGAGGTCTCATTGTTTTCCTGTTGAAATAACTACTCTAATAGTTTCTTCTTTCACACTTTTCGCCTATGGAAATCTTTTCCGGTTTCTTTCTTTCAAGTCAACCACGATCTTCATTGTTATATAAGATTTCTGGCTGGGTACCTCGGTCTCATAAATTTAAGCGTAGTACTAGAAAGCAACGAGGTCTCATTGTTTTCCTGTTGAAATAACTACTCTAATAGTTTCTTCTTTCACACTTTTCGCCTATGGAAATCTTTTCCGGTTTCTTTCTTTCAAGTCAACCACGATCTTCAACATTGTAAAAGCAACATCAACCACTATCTTGTGGCTGCCTGAAACCTGTTCTTTTATTGACCTTTTCTCTTCACTAACGTTTTCTCATTTTTATTTCACATTCAGTATCTCCTTACGTCTTAGTGACATTATCGCCTTGCTTGTGGTGAAATGATTAAAATGGTTTAAATAACAAACAAAATGTAGATAAGCCGTAAAAAAAATCAATCAATTATTCAGTTCTTTTCTTATTGGACTCAGAAGAAAATGTTATTCTTATGTAGGACTTCTGATGGCGTATATTAGGGTTTATCGAAAGTATTATCGTTAAAGGAATAAAGTGTCGCTGCCGACACTTGAGTTTGAACATAGATCGCCAGTGAGCAAACGCAGGCGATCCCATTATTGAATTAAGTAGACCACTTGACCATAGAGGAAACGCATATATGTAGAAAGTAGATGACGACTGACGATCGTTATTTCTATTCTATCCTCTATGACTATTCGGATCCGCATATCTAGTCTATCATCTATTACTATACGGACCGCTATACTCTACTCTATTCACTATACTATTTCTCTATACAGTTTACTGTTCGAGCGAGTATTATCGATCAAGTACTATTCGTGCGAGTGATATTTGAAGGCGTGTGGCACCAGCATTGTTAGACGGCGTACTATAGTTGTATCTGCGATTACAAGGTCTCTACTACAACGAGCATTACGAAAGTGACAACGAGTATTCGTTGACATCACAAAAGTGACAACGAGGGTTCGTTTACATCACAAAACGTTTTTAAAGACCTTTGCTGCAAAAAAGAGACAAAAATATTTTGAGTATATTAAAATAAGACATGCAGGAAAAAAAAAAGAAATTACTCCATCTGAAATGATTTTTTAAAATCCGGCGAGAGTTGCAATATCATCATCATTACATTACGCTGACTTTGGCTATAACACATCAAAATGGATAATGATTACGGAAACGGAAGTAATTACAGGCATGCGCAAACACTGTTAGCGTATGCTAACTTTCGTGGAAAGATTTGTTTTCTTAATGAAGATGAAGAGAGTAATGAGAGTTTCTAAACTGTCAGCTGTATACGAATAAATGTTTATCGAAAAATTATTTTCGAAAAATGTTCATATAATTATATAACTTGAGGACTTTGATCTGCAGCAACAACTAAAATCGATATCACATGTAACTCAAAGTGAAAATAATGCCTTAATCAAGATATCAACATTCCGCACCACTTGGAACAAAAGGTTAAGAAGCAAACCTCCATCAATACTGGAAAGAGCGATAACAGCTACTGGACTTGTTAAACCTATTTTCCTGAAAAGTTGTTTTAAAGGAAAGATTTTAAAATTTCAAACAACAATAGTACTGACTGTTAGGTCAGTGAATGCCAAATGTTAACTTATAAGAAATCTGCTACTACTTTTACAATATTTGCTAAAATCTATTCTGATCTCAAATCAAGAATTTCCCCTATTAAAGTACACATTACAAATCTTAGTATAATATCACACAAACGTAGAAGCATACAGTGAGGACTACACTCCATATACTACGAGTTTGCGAGCTGTCTTGCTGCAGACCTTCTTTTGTGCATCTCCTCAAGATCAGAGTAAATTTTCCGAACAGACTTAACTCTAGCATTGCCAACTGCAAGAGAAAAGTAGGTATAAAGTGGTTTAATCAACATACGCCTCCCTGTAGGAATCAGGGTCTCGGCAGAAATATCGGTCTGTTCTATCGTGGTCTTTTTCGCGAGTAATAGATATGTTATTAATCTGTGTTTAGCTTAGAAAATATTGTCATGGCGGTAGGAAGAATATCGAAAATTAAGCATCCTCACTTTCACTTTACTTTGTGATTAGCTAATGAATTTCTTCTAGTGTATCAGTCGATATGTTTATGATTTTTATAGTATACTGTAGGATCATAGGGCCAGCTCGGGGCAGTAAAAATACGTTGGTAAGGAAATATTAGGTTGATTCAAAAGTAAAATTCCGTTTTGGAGTGCCATTGGAACGACAAACTTTCCAACTACTAATCATATATGTCAGTTAAGAATAATTTTAATGTACCCTAACATTATAATGCTCAATGCGAAAAGACAGTGGATTAACAAAAATAGATCTCCACAACCACCTCCAAAATCTGAGCTCCATGGAAAAAAGATAATGTGCGTATCTGGTGGAACCGTCGGAGTATTATCCATTTTTCTTCTTTATGTGCCGTGTGCCCTCGGGGCGTAGGCGATCATGGTCCTCCACAACTTCCTGTCCTTTGTAGTTCTTAATAAATTATGTCTTTTTGTTGTGTCTCCCAAACCCTGTTCCGCCATCCATTTAATCAAGCTTACTAAGTATGTTATACGTTGTTTTCCTCTTTCCTTCTTGCCTTCAATCTGTCCTGTGAGTGTCAGGTTTTCCAAGCCCTCCTTCCTCATTATGTGCCCCAGAAATTCCAACTGTCTCTTCCTGGTGTTAAGTATAAGTTTCCTTTCGGTTTCCATTTTCTCTAAAACTTCGGCTTATTGTATCCTCAGTATCCTTCTGTAGAACCACATTTCTGTTGCCACACGTCACTTCATCTTTGAGGAGATTGTCCGGCACTCGCTGTCACGCAGAAAAACAGATATCGAATAAATGGTTGTGTTATGTTGACATAGAAGATTGCGATGCAACGATAACGGTCGCGGAATAGCAGACGCAGGTCTTAAATTCGTGATGCGGTTCTATGACGTCGTACATAACACAATATCATATATGATGATTTAAATGTCCATATAACCACTCTGAAGATGGCTCATGCGAGCCGACAGGATAGATTAAGGAACCGCATAATGGAAAATATCCGAATGTTGGACAATTTTTGTCATTATTTTAAGGTTACTCTTAACGGCTCATGACATTCGTTGTCTGTCATATTTAACAATATATGTTTCAATAATAATATGCTGTCCCAATACACCATATATATATATATATATATATATATATATATATATATATATATATATATTTAAAGACATTTATATATATTATGTTTAACGTTCTTTTTATAGATACAAGTATTTATTCAAATGCTCTGTTTTATAATAAACAGTATTAAATAACATTTACCGGCCTGAATGTCCGACAAATTTTCATGGAAAATTTTCGCTCTCCGAAAATTCTATGAAAATTTGTCGGACATTCAGGTCGGTAAATGTTATTTAATACTGTTTATTATAAAACAGAGCATTTGCTTAAATACTTGTATCTATAAAAAGAACGTTAAACATAATATATATAAATGTCTTTAAATAAATTGTCGGACTATGTCCAATTCAAAAAAATATATATATATATATATGAGTTCAAATTGTTGATCATGCTAGATAACACGGTCTCTCTCAGAAACTGTAACTCAGGTAAGCTCAGCATAGTTGCAGTATAACACAAAAGGTTGAATTAGTTGGTGTTAAAAAAAACACAAATGTGCCGGAGAGGGCGTTTGCAATAGGGATATAGCCGCCCTAGTAGACGGGTATTTCCGAATACGAGTGACCAGCTACAATACACACACACACACACATATATATATATATATATATAGAGAGAGAGAGAGAGAGAGAAAGTATTTGGCTACATTCTTACCCTATGGAAACTGTTATTCCACCGATCGCTGTTGTCTTTGTGGCGTAGACTTTATCTTTTAAGTACCCCCACAAGAAGAAAATCTAAACGGGTGAGGTTCGGTGAACGTGGAGGAGAACCTTATCTTCCGATTCATCTGTTTGGCAAGATCTCATTCAGGTTCGAGCGTACATCACGATTCTGGTGTGGTGGTACTCTACACACACACACACAAATATATATATATATATATATATATATATATATATATTTGTCATCCACAGACAGACTGTTTCGCTGTTTCACAGCTCATCAGTGTGGCTAGACGTCCGGTTGCCTCTAGCTACGATCGAAACCCGACTGAATTTGCGTCAGTCGGAACCTCTACCCGCTAAGCTAAGTGAATGGAGGTGAATTTTAGCGTGTTTATTTTTAGATTCGGATAAACACACAGTGACTGAGAGTGACTCAATTCTGTCGAAGAGTCGTGCAGTATTAGCATAAATAGTCACTGTTTACAAATTCACACCCCAAACCAGAGGGCTCAACCGAAATTAATTTCAGGAGCTACTATAATATATATATATATATATATAAAGACATTTTCGAACCTGTATCCTATACGGAACCGTCATTTCGCGGGACGTGCCTTAACCGTTCGGCCACAGAGAAGCGCAAGGTCGATTTTACTATCTTTAAACTTAAATCTTCCATGAAACTCTTCTATTCATATCTGCTCTTAGCGAATCAAATGTAAACAAATGACGTCATATATTTTTGAATTGGACAGAGTCCGACAATTTATTTAAAGACATTTTTGATATGTTTAACGTTCTTTTTCTTTTGTCGGGGAACGAAAATTTTCTATGAAAATTTCTCGGAGATTCAGGCCGGTAAATGTTATTTAATACTGTTTATTATAAACAGAGCATTTACTTAAATACTTGTATCTATAAAAAGAACGTTAAACATATCAAAAATGTCTTTAAATAAATTGTCGGACTCTGTCCAATTCAAATATATATATATATATATATATATATATATATATATATATACTGAGTGTTAAAATCGTGTAAAAATAAAATTGTCCATTTGTTAGATTAAGTTTGAAACATTGTATCTTAGAAATGATTAAAGATATTTCACAGGAATTCTCCGTGGTTTTTATAACACCATTCGGCTCTGCTTAGAGCAATAAGAATGTATAATTACTCTCCAATCTTAACAGAACAATTGTGATTAAATCGAACATAAACGAAAATGACATGTTTATCATTAATTATGACTAATGATCGGAAGCTGATGAAGCATTGAAATTAAATTGATATATATATATATATATATATATATATATATATATATATATATATCAATTATGTAGTGCGTATTCAATTTATAGCTTCAGTATTTGTTTTTCGTTTGAATGATTTACGTTACATATATATATATATATATATATATATATATATATTATTCGATTTGAATATAATTAATAATATGATTATAATTTGAGGAGAATGAATGTTGGTACCATTACTGAAGGAATGACTCATCTTTTTCCTCTTACCATTGCTTATTTGGGAAAACCGTGGGGTTTGCAAAAAACGTTTTTAATCTGTTCTCTTTCTAGGTGAATAACTCAAAGGGGTTTTAGTGATCCTCACGACAAATCGTGTTATCTGAAATCGTGTTTTTTTACACCCGGTATATATATATATATATATATATATATATATATATATATATATATATATATATATATATATATATATACATGCGGGTGTGTTCTTCAGAGTTTTTATTCGAATTTCGTTAAATCTAATAACAAAACAGTATTAATTCAGCGATAATTAATATTAATCCCAGTCAACTTTGATCTTCAAAAATTAAAATGCTTATCTTCTGCCTTCTTCATTCCTGTCCGTTTATTTTTCTCTCTCCTTAATAGTCTTTTTTTTTCTCATATTCTTAGATCCGTTATTGACTTGGTTGGGATGTCAGTCAGTAAGTTATGTGCCCTACGTAGGCGATCATGTATCTTTCCATACATGACTGACGAGGCAGATTTTTTTCCCGCAGTCGTTTACTATTTCTTTCTGCGGTAGACCAGCTATCATCCAAGGCTATAGAACCCTGTCTGTCCTGCTATTTACCCATAGCTTCGAAGAGAAGAAGAGGATTCATCATACCTTTTCCAAGGTTATTAGCATATAAGTGAATGTAATGGATTATAGTAGTATAATGAAAATTAAAATAAAAAATCCCATTCGGGGTCAGTACAAATAGCTTGTTTCCATTCCCAAGCATTGAACAACCAACATAGAGGAGTCCGTGAGAAAAGCAGCGTTCCATCAAATGAAGTCCAGCTCAGTCAGTTATGTGACATGCGTGATACACGCTTAGGCGATCATGTATCTTTCGATATATGACTGACGATTTTTCCCCGCAGTAGATTGCCATTTTTTTCTGCGATAGACGAGTTGCTATCACAAGGCTATAGAACCTAGTCTGTCCTGCTATTTATCCATAGCTGAGGGGTGGGGGAGAAGAAGAGGATTTATACCTCTCCCACAGGTATTAACACGTAAGTGAATGTAATGGATTCGACTGGAATTCGAACTCGGCTCTCCGATTCCTCAATCCGAGCCGTAAATGAAAAAAATTATTGGTTATTGCATTTCGTTTTTGTTTGTTTTTTTAAATAAAACAAAAACAAAAAACACACACACGAAGAAAAATTATTCCTATTTATTCATTCAAACCAACTCATCTTAGTAGTTATACCTACGACGTTTCGATCATAGTACACGCCGATTTCTTCAGCTATCTATCTTCGTCCCGGCCTGTCTATATTTGAAATTTAAAGTTAATTGGCTTGTACAAGTCTAAGTGGAAATCATATGAAAACGTTTCTAAACACTCGTAATTCGATGCCTCGTCTGGATTCGAACCACATTTGCGGAGAAAGAAAAAAAAATCAGGCTTCATATTTTAAACAAAATGTTTATACAGGTCATTTTGGCTTCCATTGAAACTTGCATACAGTGTTTATACTTCGGCTTGTTTCGTCTCTTTCCGCCACCTCCTCTTCAGCCATGACTCACAACTAACCTTTGACACGAAGACTTCTTATCCGTTTTCCCTCATTCTCGACGAGCCATTATCAAGCCGCGCCTTACCCATCGACCAAGATAGTTTCGGAGAGAAGTCACTTGGACCATAAATCAAAATAATGACTGCGCGTTGAAGAAATCGGCAAAACAAGGATATATTTCATTCTTCATCGTTTTTTACGATGAACAATAAAAGATGAAATATTCGTCATTTTTTCGTCGAGCCTTCTGACATAAAGATGGTTTCTTGAGTGCCAGTAAATCTTTAGGGTTGCCGACCCATAACTGGAATCGGCGAGAAAAAAAAAATCATGTGAAAATATTTTGGGGTGCATGGCGAGCAAAAAAGTGCCTTCGGATAGGATGCACACAGACCTGACGATACAGATAAATTAGTAG